>JAUCMS010000028.1:12454297-12507880 GCA_032357445.1 Enteromius radiatus | reverse complement strand
GATTATCCTGTACACAGCGCTAAAACATTTAGTTATGCAGAAATTATTAAAATATATTTAAAATATCGATACTTTTTTAAAAATATCGATACCAAATTAAAAGCTTCTAAATATCGATACTCCAGCATCGATGTGCACATCCCTAGTGGTGGCGTATATGTGTTTTTCACTCGTAAATACGATGTACCCGGAATGACTTGAACGCACCATAAGCTTACCGACTTAAACCATTGTGGCCCGTATGTAACTAAAACCCACCTGTATTTGTGTTAGCTACAAGCGTACGTTTGTTTGTCTTTAAAGGTTTATCAAATCAAACAAACCTTACAGCGTAGACCGGTATACTAACGGAAGCAGTTTTATAAACACCGTTTTTCCCCTCCTCGTTGATTTTCTCCCTCCTAGTTTTTATTGCCACAATATTTATTCTAGTTTCAGAACAATATAGGCTAATCTAACTTTAACAACTTTACTTTTCGCGAGCTTCACATTCCCAAATACCTTTAAATTCTGACTGCTAAGGACTGTTGAACTTTTGCAGACCTCAGATGTGTTTTTTTACAGTTCAAACACACTTTGTTTTTGCAGAAGTAGCCAAGTAGCTGAGTACTGTTAGGGAGAGTAGGGACGGTTGAAACCATTTTTGCATCTCTTATTTTCTCAGAGATATTTTGTATTGGAAAGCCAAATTTTATACATAAAACCCACCTCTGTCAGCTACCCACTGCTGTAATATATTATTATATTTTATATATAATGTAGGCTATATATATATTTATATATATATATTACACAAACAAGTTATATTTGAATAGACAAAGTCAAATGTTGCAGCTGACCCATAATAGAGGTCATAAGTAAAACATTAAGTTAAACTGGCTTATTTTTCCCCAAGTAACATGGTTAATCATAATCATTACAATTCATTTGAACTACAAAATATTAAGTGAATCAAAATCAAGACACTACAGTTTATTAATAGCCTATATCTGTTGAGGTTTACTGAGCTGGGGCCAAACATGCCACCATATTAAGACTGTCTTAAGAACTTACTTGCAAGCAGTTAACCAAGTGAAAATCAGTCTTACAAATCTACAATTTTATGAAACTGACTTCATTGTGTGTGTGTGTGATGTACTGTAAGTGTGAGACAAAGAGAGGATGAGAGAGAAGAAAATTATGCAGCGTTCCAAGCAACCCGTAACCTGTGTTTTTCAATCTTCTACCATTAAAAGTGCACTGGAACGACAATCAAACTGACTTCCCACCTGTGAACTCGTACTATGTCGACGAGTATCATCACTGTAGCTAATTCCTGATTGATGAAATAAGCCATGTGGTAACTGCCCCTTGTTGCAATCATCCTCACTCTCCTCTACAGAAAACAGAAAAAAGGGGGGAAAAGATAGAAAAATGAACAAAAAGAAGAAAAAAAAAAAGTGAAAATGAAAGTGCAAATGAAACATTGAATCGATTAATGGAACTCAGCAGGAAACGTTTTTTGGGGGGGCAAGGAACTAAAAACACCAATAAAGGATCTGTTCTAGCGTGCAGATCTACTTTAGGTTAATAATTTCCTCTTTCTGTTCTTGGCAGAAATATTGAGTTACGTAGTAAGTCACGTGGCAAAAAAAGTGTTTAATTATTACTGTGCATGAGCATTACACTCTCATTAGGACTCTCTTAAGACATTTCGGACTGACTAATTACTCTTTCCGGCAGATGAAGTTGGAGGGTTTATTGTGGATTCCTGTTTCTTCCTGAGACGCAGACTTTGAAAAACTACAGGTTCTCATGTAAAAGGTAAAGAAACAGTGCAAAATAAATAAAGTCTTAACTTTAATTATTGAACAGAATATTTGCCATATTTTCATATTCACATAGCAACATTAGAATTGATTTATATATATATATATATATATATATATATTCACATTTTCAAAAGTCAACATTAGAAGTTGCTGTACACAAAGTGTATTGTGTGATGTTAAATTTTTCTAACGATTGTGAACTGACAGCTTTTGCCAGCGATTAGGAATTCACAACTGAAACAAACCATTCATTGTCTGCCAACTTCTTTCTCATTTCCTTATTGGAAAGGTTGGGTTGCTAATAACAGAAATATTTTCCTATATCCTCTGTTTCAGATCTAAACAAAGCCCATGAGAATGTTTGTTTTACTGGCTCTTCTTCTCAGCCTCCAGGCAGTTCTGCACATTAAATCAGCTAAAGCCAATCATCCCTGTACAATAGCACCTGATATGCGCTCAGCCGACTGTAAAGGTCTACGGCTGGACCATGTGCCTGTGACAAATCTGCCCGCCTCTTTGGAAGAGCTCGACCTGTCTTTTAATACCATACAAGTTATCAGCAAACAAGATTTTTTCAAACTTAGTCATCTGCGGGTCCTCAAGCTACATTTCAACAACATCTCTCTGATTGTGGATGATGCCTTCCAGGGAAACATTTTTTTGGAGAATCTAAACTTATTTAATAACTCTCTGACAGAAATTCCATTTAAAGCTCTTGAGCCTCTCAAAAATTTAAAGGTTTTAGAAATGTCCAATAATTTGTACACACAAGCATTTCTGGATGCTTCTTCTTTCAATTTCACCCAGTTAAAAGTGCTGTCCATTGGTGGATCGCTGTTCAGTAGTTTGGGAAGCCGTGACATCCATGCATTGAATAACATCACATTGGACAAGTTTGCTGTTAAAACTGGTACTGGTTTTGAAAGTTATGAACCTGGGTATTTTAGTAACCTCGACACAAAAAACTTGTGGTTCGATATAGCTTTTGACAAAAACCCAGAAATGCTTCCGATTATATTGAAAGATCTGGAAAACAAGACTTTTGATGTGCTACGTTTTCGAAACATTTTTGAATTTCGGTACTACACTGGTAAACAAGATATTTTTAATGGCCTACAGTATGTAAAGACTCAGCTCCTAACCTTCTATAGAGGTAAATTCAACGAAGAGGTTATGAGAATGGCTCTGCTAAATTTGGAAATTAGTTCAATCAAAGGCCTGGAACTGCTGCTCATCGACTTTGCTCGCTCGCTGAATAGAACACAGGGATCCAGTGTAACAAACTTGGCCTTGGAAAAGCTGGTGCTCTCGTAAGTTATTAACTACTATATTTTTCAATGTCGATTTGATGAACAAAATGCCTAAATATCTATCCTTATGTTACTGTTTTTTATATGTAGAAAAAAAAACAACAACACATGCATATTTCAGGAATTGAAAACTAGATGCTTTTTCCATCATTTTCTTTTTTCCCAAAAGCAAGATTAAGGGGGGTCATATGATGCAATTTAAAAATTTCCTTTCTCTTTGGAGTATTACAAGCTTTTAGTGCATACAGTAGATTAGATCCCTGAAGTTGCAAAGATGAAAGTTTCAAAACCAAAGATACATTCTTTATAAAAAAGTATGACTTTATTTATTTAGTTAGGAAAGTAGCTGTCCTGTCAGGCTTCCAGGCGATTTGGCGGGGCTGTCCAAGGGCGGTCCTTATGTTTCGTTTGGAGCGCAAATACACAAAATTATGTTCTTTTTAGCAACATCATATGACCCCATAAATTGTTTTCACTTTTAACCTTAACTTGGAATCAAGATACGTTTTTACACTTTATTTGAAAATAAATTGCATTTCTTTTTATTTACTTAAATATGATATTTTATTGATTATTCTATTATTCCCACAAGCGTCAAGATTACTAAACCAACACAAACAGCATCCTAACATGCTTTAGGGTAAAACGATGATCTCTAATTTAATAATTATATATATATATATATATATATATATATTTATTTATTTATTTTTTTTAAAGTACAAAAACAATTGTTAATGTAACCATCAAATAGTCCAAACCATTAAGAGCAGGGCTGTCCAAACCTGGTCCTGGAGGGCTGGTGTCCGGCAGAGTTTAGCTCCAACTTGCCTCAACACACCTTCATGGAAATTTTTAACATGCCTAGTAAGAGCTTGATTAGCTGCTTCAGGTGTGTTTGATTAGGGTTGGAGCTAAACTTTGCAGGACACCGACCGTCAAGGACCGAGTTTGAATAGCCTTGATTAAGAGGAATTGGCATAGCTGGTTCTCATTTCTCTGTATTTTTCTTAAAGGAAAACTCATAAATTATTTTGATCTTGCTGTTCTACAGGGACATCAGTAATCCAGATATAATGCGCTTCGACTGGAGCTTTACCTGGCTCAGTCATGTCCGTCAGTTCATTGTATGGAATGTGAACTTCAACAGCGTGCCGTGCGACTCGTGGACGGAGATGAAAAGTGTTGAGCTTCTGGACATCTCTAACAACCAGCTGAGGGACAGTTATATTTACAACCCACTATGTGACACTAGAAACGTACTGCACATGCTTGAAATCTTCAACGTCAGTCGCAATCAACTTACCAGCCTTAGTGACTTGGCATCTCTGACCAAAGACTTTGTCAAACTGACTACAATCGATATGAGCCACAACCAGCTTCAGTATATGGGAAACCGTCACTGTCCGTGGAGACAGACCATTACTAAAGCAATCGCTCATCATAATAGTCTGACGAGTCACAGTTTTAAGTGCCTTCCCACTTCTGTAAGCATCCTCGATCTTTCATACAGCAGCTTAGACCAGCTTGACATGGACTATTTTAATAAGGCATCCAATCTGACCGAGCTCCTCCTCAGTGGCAACAAGATCAAGTTCATCCCTTCCAGCTGGAGGAATCCATACTTGACGATGCTCGCTTTAGACGGCAATTCCTTTGGACTTGTTAACTTGAAGTCTTTTAAGGATATGCCTAGCCTACGTATCTTGACCGCAGGCAACAACCCTTACCACTGTACCTGTGATCTCTATACCTTCATACAGGAAACCACAAGCAAGGGCAGAGTGACCATCACAGACTGGCCAAACAACTACAAGTGTTACCATCCTGAGCGTCTTCTCAACACAATGGTATCACAATACTTCCCTGGTCATTTAGCCTGTAATATTACACTAGTTATCATCATCTGCGTGTCAACAACAGCGCTCGTTGTTCTTGGTCTGACTCTCATGTGTTACATTTTTCGTGTGCCATGGTACATTAAAGCTACATACCAGATCATCAGAGCCAAGTACAGGGCCCATAAAGAAGGTTCAGGCCAGGGTGTGGACTACACCTTTCATGCTTTCATCTCTTACAGCCATGCGGATGCAGACTGGGTTCGAAACGAGCTGCTTGCTTGTCTAGAGAATTCTAAACCTCCTTACCGCCTCTGCATCCATGAAAGAGACTTCACTCCAGGGAAGTGGATCATTGACAACATCATTGAGAACATTGAAGATAGTCGCAAGGTATGTCCACACACATTTATGTTCTTCAAAGATGCCTGTTTACAAAAGAACATACAATGTCACCATTCTTAAAATTATTGGAACAAGGATTATCCAAAATCTTTTTTAATGAATCTTTTTGTGTATCTTTCATCACAAAAGTGTAGTGTGGATATAAATATCTAAGCTTTTAAATAACTACGTTCATCATCCACTCACCTAAAGGATTATGAGGAACACCTGTTCAATTTCTCATTAATGCAATTATCTAATCAACCAATCACGTGGCAGTTGCTTCAATGCATTTAGGGGTGTGGTCCTGGTCAAGACAATCTCCTGAACTCCAAACTGAATGGGGTGTTTTCTTGGCACACTTAGTGCCAATTGGGCATCGTTTAAATGCCATGGGCTACCTGAGCATTGTTTCTGACCATGTCCATTCCTTTATGACCACCATGTACCCATTCTCTGATGGCTACTTCCAGCAGAATAATGCACCATGTCACAAAGCTCGATTCATTTCAAATTGGTTTCTTGAACATGACAATGAGTTCACTGTACTAAAATGGCCCCAACAGTCAACAGATATCAACCCAATAGAGCATCTTTGGGATGTGGTGGAACGGGAGCTTCGTGCCCTGGATGTGCATCCCACAAATCTCTATCAACCTCTATCAATATGTGCCAACATTTCTAAAGAATGCTTTCAGCACCTTGTTGAATCAATGCCACGTAGAATTAAGGCAGTTCGGAAGGTGAAAGGGGGTCAAACACTGTATTAGTACGTATGGTGTTAATAATAATCCTTTAGGTGAGTGTATATCTCAGAAATGCAACATTATTTCCCAAAACTACATTTCATATTTCATATCTCACAGTTGCAACATCATCAACTAAGGCTGCATTTATTTGATAAAAATTATTTTTAAAAATTGTATTATATTTTCATCTTACATAAATTCTTCTAATGTCAATTTGATGCTCATAAATATATATATATATATATATATATATATATATATATATATAATTGATGGTAACAACATAATTTGTAATTTTTTTTCAGGATACTTTGAATAGAAAGAATTTATTTGAAATAAATGTAAAACTCTTTACTGTTACTTTTGGTCAGTTGATCCTTACTGATTTAAAGTTTTAACTCACAACTGAAGCTTTAACATTGTGACTATATTTCACAACATATCTGACACTTACTTGACAATGTGTATGGGCTATAATTTTTTTCTTGTTATTAAGGTAATCTTTGTGTTGTCACGGAACTTCGTGAACAGCGAGTGGTGCAACTACGAGCTCTACTTTGCCCAACAGCGTGCCATTGGCAAGACGTTCAGTGATGTCATCCTGATTGTGAAGGAGCCCATAGACCCCACTTCTCTACCCAGTAAATTCTGCAAGCTCAAACGAATGCTCAATACCAAAACCTACCTAGAGTGGCCCCAGCAACCCACCGAACAGAGCTTTTTCTGGGTGCAACTGAGGAGTGTTCTGGGCAAACCAAACATCATAAGACAGCGTACGACCAGCCGTCATAGCCGCCTGTCTTCAGTGAGGTCTGTTTCCCTGATTGAGGTGCCACAAGACCAGAGTTCTGCAGGTACAGATGAAGATGGCCACCAAATCACTGAAGAGCCTCCTAATAGATGGTAGCAAAACTTTAGAGAACTTGCTTGAAGGACATAATCGTTATTAGTGGCAGAGATTACCAGAAAAAAAAAAAAACATGCAGCAGTTGTTTTCCCAGTATTCAGGATATGACATGCATTATGGCATTAATCTGGAATGATGTTAAGCTAAGGTTCGTCTAAACCAGTTTGTCTGACTTAGCCTGGCCGTTTCTCATTGGTTCCCACTTTTTTGGGAATGGAAATGCTCTAAAACGGCAGCTTTGCCAGACTGACTTTGCTCACGAAATTTAATGTAGCGTCACAGGAAGTATGGGCTGGCCCAGGCCATGTCTAACTCACTGGTTGCAGAAGGACTGGAAAAAGTTCACTCTGACTCATATGTTCAGTGACTGAGCAAAAACAATAGACAAACCACATGCTCAATAACACACATGCTCACTCTGTCAATCAATACAGTTATCTTTACTTTAGTATGCAAGTATATGCTTATCTTAATTAGGGTAGTGAGCTGCAATACTGTTCCCACACCTTATGCCAGTATAATTGTCATTACATAATGTTTTAATATATTTTAAATGAAAGATATTTAACATTTAAAATTACTTTGTAAATACAGACTCTTTATAGATTTTATACATTCATTACCTTTCTTTGCCAAACGTTTAAATGTATCTGTTTTTGTATGTATTTTGTACTATCTGCAAATTTGTGATAAAAATATGTGATACCTTCTGTTTTTGTTTTGATAAACAACTAATGGCAATGGGAAGACTATTAATAGATAGATGAAGAAACAGATGTGCTTGATTGATTTCTGAGGAGAAAATCATTATGTGTCCATGGTTACCACATACAAATTTTTCCATTCTTGCAAAAAAAAAAAAAAAAAAAAAGAGACATTTTACTGTGCCTCTTTGATAATCTATCTTATTAACGACATTAATGTCTGGCACCACAATGTTCTTTCTCAAGGCAGTTTGAATATAATTTCACTGTCATTCCATTATTCTTTATGATCTGGATTATGCAAAACCTGTGCACCTCACTCACTCTGAGTTTGATATTCCCACAGCTAACTTCACATTCAACTCCACTAATGATGATTTTATGTCTGCTCTATTTAGTTGTAAATCATTAATCATAAAATGTATTTTACTGAACAGATGGATCCTTGCAAATAAACAAGAAGCTATGACGCATAATGTTATCCGATTTGCAGCCTTGTATGTTTACCTTCTCACGTGACTTTTCTGAGTGGAAACATTCAGAGCGCTAATGTGGAGAATGTTTAGTCATCACCGTTTTGTGTCTGCTGCTGTGGGTGCTTCCGCTTTAGTGTGTGTCTGTTTAGTGATACAGTATTACAGTTTTTTTTTTTTTCACATGTTCTGGTTATGCTTTACTTTTAGTAATTTGTTGGCTTTGTTTAGTTTTTAAATGTCAATATCCTCCTTTATTTTTATACTGATAGATTAATTCTAGTCACATACTGTGATAATGAAACGCCAACTTGAGCTGCCAAAACTATGCCTTGCTCCATCTCATAATATTGCCCAATACAAGATTCCTTTGGTCTGACACAGATATCATTTGACCTGGTTTAAACCTTAGACTGAACAAAAATGGTTTTAATAAGAGATAAAGTGCGTAGGCTACTCGAGAAACTCCGCCCACTTGTCTATTTCCCCCGCACAGGTGAATGGACGCTATTTAAATGAATGAGCACCAGTAACTTTTCAAGCGCTTGTTAGTGGCTATACTTCTTTGTCTAGGTAAGTTGCTTAAGACTTTTGCTTGTTTTTATAGACTTACTAATGTTATGCTGATAGCGTTCTGGAAATAGTGTAGGCCTATACGCTGTTATTTGTAAACAAAGTTATCAATGGTTTAAGACGTTTAAGAATAAATGCCACTTTAAGATAATTATTAAATGATGTCAGAGGTTAATGCATGTAATAAGACCCTTTCAGTTAGAATATATACATGTGTATATATTACTTCGAACACACATAACCCCTAACAATACGAATAAGGCAGTTTTTGCATCTTCAATATGCAAAATACACCAACACGAGTAGATCTTTTACCAGATTCGATTAAACTTGCTTTAATAGCGCTGGTGGAAAGTTCTTGGTCACTGGCGCATTTGTGGTTTGTTTTATAGCCTTATTTATTTATTCTCTCATTTAATGTTCACTTCTTCTCTATGAGACCTTAGAGTTAACATCATTTTAGAAATAAAGATCTACATGCCTTAATGGTGGGTAAATGGTCTCGGAGCCTTTAGTTCATACAAAAGACTTCAATTGAATAATTGATGTATACCTGTCTTCCATCTCCCTCATGATCGTCATCAGCTTGCCAAAGCCAAAAGGCCTGTACGCTCACAGATATTAGATTCCTCAGTGGCTGTGTAACCCCATTCTTAGGGGGATAACTGGGCCCCTGGGTTCAGCAGGTGCAAACAGTATATGCTTTTAAGAATTGAAAAGGGCTTTGCATTTTCACAAAACATGGGTTTATTAAATGCAGACAATGTGTTTAAATGAATTTGAGCATGTAGTCCACTAAAACAGCAGTGTGGATTCTCAGGTGTTCATATGTATACCATAGAGATTGCAAAATGTTTTTTTCTTTCTTTAGTATATTTTCAAAGGAGAAAAACAACATGGTTTCAAAACTGGAAAATGCAATGGAAGGTCTGATTAAAGTCTTCCACACATATTCTGCTAAAGAAGGAGACAAGTACAAGCTAAGCAAAGCCGAGCTCAAGAGTTTGCTTCAGGGAGAACTCAGTGACTTTTTAGCTGTAAGTTTTAGCCGTATTAAGTAGCATTAACATTAATATTGCGCATGCATAAAATAATAACACTGTCCTGTTGTAGGCAAGTAAAGACCCCATGGTTGTGGAGAAGATCATGTCTGATTTGGATGAGAACCGGGATGGAGAAGTGGACTTTCAGGAGTTTGTTGTGCTGGTGGCTGCTCTCACAGTGGCATGTAATGAATTCTTTGTAGAGAGCATGAAGAATTAATGTTTTTTTCCATGTCTCCCTTCAGCTGTGTGACATTTTGTAAATGTTATTTATCAGGAATAAACACTCTAGTGATGTGCGGAAAATAATGTGCGTGCTTGGAAAGTTGTGTAAGTAAAGTCTACACAAGATGTTTTGTTTGGAGCTGTTGTTTTTTTTTTTTAGCCAGGCTGTCCACAATACTCCATAAAATGATTTGCTATAAGACAAACATAAAATTAGCAAAAATTTCCAAGATTTAAACCAACATTATATTTCTTCTGTTGTTCCCTTGACAATTTTTGTTTTTAAAGAACCAGCAGCACGGTCTTACAAAACCTAAATATGATGACATTTTAAAGGAGGGATTTCCAGACCTGGGAATGGAAACTAAAATCGTTAAAGATTATAAAACTTTGAGTTTTAAACCCTATAACTATTAGAAACGCCAGGTAAATCCTAAAAAAACAATGAAATTATGGAATAAAAGTAGTTAAGTTACTTTATTGAACCACTCCAATACAATAACATTTAGTTTGTATAAATAAAGCTGAAATAAGCAAAGAAATTTAGTCTCTATAGCTGCATCTCATTTGAAAGACTGTCCTATGGAGGTTGCATTTGAAAAGTAACCATTAAATTTCAAAGTGAGAAATAAAATATTTTACACCACACAGAGAATAACTGTGAATTTGATTAAGGTTACTATTCTTTAAATAAGACATCCTTAATGATGTCTGCAGCCTTTAAATGCGATGACTGCTGCTTCATGTATTAGAGATATCATGGGGCTTTAAAATATTATCTCTGAAGGTTTACCTGATTTTATTTTAAGAGTGCCATCTATAGGTTAATAAAGGACATGTCAGCCTTTTCATTAAAGTGTTTTGTGTTTTATTTGTAAATAGAACATTCAAACTGTGGTCACACAGTAGATTCTAGTCTTTTATAATAGAGATGAACCGTAGATTATAATAACTTTGTCCAGTGTAATAAGAATCCTGTGTCTTAAAAACAAAAGAAAAATGTATGCAATAAATCCAGTCTGACAACTAAGAAAAAAAAAAGTTTATGTAAATATATTTAAAAAATAATATTAAAGTTAAATATATTAAAATATCAAATTTAAAAGAAGAATTTCAAATGTCAGAAGGTTTGTGTGACGGTTCATTTAATTATAAAATGTTACTGTTAAACTAATTACGTGGTTGTGATTCAGAACTTGGATTCAAGTATCTTGGTGTATGTTATTTCATTCAGCTCTGTGATTCTTTGGGCTTGACGGCCACCAGGACCAGGTTTCGTGGGGAAAAAGCAGCATCAAAGAGTGGGATGAGTTTACTCTGGAAACCTGAATATGAAAATATAAAGATGAATTATAATTATACAGTAAGGGAATTTTGAAAGACACTGGAAAATTGATCATAGAAAAGGTCATGGAAACACTGATGAAGTTATAGATCTTGAATATACTCAAGATCTAAAATATGCTGATAATTTTGAGTAAAATAAATATATAAATCAAATGAATCATTGTGTTAATGCAATGTCTGAGACTTCTATGTCTGTAAAAACACAATATAAAAATAATAATATCAATAAAATAATTTTAAAAATCTATTTTAATTACATAACCAAACATGTCAGAAAAGCAGCTGTGTCAACAGAAAAAAGCTAATTTGGTCATTTTCAGTTCTCTAAAGAAGTCTTCATTTACCTCTCTCCTGCAGGAAAATCATTCTGTCCAGTAACACTAGAGTTTCCACCACAGGTGCAAGGAGAAGATCCAGGCTGAAGTAGGCCACCACTTTACCCTGGTGTGCTAGCATTGCATCCACAGTGACAGGGTCAAATGCAAGATCAGCAGGTAGGCCCACCCGTGGCAATGCCAAACGAGCATACCTGTGATAAAACAGAAGATAACATTATAATGCAGCTGTCTAGTATCTCAGATGTACTTGAAAATATGATAGTTTAACATGTGGAAATGAGATTTTGATTATTTCATAATTTCAAGTCTTCTGAACTAGTTTCACAAGTCCTTCCTGTTCCAGGAACTGAAGCTCAGGGGTGAATCACAGATACAGCAATTTTTTAAAGAGGTCATGAACTGAGAAACCAAAATTCCTTTGATCTTTTCACATTTAAGAGGTCAATGTAGTATAAAAATATCCTGTATGTTTCAGATCTCAAAACTTTCGTGTCAGTCTAAAGACAGCTTATATTGAAGGCAGTGTGCAAAAATGACCTTATTCTAAATAAGACAATATTATAATTAAGGTATCTACATGAGATACTTTTAGAATATTCCTTTCATGTTCCCGTTTTACATGTTATAGTACAGATCGATTAAAATGGCACATATCATTATGACCCCACGTGATGTCATAATCCCCTCTAGAATTACATGTATAAACGTATAGTCTTTGATGCTATATATACACTGCTCAAAAAAATGAAGGGAACACTAAAATAAAAAAAGAATCTTTGTTCTTTACATAGTTGAATGTTCTGACAACAAAATCACACAAAAAAGATCAATGGAAATCAAACGTATTAACCCATGGAGGGCTGAATTTGGAGTCACACTCAAAATTGAAGTGGAAAAACACACTCCAGCCACATGAGGTCTAGCATTGTCTTGCATTAGGAGGAACCCAAGGCCAACCGCACCGGTCTGAGAATCTCATCTCGGTACCTAATGGCAGTCAGGCTGTCCAGCCCTCCAAAGACTCCATCTCATGCTATCACTTAGAGTGAAAGCACCGCCAGCATTCAAAAGTGACCAAAACGTCAAACAGAAAGCATAAGAACTGAGAAGTGGTCTGTGGTCACCGCATGCAGAACCACTCCTTTTTTTGAGCAGTGTAGTTTTGGGTGTTTCATTTTTTTTATTTTACAAAAGCTTCAAAAGCAGTCACTTTTTTCGTTATGCTAGACGTGCCAACAGATGACGGCTTTGTTGAAGCCAGATTGTAGATTTGTTGATTGTAGATTCTTAATCAACATATTAATCGTGCTAAAATCAGATTATTGTTGTCCACGTAAATGTACTGTATGATGTAATGGTGTGGATAAGCAGAAGGAGCAGAAGATTATCAACGCCTGTTTGTACAACGCTGCCTGTTTAGCCCCGCCCACCAATTCATGTCTATGCAGAAATCCAACTATAAAGATGGATCTGATGAAGAAGATGCCGTGCAGGGCCAAGATATGTCTTTACATTGCTTTCTTTCTGCTCTCAACATTAGGAAAAATTGCTGAATTTTATTTTTAATGTCCACGTTGCCGGATTTCACAACAAAACCTGCCGAATTGCTACTCAAAACTAGCCCAATTGTCATTTCATGGGGGGGGGGGGGGGGTCCCCCAGTAAAAACCATTCTGGGGGGTAAAACAAATATTTATGGTGGGGTTCCCCTGGTAGAATTCACATTACTGGGGTTGCGTTAACCTGTGGTCATGAAAAACAACTGGTGGAAACAGTGATAAAATAGAACAATTTCATGGGAAAACTGCAGACTTGGCAACACTGGAAGTATGTAGGCTACAACCCACCACAACCATTCAAAAAGTGTTCTGATGAGGGGGCTAAAAACAGCACAGAAAATAGCCTATTACTTCTAAATAAACCCAAGTAGACCTTAGAGAACACTACAAAATAAAAAAGGCAGTTCATGACCCCTTTGAAGATATTATTATTCTCAAATATAACAGAGAAGACACTAACTCAGAAAATGACAGTGTGTGGGCTTTCCTAACAGTCTGAACTCCCGGTCTGCACATATCAGGCCTCTCTGCTCTGATGATGCTTTCTAAGATGGCTCTGTAGCAGTGTGTCCTCAGTAAGCTGCTCTCCTCTCTCAGTCGGTGGAGATAGTCCTCTATAGCATGACATGCTCCCTCTCGTGCTTTATACGACAACTGGTGCCCTGGTAATCCACAGACCCAGTCACTCATTGGATAACCATATTCTGAACAGGAATCCACCACTCTGTCTGCAGAAAATGGGGGCTGGAAAACGCCTGGAGGGTTTGGGTTCTCCTGGGTTGAGATTTTCATGTAGCAGCAAGCGACCGATGTGATGACCTGAACTTGAGGACAGTTGGCGAAATGACGTAGAAGTGTAGCGCTAAGGTCTCCACAAGCATGAAGACCGGTGAGTACAAAACGACCAGGTTTTTCACAATCTGGTACAGTTTTACAGGTAATCATTTCAGTCCCCATCCCTGAAGGAAGAACCCCAATGTTTATTTGGGCTACAGACTCTGAAGTTTTAATGTCAGTTTTTGCAGTCAGCAGTGTGTTTTGCAACTCTTCTGCTTTGATTTGGCATGAATGAGGCTCTAGATTCAGCTCCTCCCCCTGCTCTTTCTTTTCATACGGCACAGTGGTTGCTCCAATACTGTCACTTTCAGTTGCTGTCACACCAAGCTGCTGAATGAAGACATCCCATGAAGCTTTTGGGTTGACCCAGCCCAACACATGACGAGGAGAAGGACCAGGTGCAGAATAAAGACTTTGATCATTTCCTGACTAGAACAAAAACACTGATGATAATTATCACAGCAACCTGTGGTTTCTATAGTTAGAACTCCATGGTGACCAAATAGAAAATGCATAATGTAAAGGATAATATTAATAGATTATAAAATAGATCATACCTTTTGAATCTCTTTTGAAAGTGTCAGAACAAGCTGTCTATCAAATTTGTTAGCCATGGAAACAAGGTTAGGGTCAGCCTCAATTCCGGTGACATCCAGGCCGAGTCCAAAAGATAGAAACCTTGTCAAATGGCCCTGTAGAGATGTGAATTAAAGTGAGTAATATGCAAATTTAGAACAAGAAACTAAAGAAAGTCATTACTATACCTGTCCAGACCCAACATCAACCACACAGCTACAGTTAGCCTGATCACATAACTTCTTGACAAGCTAGGAGAGACAGTTCAGCAGAAAATAATTTTTAGATTATCAAATAATCTTAAAGCTTCAGTCAGTAACTTGGTCCTGTAGCAGTTAATAAACAGAACTTGTGGAAGAATATTGTAGCCAGAGCTACTTCTCTCTATTGATGTCTAAGATACAATTATGCGAGAACCAGGCTACTCCGCAACGGTACATACCCAAACCAGTCTAAATAGTCTTTATATCAACAATTAATAAGTGTAACATTGTGATTCACGACAAGTCAAAAACTGTTTGGAAAATGGGTTCATGGTGTACCCGCTTATTATATAAATTCAGTACATTTTTAACACAAAAAAGTTACGGACTGCAGCTTTAATGGAAATTTTATATTTCTTGAATAACGACAATCTAGAGTCTTTCCATATTGACATTGCATGTTGTATAATCTTCCCATACCGTGCCTAGCTGGCGGATTTCGTGCTGCTTCTTGGGCTTGACGTGTTTGCGGAAAATGTGTCCTAACAAAGAGCTCTGACTGTGGTTCGACTGAAACTCCTCTGGCCCTGCTGCAGCCGTTTCATGGCTATGCCCACCTGGTGCTCTACGTGGAAACGACAGCGCATGTGCTGCTGTCCGCACTGCCAATAAGGACAGGGGCCACACAGATGGGTACCTAAAACATTCAATTTACTTTCATTTATAGGTTTACAATAACAGCATAGTTTTGTAATAAACAAAACATTAACTGAAATAAAATACACAAACATTTATAATATTAAAAAAAAAACATTAATGAAACAAAAATACTGCAATTTTAAACAAAATGAAAACAGAAAATAATTTAAAATAATATTAAAAACCATTAAAGCAAATCATAATGACACTAAAATAACTATGGGTATGGTACAATAATCAATGTTGGTGTTTTATTTGATCACCACTTGATTTCCAATAAAATCGTGGTCCCAAAGCAAAACCAGATTTTTCAGACAAGAAATGTCATTGCATTCCAAGTACATATTTTATCACTTCATGCATTTCTATCTAAAGAGTTCAGAATCTGAATAAAATGAACTTCAGATGCGAAAGCCTTAAATCTAAATCAGCGTATTTATTAGGCTCCTGTGTTTAGCCTATGTAAGCTTACTCTAAATGGCATTCTTTTTCTAAGCAATTAAAGTGAAATAACTAAACATCAATATAAGAGCCTGATAAAAGTGTTCATTTTTGAAGAAGATTTTAGGCTGCACTTAGAGGCTTTTGCATTTGAATTCTTCATCTATCACAAAGCTTTTACCAAAGGCAAATTCTCCAAAGTGAATTTTGAGCAATGATCTGGCTTTGTAACATTATCTTAATTTAAGGCAACCAGAGACAGATACAAAGAATAAACTCATTTACCGCCTGTCCTTAATCTCTTTATCCAGCAGCAGATCAGCGATCTGTGGGGGTGTAAGATCACCGAGGGCGTCCTGCCAGCTCACAGGCAGTGTGTCCCACAAACTCTCACTGAAGAACTCCTGCGTGGACAAACACAGATACACTTTCACATGCACATAAATATTTCAGCTGACAGAAACCCCGCGGCTTAACACACGGGATTATCCGTTTATTGTTACACTCACACTTGAATTCTTGACAAACTTCACAACATAGCAGTTTATAATGCACAAACACTGAAATAGTACAAGAAGTTGTTGATTCATTACGATTATGTAGGAGTCTGATATGTGTCTGTAGGTTGACAGGAGCGAAGTCAGCTTCTCAGCTAGTTCTCTCTGCTCCTGATCTGAAAAAGCCGCCACAGCCATTTCTTCAGCACTAAAAACACCAGGCAGGTTAAACTGGTTAAACTTCCATATTTCGAGCAGACATTTAATATAAAAACTTAATTGGGACCGTATTAATACTGTGTTGTTTATATGTAGCAATCCGACCACACGTGTTCACAGGAGCGCCGCCTACTAGTGAACAAAACAATAATTCGGTTGAACTGATTCAAAAACTCGACCTCTACGATTCATTCATGATTGGGAATTGTTGTTGCTTTTGTCTAAAATCTTACATTATTATATACCCTAATCATCTACCATATACCTACCATAAAGATTAAAACGGCGTCGAAAACGTAATAAACAGCAAACAGAAACCTTGTAGAAACTGAAGTAACGTTAGGCGTTGAACCGGTTCTTTGAAATGAACTGTTTGAAAGAGCCGAACTTCCCTTAACCGTTAAACTCCGACCCGGAAGTACATGACATGTGCAGTCACTCGTACGAGATTCTTGTTTTGAACAATCAAATCAAAATATCGCTGTTTGGGGGCAAATAATGGTATGTGTTTAGCAGTTACAGATGTTTAGGTCTAACGTATACCTTTTAGAATAGCACAATTTATTTTACTGTTCGCAGTGTAATACTTGAGAATTGGCTAGCTAACTTGTCTATCATGGAAATGTTCTTTGATATGATATTCAGGAGAAATATTAGAGTTTACTTAAAATACATTAGCGACCTGTTATTTTCATCCGGAACTTGAAAACGTGTCTCAGGAACTGTAACAAAACTGAAAATAGTAAAATTGTCAACTCTCCCTATACTGCGAATAACTTGGATGCTAGTGTGTTTGCATAGCTTAAAAAGGGGATTTTATTTTATTTTCAACCATTATGATTTGTCGAGTGAGCGTATTTTAAAAGGCATTCATATATTACAATGTATAACCCTGTTAATGCAGTGAAACATGATTGTAGTGGCATATCTTTGTACAGATTCTTATACCACTTTTGCAGTTAGTCCAACAACCAGTATTTCTAAAAAAAACGCGAGTAAAACCGAGTCTTCCACTAAAAGAGTTTACAGAAGAAATGCAAACAAAACCAAAAGTACAAAGGTACAATAGACTCGATATATCTCGTTATAACTCTTATAACTCGGTCAAAAAACTGTGTTGCTTCCAACGTCTCTAGCTGCAATCCACTGAAAGACAATCCCTTGATAGTGCTGGACCTCTTAACATCAGACATAATCAGTGACATCATCAATGACTATGATTATTATAAAGATGGGTAAAATATTATTTGGATTATTTTGTAAAATATTAGTTGGTTTGTTTCTGTTACATAGCAAATGTTTTACTATTCATTGTAGTGCTGTTATGTACTTTATTCGTACTGTATTTTCTATAAAAAATGTAAATTAGTAATTTATTGTTACACTTTAAAACTTTTACACTTTAGTCAATTATTTATTGAGTTAACTTTTTATATAGGTATGTAGGTATATCTCGTTAATTGTTTTTTTTTTTTTACATTTGGTACACATTTGGTATTTCTGCAGAATTATTTTGTGCTGTCATGTTAGTTTTTTGTCTTGACATTTATTTTCTTTTTATTTGTCTCTATTTAAGAGTAAAAGAACATCAAGAAGACTGCTGTAATCAATCTCTGAGGGTGTACAAGTATGTCAGGGCTTATGTTGAACATGGTTTGTGAGCCCAGTCAAGGAGGCACATCAGGTAAATCCAGAGGAAATGCCAAGCATGATCGTTTCCTTAGAAGGAGACATTACCTGGAGCACAAGGGTTTGTTAAAAGAGAAACAAAATAAAAAGCAAAACAAAAACAAGAAGCAAAAAACTAAAAACAATTCAAGAAACACGCAGCTCAATGGAGGTGGTCAATCAAAACCAGGTGCTATTTTTCCTAAATTTATCTCTCATCTGCCTGATAAGACCAATGAGCCTACCAGTTCTGCAACGTTTTCCAAGAATTCCACTCTTTCATTTCCATCCACTGCCTCCACATCTCAGAGGCATCTAACACACCAAGCCGCACCCCACACTCTCGGACCTTTAAAATATGTAGCGTTGGACTGTGAGATGGTGGGCACAGGACCGAAGGGCTGTCACAATGAACTCGCCCGCTGCAGTATCGTCAACTACGAGGGTGATGTGGTTTATGATAAATACATCAAACCCATCAATCCTGTGACGGATTTCCGCACTTGCTGGAGTGGAATCAGGAGGCAGGACCTAATCCATGCAATACCCTTTGATCAGGCACAGAAAGAGGTATGAAAGACCTTTTGTACTTCATTGATCATGTTATATTGCATTTAAATGTATAGAAGCAAATCAGCAGTTTTTGTTGAAATTAAATATAAAAAAAAACATTTTACTTTAGTTGTTAGGGCATCCTTTCTCGTCTCTGTACAGTTTATACATCTTAATGTCATAAAGTAACTCAAACTTTAAAAAAAAAAAAAATTTAAATTAAAAAATTAAATAAACAAATGTATAGGTAGATAAATAAACAGATAGATCAAATAATCTTGTAATTTAATTTTGTTTGTGAACATATTAAATAATAATATTTAACATAATATGTGACATAATACATAATTTTCTTTGTGGATCAGTAAAACTATTACCATAGAAACATTAAAATGTTAGAATCTTTGTTTTTGGAATTTTTTGGACTTTTGAATATAGATGCAGTATATATTGGCAGAACTATATCTTATCATGTTTTATCAGCCGGTGTTATGTTTTAAACTTTTGACACTTTGATGCCTAAATTCACAGCATTTAAAATGACTGATTATTCAGACAAAAATATCATTCATTCATTGTGCTCAAAATAAACCAAGTAATGACAAACCAGTAATAGTCTGATTTGATTTTGTTAGTCTACTAAGCATTATTATACATTTTATCCACAGATTTTGAAGATAATAACAGGGAAAGTGGTTGTGGGCCATGCCATCCATAATGACTTCAAGGCCTTAAAATATTTCCATCCTGCTTGCCAAACACGAGATACAGCACGGATTCCACTGCTTAACCAGAAAGCTGGACTGCCTGTAAATGAAGTGGCGTCTCTGAAGAGGCTCACTAAGGCTATTTTCAAAAAGGACATACAGGTGGGTTTAACCCAGCACACAACTCTGTAATGTGGCTCAGCAGTTGTGATTTTCACCTGAGCCACACAGATCACAGTGCTTAGAAGAGTTCAGCCGTAAGACGCTGAAGACAGGGTACATCTGGAGTCAGTTCAAACCCTCCTAAGATTGAGAGTCAGACTATTTTTATAAAGAAAGTAAAGACGGCATGGCTTTTAATTTTTTGTTCACTGAAAACTCTCTCTCTTCTTATATTTTCAGAAAGAGATGGGAGGCCACTCATCAGTAGAAGATGCCAAAGCCACCATGGAACTGTTCAAAGTAGTGGAAAGCATGTGGGAGCAAAAACTTTCAACTACACCAATGGATCTAGCTCTGAATCAAAAAACATAAAAAAGATAGGATTTTTACTTCCTGCCTTTTTATTAGCTGCTATGCTTGGTTTTACATACCACTAGGGGGCTCTTTAGATTTGGTTAAAAAAAAGGGGGTTTTAAGTTAACTATATTGGTTTTGTTGGTTGTTTAAAGCAACTAAGGTGCAAATACTTTTGATAAACTGTCCATATGTTTTGAGTTCTGTTCAGAATCTTTACAGAAAGCTAAGAAAAGAAAAGAAAAAAAATAACCCTCACTGCTCTCCGGCTGTATTTCTTTCCGATGTCTGACGAACAGGACGAGTCAGCATTCCTCTTCTACTCTGAATATAACACCACCACATGAATTAAAGCTCCTCCTGTATTTAACTGTCCAAATGAACAGGGCCTCAACTGCTATCCTTGAGATTATAGTCAAAGTTCTTTTTCTTCCAAACCCACTCAATCATCAGTCAGTCTGTTTTTAAGAGTCCAGTCGCACCACTTTGGTGATGTTTGGGAAGTAGCTGGATGTTTCTTGCCCACCAGTTTCCCAGCAATTGAACAAGCTTGTGATGGACTGATTTTTAGCCTTATTTGGGATTCTCTTTTGCAGAAAGGTTTGATCCAACATACTGTGGAACAGAGTCTGATACAGTAATCTCACTTTTTGCAATTTTTGTTTGTATGATTAAGGATAAGAATTCTTTAAAATATGCAAAACGGATTCAATGTAGATCATTTAGGCCCACACATTTAGAATAGCTTTGAAGATCTTTAGTCCCAAAGGGCTCACTGGTGACTATTATTATATTATCCACAAGGCCTCAGCCTTCTGAAGAATAGGTGTTTTTGACATAGTGCCAAATTTGTCATATTCCTTGTTTATCTCAAATGTTATACCAAGGTTAAATTTGATTGTGACACCACATTAAAAATAAATCTGATTGTCATCAGATTTTAACATGTAATTTCTATTTTACAGTAGGACAGATGAAACCTTGATCATTTGTAAGGATTTTTTTGAACAGAAAAACAAAAATTATTTGAAATATAAACAGTCATTTTTAATCAGTTTAACTGAAATAGTAAGAAATGTATCTTTAAATTTTCTAAATTGTATGACATAGTAAATCTGATTAAATTAGAATACTTTAAAGTTATGTACCCTAATATTAGGATGTTCAATGTCTGTAAATTGTACTTTTGTAACATCTTTTAATATTGGTTAATATTAATTTTTACATTTACTAATGCATGGACATTTCAAGTTTTATAAGCATGTATGTGTTATGAATTAATATGAAGTATTATACACACAGTGACATCAAATATTTAATATACATAATACATAATATTAATACATGTTGTAAATTGTTTATTGTTAGTTTGTGATTCCTAATGCGTTCACAAATGTCAGTCATTTTAAATGGTTTCTGATGACATTGGGCTTAATAGGATGTGCAGTAGCGAGAAGGCAGTCAGTGACTTCATTCTTTCCCACTTGTGGCTTGGATGTGGATGGTAGTAATGTCTGTAAAACGGATCAAGTTTTAAAATCCTCAATGGCTGGCAGGCAGAAGTAATCTTGTGGTACATAAAGAGGTACCCTTGCTTATTACTAAAGGATTACCATAATGTCAGAGGCAATAAATAATACACTGTAGTTTCATTGTCTGGTCCTACTAAAGGATTACCATAATGCAAGATAAAATAAATAATGCACTGTAGTTTTTATGCATATAGTTATTTTCTGTAGATGTTCAGAGTGATATTACCTGATTTCCCATCTTCTGCACATTTAGGGATTTTTGAGACATCTTTGTTGATATGGTAAATTCCTTTTGTGTTTAAAATTATTTGATAAACAAAACGATATTCCTCCTCTCTCTTTGTGTGCAAACTGCCCTTTGCTTCTGTCATCCAACCTCTCGTCTTTGCTACTGATTTAACAGGAAGCCAGACTCTGGTCTGTTGCATCCACATGCGGTTACCTTCACAGACATGACTCACAAATGGATCAAATTCAAACTTACAGATGTGAATCAGCAGTGACTCATACCTCAAAACCATTTCAAACTGGTCATTTCTCTGAATAAGCAGTTGTGTCTTCATTATTGAAGGATCTGGTTATTAAAGCTCACCAAAGTTCACTTTGCTTAGAAAGAGTCAGCAAAGTGAGTCAAGTACATATAGGGTTGCAAATTGGGTGGAAAATATCCCAAAATCCCTGGGTTATTCCAAAAATTCTGAAATATTTCCGAAAATGACTGGAAATTTTCCACCTTTTTGCAACCCTATGTACATACCATGCTATACAAATGTGATTTAGAGTTGCACTGGTCCAGATTAATTTTCATCATAGCGTTTAGCCATGACAGTGTTTACTTATATTAATATGCTTGCAGAAAGTAATGTTTACATAACTATATAATTCTCATTTACAATGCTGTTGTGGCCTAGAAATTGAGCGAACCAAAGCATTCATTGAGGCACTCAGCCCTTGGACTCTTGCTTAATGCAAATTTGATCCTAGCAATTCTTACTTTGAACAATGGGTAAATTCAGTGAGAGGGAAAGTTTCCTCAAGATGTTCATTCATGTAACAAAAAGATTACCCTATACTAAAACTACGCAGGAAACTTGTTTGTTATATGTTATTTCTGGAACAAACCTTATAAGACAAATCTAAAACGTTTTTGGACACATTTTGTTTGAGAAAGTAAAATTAAAGTTGCTGAAAATTTACCCTATAAATGCACAACTTTTCAGCTCAAAAGATGTTATGAATTGGAATCATGTGGATTATATTGTGATGTTTTTATCATTTGTTTGGACTCTCATTCTAACGGCACCCATTCACTGCAGAGGATACATTGGTGAGCAAGTGGTGTAATGGTAAAATTCTCTAAATATGTTCAGATGAAGGAACAATCTACATCTTTGGTGACCTTTTACCACTGTAAAGGACCTTTTGTGACATGAAATGCATGGTGAAGGTTAGTGGATTTTAGGAAAGGTTGATCATGGAAATGAACTCGCACCACTTAATCTAGTCTCACATAATTATGTTTAGAATTAATTTATGCGACACGATTCAATTGAATCATTTTACAGTCTCTACACTTTTATTATGTGTGCTTTACTGACGTGTCAGTTTGATCTTTGTTATAGACATTGCAGCTGTCTTCACCTCAGCAGGTTTTAATCCTTTAATGCTTTGACAGAATCAATAGTTTCCCAACTAAGATCCAGAAATGAACGCAAAAGACACATAGAGCTCAGCGCTACGCAAAATACATCGCTCTTTTTTTGTTCTTTTGACAAGCATAAAACCTTCATGCTTCTCGCAAGTACACGTATCAATTCAATTCTCAGTCACTTGTCATTATAAAACACGCGCTTTACTTATTCTGGGTTTAGGCTGCCATTTTTCATAACACAAAAACCGGACAACGAGCAACATTTCAGGTGTGTATGATACTGTATTAATGTCGTGTCCTCTCTCTCTCTCTTACTCTCAGTTCATTCTAATTTAGGACATTTTAACTTTTCCTCCGTCCCTTCCCACTTTTTTTCATTGTGCCAGGGACAAATGGGAAAATGAATCCTGTTGGTTAAAGAGAGTGGGTTGATCGCAATTCCTTCCTGCTCCTTTATTCCTCCGCTCTCTGTCATCCTCTCTCTCTTTCTTCTCCTCCTCTGGACAAGCTCACAGCATCCATCATCTCCAGCCTGCACTCTATGAGCCTCTATACAATCCTTTATCTGAAAGGGGGCTTTTCAAGAGGAATGAGGTATGTGGCTCTGAATGCATTTAAATTGCCTGTAATGATTCTGTTAAGGTAGTTGCAACTTGGCAAATTTATTTAATGGCTTTTGGATTTTGACTTTTGGGGCATGATTTTTAGGGTTATGCAGAACATTTTCTGCCCTGTACATTTTTAAGTTTGAGAGCACAGCAGGAGATGTTATGGAGGACATTACTGTGCTGAATATGCATGTTGCATCAGCCCTTGTGAATTGGTACAGACTATTATGTAGAGCACTATTCGTTCAGATTATTATTATAACACCATTTAATAACTGTTCTTGGATAAACTGTCTTAGTCATCAGTACATAATATTTATATTATAATGGAGTGGATAAAAAGGTTTGCTTTGGCACCAGGCTGCAAGAAGGTTTATTATTATTTTATTTTGTTTTATTTTTGGATACTAATTGCTCTTTGGAGATTAAAAACGTTTCTTAATGTTACATTGCAGGCTCTTTGGATCACTCCATTTGCATCTGGGATTTTTAAGCACCTACACCTTTTTTTCCTAAGCAACTGGAGCATAAAAATATTTGTTTTTTCTTTAACAAAACTAAAAAGGCTCTTTTATGACATCAGGCATCTGACTGTAAAGCCCTTTTCATGTGGATCTGTTATTTCTGAAAGCATATTTATTCCTGGAGTCCTTGTACTTAGAATTTGTTTAGAATGCATTTGAAAGGTTGTCAGAGTTGGATGGTGCATAAGTGCTTTAAACAGCCTGAGCTTCAAACAGAAGACACCTGTTCTTGACATTTCTAAGTGAATGCCTGTTCTATATGCATGAGCAGAAACCCAGACTGCATATGAGATGAATTTGCAGCAGGCTTAGCTAACACTCAAACTGTAATCATTTATTTTTATCCCCATTACCTAAATATGCAATTACTGCACAAAAATGGCCATGTTATTAACTCTGAAAATAATACTTTACAGATTACTGTGTTGAACCAAACACCAGTTCAGATCCAGGATCTATGCTTGTACTTGTGTTGGAATTTAATTGATGAAAATATAAAATATTGGTATGCTGGGTTTAGCTTTTTAATATTGTGCCTGAGACTAAAGGCTTTGTAGGTGCAAATATTAGAGGTTTTTGAGCAAGCGAGGAAAAGACGTCTGCATCGCACCTGCTGGAGGCTTTTGCTTTGAGGTACAAACTAAGCAGAAATCCAGGTGCCAAATGTAGCATGAGAGACATGATTCATGAATACCTGTTTGGTCTACATCTGCAGGTATTCCAATGCTTATGCGAGTCAACTTAATTCTATTGAGCATAATGTCTGCAGTGTGTTCTCAGCTTTAAAATTGCAACACTTTATTGGCTGTTGTGCACGGCAACCATTCATCTTCACAGTTGCTCGGCTTGTTTCTAAACCCATCGCTCACTAGGTGTAGCAGAGCAGAAGTAAGTCGGTGTGTTTTTCAAGCAGTTACAAGATAAAGATCCTTCATACCATCTGACAGATTAAGTTAAACTATTATGAGGCATCCACTAATCTCATCCACTGCTGCTTTTATTTAGGGATGCCTTTATATATATTTAGGAGCTGTTGTGGAATGAAATAAACTATTTGGTCATTTCCTCTCAAATTAATTAGGTGTCTTCTCTTTCAGTCACTGCTGCCAAAATACTTGCACAAACCCCTACAGGACACATCTGACCTAATTTAGCTGTACAGCAGTCATGTCCAGTCCTGATCACCTCAGTGCGAAGAGTCTTTTAAAAAATTCAATAGGCTACTTAATACCAAAGTTGGCTGCATTAAATTAAAAGACAACAACATCAATAGTAACAGTGAAGATAATTTGTAATGTAATAACTTCATAATTTCATATAAATGCTATATTTAACAGCACAACTGTTTTCATCATTGATAATAATAAGAAATGTTTAAGTACCAGCACATTAAAATGATTTCTACAGTATTATGGGGCAATGAAGACTTAAATAATACTATAAATACTATAAATTCTGATAATTCAGCATTGTCATCACAGATTATATTTAAAATAAAATAAAATAAAAATGGTAAAATATATTATAATTGAAAACCATTGCTTTTAAACTGTAACAACAATTAACAATAATATTATTTTATTGTACTTTTAAAAAATAAATGCAGCCTTGGTGAGTGTCTTTCTCCCTCTTTTTACTGACTCCAAACATTTAAATTGTAGTGTATACCATTTATTTAATTAAAGGAGTATTCATAATCACACATAAATGAAAATTTTGTCATCATTAAGAACCAAACAGTTGTCACAAATGACTTCTATAGTAAAAAAATAAATACTTGGAAGTCAATAGGGGCCCATCAGCTGTTTGATTACCAGCATTCTTCAAAATATCTTCTTTTATGTTCACCTTCATAGAGGTTTGGAACAACATGAGGGTTAGTAAACTATCCCTTTAATGTGCCAAGTTTTTCTTTCAAATTTAACTCATGAATGTGACTTCAATTTGTATATTATATTATATATTTTACATAGATTTTATGTATTTTGTACATTCATGCATCTACGTTAACGGTTAGACACAATATACAATGTTGTTCATTGATAAAGCTGTGAGGTTCAGTCCACTATTCAGATCCGTTCTCTGCAGGTTCTTATAGAGCTCAGAGAATGGCTGTATGCTTGGCTAGCCAGATCTACCACAGGCTGCTTGGCTAATAGCACCTCAGACCTCTGTAGCATGGGTGAATTACCCTCTCTGTCTCTCTCTGTGTGAGTTCCGGGCAATCTGTGTTTCTGAGGACAGTGCTGGTTGCCCCGGGTGATGGACCAAGTCACAGAGAGTCATGTGAGGTTAGAAAGGCCTTGAGTTTGAAGGTGGGTGTGGCACTAAAAGAGAAGAAAGAGCAAGGGAAGAGTCCATAACCAAGCAGAAAGACAACGCAGAGGAAAGTCAATAAAAAAAAATATGGGGAAAATGTAAAACAGAACAGCATTCCACTGAGAACGATGTGCATGGGGAAAGTTTTTCTGCTTTCTTTTACCATCCTTTGTCTGTCTGAGAGCTTATCCAATGGACACAACCTGGTATCATAACCTCATCTCTCAAGTACATCTCTGTATTTGTGCACTACAGAACAAACCTCTCATCTATGAAAACCCATAGATATGAAGCTGGATATGTGTGATGCTAATGTTCAGAACCGTTAGTTTTAAAATCTCCCAGTTTTGAGGTCATACCATGATATTCTTCAAGTATTGAGCAAAAATTACACTTTATTACTCAAAACTCTTTAAATTAGTGTGAAAAGGAATAAAAGGTGTCTGAAGGAGTTTTACTGCCTCTAGTGTTCATTTCCTTTGGAACAGTACAGTGATATGTACTTGTTAATGCATATTTCTCATAAAAGAGTGCACCCAGGTATGTTTATTCCATGAGACCAGGTAGCCTTTGGAATAACTGAACTAAACCAAATCTTCAGCAAGAAATAATGAGCTTCTTATACGGTCTGTAAAATCACTGCTGTGATGTAAGTTAGATAGACCGCTTTTCCCCGCATTTCTCTTCGTAATGAAGTCATTCGGTATTCTAGGCAGCAGGCGTCCGTGGAGATGCCTGCCTAAGCACTCTTGAGGTTGCTGGGCCCCGTCCTCCATGTTTGCCCTTACAGCAATCTGGCTTTACTTTTGGCTTATGGAAATGTGTCTGGGTCTGTTGTAATGTTCACAGGAACAGGATACAAGATGAGCAGAGAGAGAGATCAAATACCTGCAGATACTTGCAGGTAAACAGCAAGGCAGCTTTGTTTAGTCTTCTCAGTTCAAGACTTTTTCCTTCGGAAAACTGTCACAAAAATATTTCCTTCTGTTCTTAATTTTGGAGAAGTTCTGCTGCACAATGAATGTGCAAACACACCCCTGTTCTCTATGGCAGTAGTTTTTAACACGCATTCGCGTATCCAACTTCAGGTCAACAAGTTCATGCCAGTTTCCATCCATCTCTCTCTCTCTTTTTTTTCTGTCAGGCGAACCGTTTCCATGTACCCATTACTCTACATCACTAAAAAATGCACCATAACGTCAGAACGTCCTGCTCTGGTGCGTCTGAGGCTTTTGTGCCCTGAATTCTCCTTTTGCTGGGCTTTGTAGTTCCTGTCTTGAACTTACAGTAAACCACTTCTGTTAGACCTCTGGATCAGAGAGTTAAAGGGCCATATCTTTGGTGAACTTTCTAAGTTAAAATTGAAAAGGTTACATCAAGGAAGTGTACTAAATTGTTGCTTTTCTGATGAATCACAAAAATAACACTTTTTAAAAATTATTGTACTGAAAAAACAAACAAACAATGTTGCGTTTGCCAAGATGGCATTTTGAGGAAAAATACAGTAAAAACTTTAATCTTGTGAAATAAAATTAATTTAATATTACTGATTTAAATATATATATATATTTTTTTACCTTATTTTATCAAAGTTGTGTTGTGGCGCTTCATATGTTTGTGGAAACTGTGATATTCTTTTCAGTATCAGTAAAAAGTTAATTAATTGATTTTTAAATTTTTAATTAATTGATTGATTTATTGATTTTTGAAAGATAGATAAAGTATAAATATATAAATACACACACATACAGTATATATTTTTAAAAAATATTTATATTCTCATTTTATATTTATATATAATATACATAGTATACACTGTCAAAACTAAATCTGTAAAATGTACGGTAAAATGTACGGTAAAAACAGGCAGGGAATTCTGGGAATGTCAGTTTACAATTTTATCCCTGTAAATTTTACTGAAATTTACCATTAACCATTTAACAATTTTTTACTGTCGCTTTTTTACAGTTTTTTACAGCTATAGTCATTTTTTACACACACACACACACACACACACACATATTATGCAAACAAAAACTTTTATATTGGATGCGATTAATCATGATTATTAATCGTTTGACAGCACTAATTTATTTTCATTTTAATGAGTCCATAAGGAAGGTTTGCTGTTAGGAATCTGGCGTTCTTACATTTCACAGATGTCCAAACTCAGAGCAATAGCACGCAGATGAATTGTTCAGAAGACAAAAAAATTGTCCTTGTTTGTTTTGTTCACATTGCATCAGTAAATATCCACTTCATCAGTCTGTGCTCTAATAGGTAACATAACATAATAAAATGTTTACAGTTTTATTTATTTATCCCTCTTTATGGATTTTAGTCTGTTATTTCGCATCTGGTTGGTTGTAAAGGTTTTTATGTAAACAGAGAAGAGTTACAATTAGATACTTAAATAACCCCTAATTTGCACAGGCATCATCGTAAACATCCTGTCGTTAAAATAACTTAGTCAATGATATGTTATCATGTAAAATTGATGTAATCAACTCATTACCTTCCACTTCATTTAAAGGGTGCCTGAACTCCTGGATGAAAATTGCTTGTTTAGTGTTGTTGAAACTTACTCAGATTTTTTTTACAGGGTTTAAAAAGTCACAGGGATATTTAAAATTGTTAGAATCACTGGACCACTGTTATGTCTACTTGCTTTTTTGGCTCACTCTTTGAGGCATGACTATTCAGTTCATTTGGTCTTTACAAATAGTATTTCAGTGGATCTAGCAGGTGGTCTTTTATTTATTTATCTCAGCCTTTCTCACTTAGAAACCATCTAGCTGCTAAAAACATTTCCTTTCACTGGGTCATTTAGCTAAACACAGTCTATATTGTGCTCTGTGTAGTTTAACGGCTGCACAGAGACAGGTGCATAAAGATGACCTTAGTGGAGATGGATGTACTGGTAAAGAGATGCTCATGTTTAGAAAAGGGTAGTTAGTCTGTTCGGTGACTCGTCAGAATTCTGAGCACATACAAGATCTCCCAAAGACTCCGAAGATCTGAATCATGCCAGCTGGACGTAGCACAGGGTTGCCAAATCCTCTGTCTGGGTAGCTCTCGAGTAACCTTTGATTCCGAAAGGCTTGTGAAAATGCAAAACCACACATAAAGCTAAGTAAAACAAATAAAAATGTTATTCAACACAAATTATAAGTCTGCGTAGTCTCATCATTTAAAGTATAAACACACCCTCCAAAGCCTGTGCTGTGGGTCTGCAGTGAAAATTTGTTTAGTGCACTACTTGAGGATTTAGTTTTTTTCTAAAGAACTGCAGGCAAGCCTTTGTGTTTTGTTCCATTCAGTCACATGGTTTTAAACCAGAGGTCTACTAAAGGGATCCGTGGAGTAGATGACTAAATGTATTCATAGAATCTTCTTTAAAAGTGTGAAATATTTTAATTGTTTGTATGCCTTAAATATATTCTTATGGGACAGCCAATATAACTGCATTGTGATTGTTTTTTTTATTTTTGGAAACACACACACACACACACACACACACACACACAAATACATAAAACCATAAATATATAAATAAATAAAACTGTAAACATTTTATTATGTAATGTAATAATGTCAACGTTCTAATAAATGATAATCTTCATGAAGTATTAGCAAAAATTAACGAGTTCCTGTCCTGAAAAGGTTGAGAGCCCTTTTTGAAATCAATTTTATTTTTATTTAAATTTTGCAGTCAAACTGTTTGATTTCAAAAGGCTCAAAAAAATTCAGTGAGACTGTGAATACTCGCAATCTGGCAACAGCAGAGGCACAAAGAACTTCTCCCTCTCTTCTCATTTTCTCGCTTTCTCACACAAGGCAGTGTGTCATTTTCTCCTATGAATATCCATGAACTTACACTGGAACAGAATGCAGTTAAATTAAATGACATAAATTAGCTAAATTGCTGTACTGGAAATAAATGTTTGCGTCTTTCATTTCAACACAAAGATCTTATGTTGTGGTATGTCAAAGTTCCGCTTGACTTTTATAATGCTGTTCTTTGACTTTCTATGTATTGTCTCACTGTCTCCCTCTGTTTGGTCTCAGGTCAGCGATGTTCCTGCATATACTGCTGAGTGCCATCTGCCTCTTTGTCTTGTCGTCTTCTGCTGTCCTCAGTTCTGCAGCAGGTGTGTCTTACCTCCACTGTTCAACACACAAGATATAATTAATAATAAATAACAGTAAAGGTCATTAAGAGCTCATAGAGATAATATAAATATATATAAAATATAAATAATATATATATATATATATATAAAATTCCTGAATTGGAAATATAAAAATCCAATTGAGTTCAGTATTAAAATGTCAGAGGATTTGTATCTCAATCATCCTTGTCTTTTCCTTAGATGAGACCCAGTTTTTACAAGTGACCATTCCTGATAGCCCCCCAGTATCTGCCATTTTGGGGGGCTCCTTGACTCTGCCCTGCCTGGTGAGTCTCTCCCGGACCTCGTCTTTGGGCCGACATGCTGTACTGACCCAGCCACGAGTCAAATGGAGCTTTCTTTTATCAAACAGAGAGACTGACATCTTAGTGGCCCGTGGTGAAACGGTAAAGGTGAATGAGTTGTACAAAGGCAGGGCGTCACTGCTGAATTATGCTGCCTCTTCAGCTGATCTCACTCTCAGACTGGATAATCTGTTACACAACGATACAGGCTGCTACCGCTGTGAAGTCCAGCATGGCTTGGAGGATGCTCATGACCAGGCTCAAGTCAAAGTAAAAGGTGATTATTATTTAAATTACATTATATGCAAATATCACTGGCAGCTCCAGATTGTCTTGCCAAATTTTCATATAACAGAGTTTTGCACACAGACTTTTGGAACTGGAAGGATTTCAGTGTTTTATTTTTTAAATAAACCTTTACCAAGGTGGCATTTATCAGTTTATTTATTTTTCATTTGCAGTAAAATTAGTAATACTGAGAAATGATGCTTCAGAAATCATTCGAATATGCTGATTTGGTGCTCAAGAAACATTTACTATGATTGTTGAAAACAATTGTGCTGCTTTATATTTCTGTGAAAAACATTATTTAATTTCTGAGTTAAAGCTTTTACAGAAATGTTAGTATAAAAGTAATACAATTAAAACAGTGCATAACATCATCAAAAGAATCATAGAAACTGGAGAAATCTCTGTGCATAAGGGACAAGACCAAAGACTTTTTTGGATGCCTGTGGTCTTTGGGTCCTCAGATGACACTGCATCACTTATCGGCATGATTCTGTTATTGTCATTACTATATGAGCCCAGGAATACTTCCAGAAACTACTATTGGCAAACACAATCTGCTATGCCATCTGCAGATGCCAATTAAAGCTTTATCACCCAAAAAGGAACCCATATGTAAACATGATCCAGAAGCACCATTGTGTCCTGTCGTGTCCATTTAAAATGGACTGTTTTAAAGTGGAGAATTGTTTTATGGTCAGATGAGTCCAAATTTGACATTCTTGTTGGAAATCACAGACACGTCTCCTCCAAGCTAAAGAGAAGGCATCAGCGCTCAGTTTCAAAAGCCAACTCTGATGGTATGGGGGTGCATGAGTACATAGTCCCTTCCATGTTTTGGAAGGCACTATGAATGCTGAAAGGTATATAAAGGTTTTAGAGCAATGCACGTCCTCCACAGGATGTCTATTTAAGGGAAGGCCTTGTGTGTTTCAGCAGGACAAAATTTTACAACAGCAAAATGTTACAACAGCATGGCTTCACTGTAGAAGAGTCAGCTGCTGAATTGGCCAGATCTTTCACCTATATATATTGAACATTTGGCACATAAATAAATAAAAAAATTTGTCAAAGATTACCACAAACTCTTCAGCAGCTGGAAACCTATATCAGGCAAGAATGGGAACAAATTCCAACGCTAAAACTCCAGAAACTCTTCATCCTGATTATATTATATATTTCGTTATTTGTTATATTATCTATGTTCTATTGTGAATAAAATATTGACTCATTCCTGATGTGTGGGGGGAAAAAATCCCAACAATTCCGAAATTCTGGTTGTAAATATTTATTGTATATATATATATGTTTAGCTAATTGAACATCATGTGATCCCATCTTTTGGACAGTTTAGTATGGTACCTTGCTACAGCTATCATAAGCTATCAAAAACAATGTTTTAATAAGACAAAATGTTTTTCAGACTAGAAAATGGCAAATAACACTTCGTAACAGTTCAGAAACTGTGATATATGAGAACAGTGACATTCTGTGTGTTCTTAGGAGTCGTCTTTCACTACCGCCATACCTCAAGTCGCTATGCCTTCACTTTTGGTGATGCCAAAGATGCGTGTGAACATATTGGAGCTAAGATTGCTTCTCCAGAACAGCTGCTGGCTGCGTACCATAGTGGTTATGAACAGTGTGATGCTGGATGGCTGTCAGATCGCTCCGTTAGGTGAGTGGACAGAGTGACACAACAAATAACCAACTACAGATAACCAAGTATATAATCCTGTATGTATACTTGCAATAAATGTGATGCAGACAACTTTCTAGATACTAGCAATTTGTTTATTCACACTTAAAGCAATAAAATCACAGTCCGTGAGAATATATTTGCCTTTTAATAATTAGAATGGATTTCTGGATTGGGGTGGAGCTAAATATTGTCTTGTTGCAGTGCTTAGGATATAAAAAACAAAAAAAGAAATTAGATTAGTTAATTGGGTTAAGCTTAGTTGCTTTTGACCAAACAAAAATCTTTAGGATTCATTAAATTGTTTTTATACTATGCATATGCCTTTTTAGATACCCAATCCAGTTGCCACGCGAAGGGTGTTTTGGAGACATGGATGGATTACCAGGCGTTCGAAACTATGGTGTGATGGATAATGATGAACTGTTTGACGTGTATTGCTATGTGGAGAACATTCATGGTAAACCATTTCCATATCATTGCTATTATTATAATGTTGCAGTTAATGTTTACTGTGCTCGAGCTATTGATATTGGCAAGCAGTCCATATTCTATGAATGCACTATGTTTATGATGACTGTAATTTTTTGTGATTGTCACAAATTGGTTGCTCATTCATTGATGTTTTTAGGAGAGGTTTTTCATGGGTCATCCACACAGCGCTTCAACTTGTCGGAAGCTAAGACATACTGTGAGCAGCAGGGAGCTCAACTAGCCACCACTGGCCAACTCTATGCTGCCTGGAACGATGGTCTGAACCACTGCAGTCCCGGCTGGCTTGCTGATAAGAGCGTCCGCTACCCCATTGTGACTCCTCGTGAACGTTGCGGGGGTTCTGAACCTGGTGTCAAGACTGTTTATCGTTTTATCAATCAAACGGGATTCCCTGAACCTCACACTCGGCATGACGCTTACTGCTTCAGAGGTATTTACAGATATGTTTGAATTTGAGTTCACAAAACTGTCTTTAATTTCCAGATATCTTGCTGGGCCTTGAATATGGTAATTCCATTGGTCTTAGGGGGTTAGAATGTCATGAGGTTGAGCAGTTCATGACAAGTTTTCATATTTGGGTGAACTATCCCTTTAACCTTTGGTTAATGGTATCTCTTATATTCTTCCTCTGCAGCTAACAGGAACTCTCAGACAGTCTCACCTATAGATACTATGGCAACAGAGCCAGAGGACACCAAGCAGCATATTGTGACTTTTGCAGATCCTCAAGAGGAGTATAGTGTGGATCAGATCACTGAACACTCGGAAAATGAAGCACAGGGAGCTGTTGAGTCTTTCTCCATTTACAGCACACAGACTACTTCAGAACCAGAGGAGCAGAAACACCCCACAAGCCCAGAACCAGAGGAGCACAACCATACCACAAGCCCTCAGTTGGATGAAGATAGCACCTATAAAGACCCCACCACCCCAACAAGCACAGATAGATATTTTGAGTCCACTGAGCTCACTGACTCTGTTCCAGAGATTTACATAGATCCAAAACACATTGATTTCACACAAAAGGGTGAACCAGATATAAAAGCTTCAGCAGTTGATGGTGTTAAAAGTAGCAATCATAGACACTACCAACCAATGCCGGATACCAACCTACAGCCGGGAGAGCTCATCGATTTCACCTCACCTACAGAGACTCAACACAAGACAACAGAAAAACCATCCTCTCAACCGAAGGAGATAAATGGGTCCAAACACTTCCAACCCATGCCTGAAACCAACCTGGAGGATGAGGATAAAGATCATGTGACTAGTGAGATCTCCATGACCACTGAGGATACTACACTGGAATATGACTTGAGCAATGCCACCACATCTCAGCATGCTCCAATTCAGTCAAGTCCCACAGCATACCTACCTGAAGGTGCTACAGAAGAAGAAAATGCAGGAAATATCACAGAAACTCCAGTGCCAGATGAAGACCAGGGGCTTTTTACACACACCACTCAGTCCACATCAACAAGCACATCCAGCACTGAAGGTTGGTTGGAGGGTTCCGGTGAGGATTTGACCTTGTTATCCACACAAAAGGCCGAACATCTGGTCACCTCGCATAAATCAGAGACATATGGAGCATCCACACCTGAGACTATGACAGAGAGCTTCTCATTAACACCTCCGAACAATATTAGCTCGAGTAAGTAAAAAGAAAAATATGCTTATACAGTGTATAAGCAAAAAAAACAAAAACAATTTGTGAGCTTTTTAATAACCATAAATATATCAAAATGTTTGCCATTCAGAATGAAATAGAGAATGCCTTTTAAATTGTTTAAAAAGTGGAATTTAAAGTCATTAGAATTCAAAGAGATATGTATTTGAAAAGTAAAAAAAAAAAAAAAACAGACAGAGAGAATGATTTAAACCATAAATGAATAGATACACAGAGAAAATGTGGTTTTCACCATTAACTAAACTCTTTATTTGCCGCTTTTTAATAGTTAGTAAGGTAGTTGTAAAGTTTCGTTATTGGGTAGGATTAGGGATGTAGAATATGGTCATGCAGAATATGAGTTTAATAAGCTCTAACAAACAGCCAATATGTTAACAGGCATGCTAATAAGCATCTAGTAAGTGAGATTTGGTTTCTATACTGAAGTGTTACCAAACTGAGTAAATTGCCATAGATAAACTGTAAATCACCAACTATTAAAAAAAATCTATATCATAATCATGTTTTGTCTTATAAATTACAATGAGGTTGTTTTGTTTGATTTGTTCACTTACAGCTTTTGCACCCAGTTCTGCAGACCATCACAATACTGACGAGACCTCAACTGAGACTCTTCCTGTGTCTCTTGGTGCAGTTGATGATGCCAGTGATTATTCGACTGTGAGTACGACACAGAAGGAAACCGAATCTTCCGAAAGTTCTGGCGATCATGATGACATCCTGCCAGTCACACTGTTAACCACCCCAACGCCTCACCTATTGGGCACATCAATCACGCATGGGCCTGTACAGGTAGAAATCAATTCTCCACAAGAAATGGAAAGTGTCCTTTCTGAAAGCACAACACCATCAGGCCTTTGGATTGTGAAAGAAGACCTGGAGAAGGTGGAGCAGGAAGGGCTTGGAGAGGAACCTAATCAACAACTCACCACATCCACTGAGTTTAATAATTCTACTGCAACTTTCAGCATTGATGACAGTGATCAAAATGAGGATGAGTCTTCCGGAGAAGGAGAACCTTCAGGAAACAGGTCTTCAGTTATTAAACATCCATACTCAGATGTGGCCAACATCACTCCCTCTAATCTGACAGATATACAAGACCTTCATGAAACAAATAGCGATAATGATGATAATCAGGCCAGCACTGTGGGATCCACTAAAAGTCTGGAGGTTACATTTCTTCCTCATGGGACTCAAAGTCCCATCTGGCAAACTGTGGCCTCTTCCACAAACCCAGGAGAGTTCAGAGCAGATGTTGAATTCAGTGGGGAAGCTGCACTTACCACAGATGACATCAAAGCCTTAGATGAATCTGACTCCATCAATGTACCTATTAATGAGAAGACAACGCAAACCCCAAAACCATCCACTACGTCAGCCAACAATGAAGACGATGATGATGACAATAATGATTATGAACTCATAACTAAAGCAAGCACAGACAATACGGAAGATAATAATGATGTCACAACCACACCTGAGTTTACCCTCTTACCTGCCAGACCCACACAAAGAGTGCTGGTCAGGACAGGCTACATTTCAGGTAAACATCATATTGTCTCAATTTCCAGACTGCAATTTGTATTTTAAAAACTACTTAAACTCCTTAAGCACCTTAAACCACTTTTATTTAATATTGATATACTTTTGTAGTATATACTTTAAATTACCCTTTTTTCAGTTTTCTTTTTAATGCATTTATTTTTTATTTTGCATGTTTTATATATATATATATATATATATATATGTTTCTATTTAGCTTTACATCATTTTTATTTCAGTTTTAGTTTTAGGCATTTTAATACTTCAGCTTATTTTATTTCAAATAAAAATTTCTAAATTTTTTTCATGTAATATTTGTATTTTTTTCAGTTACATTTGTCAAAAAAAAAAAGATTTTAGTTTTGGTTAAAAACAACATTGCCTTACACATCTAGGAGTGATAGCACCCTCTATTGGCTGTTTAAGTTTCTTGAGCAAACTATATGTTCTCAGAATGGTGGCGCTGTTTCACTCCAAACACTGCCAGATAAGTATCTTTAAAATACCTGGTAACTGCGCAAACTGATTAGCAAATCTATCAAAAAGTACAGTGCAGACAGATAGAGACAGAAAGAATTTACCAAAAGCGTGTAACCCCCATCAAAACAAATAGTTTCAGTCGTGCATGACGGAAGAGTTTGGTTTAGCGGGGCCATGATGACTAGAAACTGATAACAGAACAACTGGAAAGAAAGGGCAATGTATCCGGTGCTATGACGGATTGTTTTTGTAGTTAAAGGATCAAGATCTAGCCTGTTTTTGCTTGAGTTGTGGTCCACAAATCATATGCCATGTTCTTAGTGTAGCTATTACTGCATAGTTGCACCACCTTGTGTTTGTTGAGTATAATGTTTTATTTTAAATCCTTCATTAATGCGCAATATTTTTATATTCCGCTATAAAAACATGTGAATGCCCTTTTAGATGCATGTCTGGAGAGCCCTTGTAAAAATGGAGGCACCTGTGTAGACAGTGGAGCAGGTCATAGTTGTCTCTGTCTACCCACATATGGAGGAGACTTTTGTGAGAGAGGTGAGTTAGTTCTACACAATAATATCTTTTATATTACTATATACACTGCCCTTCCAAGTTTGGAAACACCCCCGCAAAGTGTGGGTTTGAATGATATCAACATAAATCCATAAATCAACATAGATCCAAAAATCACTTTTTGGTGCAAGTACATTAAAGTAACTTTACATTATCAATAAAGACCAGCAATAATAATTTTCATTTTGATTACATATAATAATAATAATGGCAATATATACCAACCTCAACCCAGTTGAACTACTATGGTAGGAACTGGACCGTGATGTATGTAAGAAATGAAAGTTTTTTCTATGTATAAACTGTTTATGTTTTCATATTTAGTGTAGTTTATCACAAATTAAAAAGGATTCATGCCAATACTGTGCATAACCCCACTTTTCTAGGGTGTATACAAACTTTTGGAGGGCAGTGTAACCTAACATTTATTCCGTGATTCTTTCATTTATTTACCTGAACACAATTTATTAAAGTAAATCTATGAATCTTAAATTCCACTATATATATATTAATAATGTACAAATTATATAGAATTTGCAAAACTTAACTATAATTTGTCCAATTTCTTCCCCAAAGATCTAGAGCACTGTGAACCAGGATGGGAAAAGTTCCAAGGGTTTTGTTACAAACATTTTACAAAACGGCAAAAATGGGAGGTGGCAGAGCAGCACTGTCGCATGTGCGGAGGTCACCTGGTCTCTGTTATGTCACCTGAGGAACAGGAGTTTATCAATGGTACGTCTGAACAGCTGCTTGTAAAGTTGGCCTTTGTTAGTTGATCTAATCATTTTGACTTTATCACATGTAAATTTTTTAACATGATGGAACCTGATTTGAACCTGATTGAATGGGTTTAACAAGGTGTGATAGGACTTTTACAGAAACTTTTTCCGCCAATAGGTGGCACAAAAGTGAGTGTCTTGATGAGTGATTTACCGTTTGTTCAACCAATTCTGCCTTTATTCATTATATTAGCCATTTAATTATTTACTCAACTGATTTATCCTCCTTATTTTTCAACACGGAACTCAGTAAGCCATTCTTTGTGAATATGTGAGTCTTCTGGTTCATTAGCTGCTGTAGGGAAATAATGAGAAGGAAAAAGGGGCAGTATACAGTAAAACTGTTTGCACTACACACCAGTGTGTTTATACAAAACTAGCAAAACTAGCTATTTCGTGCTGCTAAACAGCAGGAAGTGAATGAAACATTAAACTGGTCTCTTACAGGAAAAATAAGATCTCACATTGTGGTCTGTTTATTCAGACATGAACCTTTAGAACTATTGTCATTGGTGAAGAGCAAAAATTGACTAACTAAAATGCCAATATTTTCTCTAAATTGTAAGTTAGCCTACTCAATGCTAGCTTCTTGTTTTTGAAGTTGTTTATCAGAAAAGCAGCAGTCTTACTCAAGTGATATTGCTCAAACTAAGCGGCAACTAAGAGGTGTGGCACACTACTGAAGTGTTTTAGCTTACAGTACATAAAGAATTCATAAAAAAAAACAGGCTTGTTGACATAACATTGAGAGGCCCTGCATTTCGTTCTACATTTCTATGCAACCATCAAACCGTTGAAGGGCTTTGAACGGGTCACCATATTCATGTGAGTGAATGAGGGTCGTGTAAAAAGATCCTATGCATGTCTGTCCTATACAATGCATCTGGGTGTTAAAATGGAACCGGTGTCTATGTTGTGTCTTACTGACAGTGTATGCTGGTCCTTTGGCATGGCTGTGTTTTTGTCTTTGCTTAGATAAATACAGGGAGTATCAGTGGACGGGTCTCAATGACAAGACCATTGAGGGAGATTTCCGGTGGTCAGATGGTAACCCTCTGGTGAGTATATTAATCTGGCTTTCTATTAAAAAAACATGACTATTCATCAAGTGTTGCTTCAAATGGTTTTCCAAGCTAGAACTCCAAAGGGTTCTTGATTTGATGAAAACTTAATTATTCCAAACGTTTACCCTGTTTCTCTGTATCAGCTGTATGAGAACTGGTATCGTGGACAACCAGACAGCTACTTCCTGTCAGGGGAGGATTGTGTTGTTATGGTGTGGTACGATGATGGCCGCTGGAGTGATATCCCTTGTAACTACCAGCTGTCCTACACGTGCAAGAAAGGCATCGGTGAGTATATCACCTTCTGTGGTGGCGCTGGGGCCCCGGAGGAGCAAAGTTTCATCATGGTTTGTTTTTCTTTAGCAGCATTCTGTGGCCAGCCCCCTCTCGTACTGCACGCTAAAATGTTTGGACGTCGTCAACTCAAGTACAGGGCCAATTCACAGGTGCGCTACTACTGTGAGCCAGGCTTCATCCAGAGACAAAACCCTATCATCACATGTCAGAGCAATGGACAGTGGGAGGAACCAATGATCACTTGTTCACCAGGTGGTTTGTTGAATATATTATATTAATAAGCCATTGAACCCAAATGTGTTGCAGTGTTCATTTGATGTATTTTGCTCACAGTGGGATCAGCGTACTCAAATGGAGAACCGGTAACATGGCCCACAGGTCAGAGCAAGGAAATAATCATAGAAGAGACAACAACTAAAACCACAACAGCTGAATATTTGGATATAAAATGGAGCAATTAAAACACACACATGGCATTCTTTCACTCTCCTGTTTATCGTGTCATCCCAAATGGTCATCGATCAGCTCTACAAAGTTCTTTATGTAACAGCAATGTTATATAAAAAAAATAGTCCCACTTACTTAACTTAAAAAAAAAGGGTACTCCAGTTGGGTAACAGTTTAAATACACCAAACGTTTATAACAGGATACTTAAATTAGACTAAAGGGTTATTAATGTTTGTTTTTCTCCTCTCAGCTCTTTTCTTTTACCTTTTTCTCTCTGTACACCTTGACACTGAATTACATTTTGTAATTCTAAGATACCGTAAAAGCACACTTGATAAAATGCAACTTCCAAACAAAGCTTGTAACCGTTTGGACCAGTCACCCTTTCTGTTTCATTTCATCTTTTTTTTTTTTAATAAATTATGAGATAAACCTATGAACAAATGCTCTCTAACATCAGCTGGTCTGAATCATTTTGTTTTACATTATTTGCCCTGTAGTTATTAAAAATGTCCTCATCAGTAGTATTACTTATCCATTCCTAAACATTCAGTGTCCTGTGTTTTTCCTAGTTTAGAATTGACAAGAAAAGTGTCAACTTGAGATCAAGAACTCTTAGCCAACAATATTTTTGCTACCCTATGTCCAATTTTGTTATAAACTAACAGAAATAAACAGGAGTATTCTTGTGCTTGTTGTTGGATTTAGATAATACTCTGAAAAAAAGTAAAGAAAAATGTAAACTCTATCAAGTCAGTTGAGGCCTATCACAACCCATCCTTTGCGTTGATGTTGGGTCAGCAAAGCTTTATGAAGCAGGAAGGGAAGATTCCTTATGCACTCCACAAATTTTTGTGATTTGCAGACCCACATTGAGTCTTTTTATTGAAAGACAGTTGGTCATTCTGCGACTCGGTGCTCAGTTTTTCAGGTCTGTGTTGTACTCTGGAGGATGGCCATTTTCGGTAGACTACTATAAGATACATTTTATTCAGTGATGCATCACTAACAAAACCATATTTTAGTTTTTGATGGCCTGAAACCAGGGCGAATTTTATCACTCTAGAAACATGAAATGAATTACATTCCAAGCAATCAGAGCAATCACAATAAAAAAGTTATCACAATAAGAAATGCTTATGAATTTTCTTGCATATGTGAAAATGTGTGTATCACAATATGTATGTATAAGCGTTATTAAGAATTAGGTCTGTGGTTAATATTCTAACTAGCATTACTAGTAGTGCACCTGTGATTTGTGAGGCACTTTAAAAATAATATTTTACAGGAATATGTCTTGTAGGTTGATTTGCTGTTTGTGGATGTGGATGTGTATGTAATATTTTTGGATTTACTTTAGGATTCACTTTAGGATTGTCACCAAAAAATATATGTAAATACAGATTTCATATTTTCATTGGTAATTTTATTCACTCATTTTACATGCTATTTTGTTTGGTGTTAAAATAAATAAAAATCCAACTATGGGCACCATGCATCATATGGTGCTAAACAATGTAACATTATCATTAATTTGGACAAATCTATGGAAAAAAGCAACATTAAGTTGCAAAAAACAACACGTAATTCATAGGCAATCTACATAGGCATATTGTTACAAACCAGTGGTTTAGGTTACGTCTTGTTGTTACTATACAACGCTATTGAGTTGCATTTCAAGCTTGAGGCTATTTAAGCAGGAGTAAAGCCTCTGTGTCAGTCCACTCTTGATTGATGTTTTCCCAGAAAGACCCAAAATGTTCTTGGTAAATGTTCTTAGGCTTAGTAAATGAACTGATATATATATATATAACCCTGATGGATGTGAATGCTAGCTGTAATCCAGAATGCTAACTTTATAGCTCACACATTCCCTTTCATGCAGCTCTACATTACAGGGAGCTTCTATTGGTGCGTATACCACATTACGCCTCTTTAGGGACTTCACCTTTAGGGCGAAGTGCAGACTTCCAAAGGAGAAATTTACAAAACATGGAGCAGTTACCTGTAGCAATAAGCCCCATAAAGCTGCAAACTTTTGCTGGGATACCCAAAACTACGAACCCCCGGTTCTGCGATCCCTCCGCAGCGCTCTCTCGGGTGGATGATGGGGAATCGTACACTGCCATCCTGCAGCCAGCCTCCATCACAGTGGTCAAGCTGCTGAAACTTCCACGATGAGTAGATCTGACCAACCTTCGCTAGACTGGCAACATCCCGTCTGCAGGCGCGTTCAGCCTCGGCAAAATTGAAAGGCCCCGCAATAAAGAACACAGTGCCTGGAAAACCAAAAAAGTGAGGTATTAGTGCAGCATAGAAATAATAACTGCATAACCTATATGATAATGATGTTTAGTGAACAACTGTAATCTGCAACTGTTATCAAGGTGCAATTCCTGTGTCTCTGTTTTTGACATTCAATTCTCCAGTCTCATCTCCAAATTCAACAGTTTCATGTAGGCATAACGGGAGCTTAAATGTCACTCTACAGAGTAACAGACTCTTTGTCTTTCCTAAATACAAAAACAACAGAACTGATTGGGCGTATCACTTCTAGTCTATTGGGGAAACAAACAGTGACTGTTTCTAATGGCCTTTTGTTTTAAACAGAAACATTTTAGTAGAAAAGATGCTTCCTAAAAATCTCTGCCAGTTTACCTATTTACCATTGTATCAATTACTGTTTCAGAAAAGTTTCACTACCGTATTTACAAAAAAAAAATAATAATAACATTTGATATTTGACTTGTACTTCCACTTACCTTAAAAATATTAGTATAGTTTTTTTCAGTGTGGATCTAGAAACACAGATGTTTGGGGGAAAAAAAGATAATGTACACTACTATTCAAAAGTGTGGGGGATATTTATTTAGTTTTTGAAGAAGCCTCCAATGATCACCCATGCTGTGTTTATTTGATCAAAAATGTAATAAAATAGTATTGCACTTTAAAATAACTATTTTCTATCTGAAAATATTTAGCTGAATTATTTGCATCATTACTACAAAAATCTTTCAGAAATCATTTGGTGCTCAAAAAACATTGTACTATTATCACTGAAAACAATATTGTGCTGCTTAATATTGTAGTGGTGCCCGTGATCTTTTGTAACATTATAAATATCCTTACTGTCATGTCAAATTTAATGTATCCCTGTTAACCAATAGCATTATTTAAAAAAATCCTACTAGCCCAAAACCATCAGAATAGTATTTTATAAATAATTTAACATGCAGTATGTAGGAAAATCTCTGTCCTTACATTACAAACAATTTTTGTAATATGTGTAAAATATTTTTTGGCATCATCTAAATACCATGCTAATCTCCATCACAGCAGAATCCCCATTAACTAACCCTTGGTGGCTGAGGTGAAGCAGAAAGCATCATAGTGGTCCTGTGTTTTGTGACGGGGTCCGTAACTTCGGATGCCTGACAGGAGATCCCCTCCACAAGCCGGCCGTGGTTGCAGGACTGGGTAATTGACAGTTCCATCGCTCAGCCATCCAGCATTGCACCAGTCCAACCCTTCAGTCCAGGCTGTAAAGATTGATCATTCATAAAAGTATTACTGTCAGAATGAATACAGGTAAGCACCAAACACGGGAATATATCTGTGTATTGTGTAAATATCATTACCTCTGTAAAGCTGCTTGTAAGTGGCAAGCGTTGCATCCTGTTTAGCACAAGCTTCTTTAGCATCAAAGAATGTAAATCTATACCGACCACTGTGGCTCTGATAAGGAAATACAACACCTGAAATACATGGCCAATTGTAATTATTATCTTAAATATATCTTAATGTGAATATGAATGTAATTAATGGGCTAATTCACCCCAAAATGAAAATTCTGTCAATAATTACTCATCCTTGTGTCGTTCCAATACCATTAAACTTGTTCATCTTCAAAACACCCTCCATAGACGGCAACACAACTGAAATGTTCCCAGAAACATAGTAAAATATGTTGGTAAAACAGGATGTGACATCATGTGACGCTGATGTCACGTGAATTGTTTTACAAAATATATTTATATTTCTGGAGCTGGGAACATTTCAGTTGTGATGCTGTCTATGAAGGGTCAGATGGCTGTCTGTTATCATCAAAAATATCTTAATTTGTGTTCTGAAGATGATCGCAGGTCTTATGGGTGTGGAACGACACAAGGGTGAGTAATTAATGACAGAATTGAACTAACCCTTTAATATATGTAGAATATTGTCCTACCTTCAATCCTTAGAGTAATAACAACACTTTCATCCTCAATTCCATTAATCAGTTCACAGCGGTAGATGCCGTCATCTTCCAGCTCCAGATCAGTAAGACGGAGAGAAACATCCAGGTTATGTGCATGCAGGAGAGACGCCCGGGGCCCGACTGAGCCATACTGCTTATCTGCGTGTCCGTTTGTTATAAGCACTATGTTTTCCACTCCTTGACTTGGAGGTTTGATTTTAGTCCACTTTACTCTGTAGTGCAATGGTTTGAACCTCATCACACAGGGCAAAATGACTGCTTGTCCACGGCGAGCTGTGACTTCAGCATATACCAGAGGTTCCAAGAGGTATTTTAGCTCTTTGTTATTGTCTACAAAAATAAAGTAAAAGCATTGGAATTTTGTTAAAATATCTTGCAGAAACGTTCAAATCATGTTGTATTCTAATGAAAGTCTCTCATATATGAGCTAAAGTGTTCAAATTGTGTTACCTTGATTATGGTGGTGGTATTTTGCAGAGGTCCAAGAGAAGAAACAAGGCGAAATCACTAACACAGCAATAAAGTTCATTGTGGATTTCACCATTTCCCTAAACAACATAGTAATGATGATTATAGTTTAATTGATATTTGATTCAAACAGAAAGCTGTAAGGAAAGAAAAAATCTCACCTTAGCCTTTAGCCTCTTTCTTAATTTAAAAAGGGCATTCAGAAAAAGTCCATGACAGTAATCTTCTTTTCTTCTGCTCTGGTTGCAGTGAAGAAACACACTGATCAGGGTCATCTGACAAGTGTTGGATGTGCACGCAGGCTTTTTCTCCTCAGCTCCAGATGTTAATGAGTGTCACACTGACTCTCATTGTTCCTTTCAACGATTCTCTGACAGACAGACCAGGAACGCCTGAAATCAGGAAACCTCAGATGATGGAGGCAACTTTACATTTTTGTGGTAGTCATATAAGGTGCTGAGGATAAAAAAAAAAAATTTTCAAGCCCACACAGTGTGTTTTTGTTGAGAAAGCAGAAGAATTAAGATGCTCATTATAGGTGATTAAGCACTTTGTCTGCCAGAAACCAGACAACGCATGTGCAGCAACCTCCTTTTTTGTACGCTGACTCACTTGATAAATGTAGATACAAAATATAAAACAAATGGTATCTACAAATCATTTTTTCAGGCATTTGATGTCATAGCAGAAAAAGCAACGTGCACATCAAAAATGAACATGATCTACTAATCTGTGATAATCTGTGAAGTTTAGAACAAATAATTTAGTTTTATGAAATATTTTCTTACAAAGTATGTTTTCAATATATAATGCATTTGTTTTGTTTTATTTCTATATTCATTTTTAATAGTATGTGAATTTATATTATTCATATAACATACAGGTTTTTTTTATTAAATCATTGTAATTAATTAAGGTAATTAAAACTTTCTGAACAAACAAAGTGACTTACAGTGTTATTTTGGTATCGTTTTTATTAATAATTTTTATGTTTTTATTTTAATTAAAGTTTTAGTGAAATGAAAATGAGAAAGGTCTCCTTGTTTCAAATAAATAAATAATGGTAGAATACTTTTTGGTATATTTTATTTGAGTTAACATTTATTTTATTTCAACACAGAACAGATTTTGATTCTTTTGATTAGTTTTCGTTAACCATAACAACCTTGTTTCACTACACTCTCAGAAATAAAGGTACAAAAGCTGCCACTGAGGTGGTACCTTTTCAAAATGTACATGTAAATGGTCCATTTTTGGAACGTTAAATGTGCATATTAGTACTTAAAGAGTACACATTTGAACCTAATAGGTACAAAATTGCACCATTTAAAAAGGAACCGCCCCAGTGACAGATTTTGTACCTTTATTTAGTGTATATTGTTATTTCAAGAGGTCATATATTTACTGAAATCTGACTAGACCGCTCCAGATAATGCTGTCATAATTGTTTGCATGACCAGTCAGTTTTAGCCATAGCTGACCAGGCCAGAACAGAAAGAGGAAGCGGATTGGCTTATAGTTTGTGCTCTCATTCTCTCTGTCTCCCTCTAACCTGCGAGCACAATGACAGCTTTGTCACTAAAGTCCCCAGCACTGACCCACGGGCTGCAGTGAGCATGAAAACACGAAAAGGAAACCAGCAGTTGGAGGAAAAGCGGTATAATGGGATTCAAGTGTTGTCAGTGTACTTTGCATTGTGCTGTTTCATCAATGGCTCTTTTTGTCGTCTTTCACTGTTTGTGCTCAAAAAGGCACGTGTAGATGACCTTTGTCATGCTCTGCCTCTGCTAAGCTTTAAAACCTCTTAAATGATTTTTATTTATTAATTTAAGAACAATTTAGGGAATCCAGCATAAATAGTTGATCGGTGTTGGTCCTCTTCCACCACTAAACTGCATGTGCACATACACACATTCTCAGGCTTCTTGTTTAACCTCCCAGCCCCCGGGAAAGTGGGGTTGAAGTCAAGGTTGTGTAGTCCTAATGAAGCATGTGCTCTCAGTTACAAGCGACAGTGACAGATGAGAGTCTCATCCAGAGGATAACCGTTTGCATAACTCTGATGTCAAGCCCAGGCTTGCTATTTTCTTATGGCTCAGCCCTCCACCACCATCATATATCATTTTGTTTTGTGTACTATATCTTTTAAACCATCGAACAAGTTCTAGCAGTATTATATTGCGATGTGTTCATGAAAATCTGATTGTTTGGAAGAATACTGTTCCCATATACTCAGTTTTAGGTGAAATTAATGCTTTTATTTAACAATAAAATTAAAAAGTGACAGTAACGACTTTTTAGATTTTGTTATTGTTGCCAAAATAAATAAATAAAATGGTAACACTTTATTTTAAGGTTCAATACTCACAAACCATTACCTCAATAAACTCCCAAATTGCTGCTTATTTATAATTAGTATTTGTTACGTTTATGGATGTAGAATATGGTCATACAGAATATGTGTTTTTTAATTAACAGCCAATTTGTTAATAGCATCAAAGCTAAAGCAACTAGTTAATAGTGAGAATTGGTCCCTTTACTAAAGTGTTACCAAAAAAATCTATTTTGACATCTATTTGAATCTATTTGAATTCTTTTGACATTTTGAAGTCCATAAAAGAATCCTGAACAGAAAAATGTATCTCACAGGTTCCGTAAAATGAATGAATAATAAATAAATAAATAAATAAAATGTAACAATGAACTGTTTTTAACATAGATTTTAAAATATTAGAAAGATTATTTGGAAAGAATTTTTTTACTTTTATTGTTATAATTATCTTTATTATTTGTTTTATTTTGAGATTTGCAATTTCATTGCATTTGTTGCATGTTGAAAAATGAATGGATAAAGTCCTGGTAATGTTCTGCTAGTACTTTTTCTTACACTGTTCTGTATTTTTTAATCAAATAAATGTAGTATTAGCAAGAATAAGAGACTTCTTTTTCAAAAATGAAAACATTACAACCCAAACATTTAATGTAATTATACTTTATGGTGTTTTTTGTGTGTTTCATGGAATTGAATGCCATTATCAACACCATACCTGATCAGAGATATGTGTATGTGGGTCTGTCATTACCAAACACGGTACATCTTTATGTATAGACAGTAGCAGGTTAGTCAGGCTTTTTAAGTGAACATGAAGTGTGACAATGTGTACAGTACAAACCAGGTTCAGTCTATTTGGAGTCAGACTAAAGTCAAACATTAGAGATAATAATGTGATAAAAGGTTCAGGTTTGCGTTGTGACCTACTGTCATTTGATGTCATCTGCATTCAGGAGCTGAGTTTTCTAATACATTTGTTCTCCTTCATGCTTACAAAATGCCACATTACAGTAAGATCATTTAGTGTCAGACAAAATGCTATGTAAAATTCAGAGTAATCTGCAAGAGAACTGGTTTTCTATTAAGTTGTAGTTGTTGCATTTTTCCATTATATTCATTTAAACCTTAATTTTACTGTATCACTGAATACGTTTTGTATTGTCTTCAGTTTTGAGAGTGAACAAATTATCTTTCCATTACATAAATTGTTCCCTTCCATTATATATATTTCTGTGCGCACATGTAACTGTGAACGGCGGAAACCCATTTGTGGAGCACTTTCTTTGAGTTACAGCAGTTGACAACTCCTGACAGAAACATATCTGGACACTTTTACACCTCTTTTATCTGCAGGAATTCTAGTCTTTGCTATAGGTTCCTGACAGACTGACTGATAAGACTAGCTATCTTCACACATTCCTCTATGAATACCCATTTCATTCTCTTCTCAGTCATATGTTCATTGTCTGCCACAAGTTTGAGATTCTTATAGTAGATTGCCACCGACTTCAGATCAGATAAAGTTCTGGAGAGGGACTGTGTCATTCACTCACATGCAAAGTCTACAATGTACGAACACACCTGTGCAGGTTTTACCAGTAGAATATTCTGCATCACGGATTTATATAAATGTATGCATGCATATATATAAAAAGGGGTAAAAAGGGGTCATTAACTTTTTTATTTTAGATGGACGCTGCAAGGGCATAAATACTTAAATGATCTGTAATAACAGAAATAGAATCAGTGATTACGTAATGAAAACACTTACACTTGTGTGGTGCGACATTGTATCCTATATAGTCGTCACAGCTTTATCTTTTAGTCTTTTAACTTTTTTTTCCAAAACATTTTGCATTGAATTGTAACTTGTTCGTAAAAAACCTGTGAACAAAAGAATCCATGGGTGGGGAAAAACAGGCAGTGATGTGCAGGCGGTGATAAGCCTAACTATTATATCATAAATTGGCCCATTCTAATGAGAACATTATGAGTTCCGAAACTTAAGGCTGAAATACACTACGTAACTTTTAAAATCTGAACAGGTATATACACTTACAGACTCTATAAATAGTGACAAAGGACAACTGAGCATCATACACGAGTGAGGATCATACACTACCAGACTTTAAAAGTTGTTCTGATTACAACAAACTTATGCAGAAACATGCGCCTTGTTGCTAGGAGACTCACGCCAAATGAAAACAAATGGGTTCTAAAATCGCCTGAAAATATCAAACAAGTTTGATATCCTCCAACTGTATAGAATCAATGTCTGAAACTAAAAAATGTGTGTGACCATAATTCACTACTCGATTTTCTGTGGGATCTGTCAGCTTCAATGTGCAGACTGGCTCTGACATTCTAGCATCAACTTGTTCATACTGTAAAACCAGGGGGAAACTGGGTCAAAAATCACGTAGTGTATTCCAGGGTTTACCTACATATCAAAACATCAAGGGGAAATTGTATTTCTCAGTTCATGAGCATTATAATCTAACAATCTAGGCCTGTTGCACTATGGGAACCTTTTCATATGATTCCCACGGTGTGAAAAGCATTATAGATTACCTGAACTAATTGTGTAACTTCCCATTTTTGGGCGTGTTCATTAGCATCACAGGAACTGGGATCGGTTTTAGTTCCAGGAACTCTGTGCGGAGGAGCAGCCTAAGGGAGAAAGTTGAATCTAGTCAGAAGGTTCTTAGAATTATATGCAAGCCTGATCTTTCAGACAGTATCTGTTTAGAAATTGGTTTGTTGATTTTGTGCAGTTTTGGTAACACTTTAAATAAGGCTTAATTTGTCAGCATTAGTTCATTAGTTAACATGTTAATAATACTTATGCAGCATTTATCAAAGCTCTGTCTTTAAAATTACTGATGGCTGACATTTTTGCAGAGATTTTTTGCCACATGTGACAGTCACACATCTAGATAGACAACTCTTTCTATCTTGCTCACACATGAATGGAATCCACTTACACACATTGCAACGCTCATCAGAAGCTCCCTGAAGCGATCCTCATATAGATGGCCTACAGAATGCACATGACCAGGTCACGACTGAACAACTATGTGAAAAAAGAAAGCAGAGATTAAAAAGACTGATTTTACAATATTCAGTAATTTTCTTCCTTTTTGCTATATTCAGTATCTGTTGATTTCTATTTGAAGCTATGCATTTGTCTGTTATGTAACGACAGGTCTTGTCGTGTTCTTATCTTGTGGGATCTTGGCTGGCGTCTCCTTAAACTGCTTCTGTTACCTATATGTTCCTTAGCCACCGTCCCCCCACCCCACTGATCATTTGATTGCATTATCTCAAAGATGAAGTGGAAAGATTAAGTGACACAAATTCACACTTCACAGCAATCTATTGCATGCATGGCATGCTTGTGGTTGTTTTGGCAAGATCTTGTTAAGGGTGGGTAGGGGAACATTATGCAAGGTTTGTGAATTTTAAAATTATATTTATGTAAAGTGTAAATCTTACTTTTGGCTGTACTGTACAAAACTATATATATATATATATAAAGCAACTGAAATAATTTACTGGAATAAATTGGTTTGTCAAATGACATTACCCTTCAGTAAAGAGGTATGTCTGTGGATGTAAGATTTAAAGAACTCGTGATCATTAGGTTTTTATGCTTCACTATTGTTTGGAATGATTGGGATGTTCAGTATCTTTCCTTGCCACATAGCTGATCACAGATCAAGCTTTTCAGCAAAGAGGTATGTTATTGCATGTTAGTTAAGCTGTAATTACTGTAGGTTAACACTTACCGTTGTGGAGGTTAATGTATGCTGTGGGACAGATAACTTTTGCGAGGGAGCTTTCAGACAAATTCAACACTGCGACGCCATAAACCCAAACCAGACAATCTGCAAGAAGAACCTGCAAACTATTTCAATTTTTTTTAAATATCGTAAATCATAAAAAAGACAAAGATGAGGAAATGAATGTGACTTTGTATTACTAAAATGCTACCTTACTGAACCAATTGCAAAATTTCTACTAAAAATTTAAGGTAAAAAAAAAAAAACATTTAAACTTTCTTATAATAAGCATTTATATATTTTTATTACCTTATTTGCTCAGTGACTTACAAATGATTCATTCAACAATATATTTTTCTGAACCCCTTCTTTTGCACAAAGCTTATCTGAGGTGATCGGTCAATTGTAGTAGTTTGGTAGTTTGATTGGTAGTTTGTGAGCTTTATACGCTCCAAAAACGGCACTTGACAAAGAATGAATTTACATTTTCATTCAGACAAAAGCAAAAATCTACTTTTCATGATTCAGAGTTGACTCTTTCTTTTTAAAGACGATAACTTTATGTATGGATAACTAATCTCATATATATACATGGTGTCTGTGACAGAATCACATGCCCAAAACCTCTAGCCTATAGAATGAAAAGAGTGTGCAAACATTTTATTAGTTAAAGAGTGAGTTAAAAGACTCCAGGTAAAATGACTCTTGCCCTGGTAACAGACCTGTCCTTACCCTCAGGCTTCTCTCTGACTCAAAGAGGGACACTTAGGCTTCTTGTTTGTTTACTGTCAATATAAGACATTTGTTGATGTTTCTAAACATTTTTACGAGGTCACTTTCTCCCAGTTTATACATAAAGATGTAATGTATATCTTCCTGTAAATAGCTGTAATTATTTGACTATGAGAAATGAGAAATTTAAATCATACAAATGGATCTTACAGTGGTGCAACACAATCATTTTTGTTTGTTTCCTTAAATGATTACTGCAGCTCTTTATCATTGCAGAAACAAAGTTATTTGTACCTTTGTCAGAAATAGAATATTTGGCATTCCTTCATGCCAGTTATATATATTTACACATACGTATACATTCAGTGTTTAAATGACATATAGTGGTTCACTGGTTATAGTTTAGGTTAACTGTTTTCCCTCGGATGATATCAGATGATGAAAGGATGTGTGTACCAAGGCCTGTTGCTGCATGCAAAGGAATCCCAAAGTAGGGGATCTCAAGATCTTTCAACCGGCCCCACTGGGAAGTAGCTTTGTAGATGATGAAGAGAATCACTTGGAAGTGGCGTTATCTTGTACAGATTTAGCTACAGGCCTTTTCACCTCTTCAACACTAAAGAATTTTTCGTGTTTTTTTTTCTTTTGCACTCAAAGCAGTGACAGACTTTAGTGGGAGTGCAGGTTTAACTAGATTTTTCCTGAACCATGAATTTCCCTCTGGTGTAAAATGTGCTAGTTCACACAATTTTGTGTTCAAACTTCTGTTCATGAGAGCTTCACTGCTTCTTTTCGCATTATTTTATCATTTTCTCATTCTCCAGACTCAGGAGAGTTCTGCACTTATCATAATATTACTTCCTGCAGACGTATCTTAGACATCCACCTCTTTTTTCTGAGTTTGGAACCATCTCTGAAAGTCTGAAAGACAAAGGACTTTACAAACAGTAGTTCAGTGCTCTTCAGCTAGCCTACTTATAGTTGAAAGCAGAGGTGAAAAAGATCAAAGGTCAAGCACTGTTGAGCAGAAGGGTCAAAGTAACACTTTTTCTTTCAGGTTAGTCCAAAAAAGTTAAGCCTAAATAGTACTTAGTTATTTTCTGTAAAACTTTTTTTTTTACATTTTTCAGCTTGTTAAAGGATACATTAAATCAAAACTTATTTTTTTATTAGGACAAATTACTAGAATCTGTTAATTTCTGAAAGTTATTCCATAGAAAAAAATGTTTGGCTTTGAAATATATAGATGACATTCCTTCCCTGAACCACCATTTGGCAGTTTGATAGTAAAGGAAAGGAAAGGACGTGACATGTGGCCAGGTATGGTTTCCCATACTAGGAATTTGTGCTCTGCATTTAACCCATC
>JAUCMS010000028.1:12376548-12450778 GCA_032357445.1 Enteromius radiatus | reverse complement strand
GAGAAACAGCTGCATTACATATTATGTGTTTAAATACAATAAATTATAATGCTTTGTTAATTACAGTTTTTCTACTTCGTAAGGATGCAAATACGTTGCTTCACAATTCACTTATCGGTTTCATTACAAGGGATAAAATATTCCCTTTTAATTCACTCACCTTAATGTTATTTCAAACCTATATGACTTATTTTCTTCATTTGAATGCAAAAGACCAGTGGGGTCCAAACAGTTTTATTTTATGAAAGAGAGAGAGAGAGAGAGAGAGAGAGAGAGACACACACACACACACAAGAAATAAGGGTTATTAAGGTTTGTAGAGACTTTAATATAATTCACAGGTTAACTTTTCATTTAAAGAGTTATTTGTTCTGCAGTTAATTCAGCTTACACTTATTATCGTACTTATTTTTTGAGCTGCCAAAGAAGGGTGAGAGTGAGAGGTATTTGGGACAGTTTGCCCACAGGGGCATACCATCCTCATTGATGCCCAGGTCAATGGCCAGTTGCTTGGCAACAGTGTAATTGTGTCAAAAGAAGTGAAATGGGTGAATGAATGGCTTTACACAGAGAAGAACACAGGGGTTAATGCAGGGTTCAGCGTACCCATAGTGTAAAATTGCCCCTGAATGGAGCTGCTAAGTACCCATGTCAGAAAAACAAAATTCTGTATGTTTCCAGTCCATACACATATCAGTGAGCAATTGCAGTTTATGAGATTACTGTTAAAAATGTAAAACTGTGAGAACGAGAGGGGAAAGAATAGGCAAAGCAGCTAACTGACTTTGTGATTCTGTGTTTTAGGTTTCCAGGATGTTCATGTCATGATCTTTGTGGGCTTCGGGTTTCTGATGACGTTTCTGCAACGTTATGGATTCAGTAGCGTTGGATTTAACTTCCTCATCGCAGCCTTTTCTCTACAGTGGGCCACACTTATGCAGGGCTTTTTCCACGGCCTGCACCATGGCAAGATCCAAGTTGGTGTGACTAGGTAAAACTTGAACCCCATGCTTTTACTTTTTTTTTTTTCAGTAATAGTGGCTAATAAAGATCTGTTGTCAAAGAGCTACAACATTTATTTCAGAGCTCTCTGAAGAGGTTATTTATGAAAGAAAGAATAAAAGATTTATGATTTATAGAATAATGTCTTATGTGTTTCTGTCATTTGCTGCTGATGTGGCCTCGTGTGTAAAGTGAACTGACAACAGCGCCACCAAGTGGATGTGGTGATTAGACTGTGCATTACTGTGTAATTATTCACAGAGAACATGTTTGTTCTGCAGCATGATAAATGCAGATTTCTGCACTGGTTCGGTGCTGATCTCTTTTGGAGCCGTTTTGGGGAAGACCAGTCCTGTGCAGCTACTTGTTATGGCCATTTTTGAGGTGACATTGTTCGCCGTCAACGAGTACGTCCTGCTTACTCTCCTTGAGGTAAGTGTAAACACTCTACCTATGTCTGATCTACAAAAGCTCAACAAATTTGCATTGGCTGGCATTTTCTGATTTTTATAGGGAATAATGAACCAATATTTATTTTTAATGCAAATACACGTAGTTGTATTCTTACATTTATGAGTCTAATCATAACAGTACAAATTAAAATGTTAATTGTCTCTCTAGGTCAATGATGCTGGAGGATCCATGACCATTCATACATTTGGTGCATACTTCGGCCTAATGGTGACCCGTGTCCTGTACAGACCAAACCTGGACAAGAGCAAACAAAGAAACTCGTCTGTCTACCACTCGGACCTCTTTGCCATGATCGGTAAGTTGCTCGAGAGAGTTTACACAAATATTAAATATTCTAGCCTGTGGTCAACCCAGATTCTCGAATCCACTAAAGCTTGGGTTCTGCTCAGGTACCATCTACCTGTGGATGTTCTGGCCGAGCTTCAACTCAGCCATTACCAACTACGGTGACCCACAGCACAGAACCGCCATGAACACTTACTACTCTCTGGCAGCCTGCACACTGGCTACATTCGCTTTCTCCGCGCTAGTCAACCATGAAGGCAAATTGGACATGGTGAGCATCACCTTGTGGCCATCTTTACTATTACGTTACAGACTGCAACATTACAAACCCTCCGTTTGTTTCAGGTGCACATCCAGAATGCTGCACTGGCTGGTGGTGTTGCTGTGGGAACAGCTGGAGAGATGATGCTGACTGCGTTTGGTTCTATGATCGTGGGATTTCTTGCCGGAACTATTTCAGTACTGGGATACAAATACCTCACGGTTGGTATAGCACACACTTCTCTGACACATAATTCTTGTGCAAACATTCACAAGAAGCCTCAGTTTTATGTTTGTTTTGTGTTCTTTTAGCCGGTTTTGGAATCGAAACTGAAGATTCAGGACACTTGTGGCATTCATAACCTGCATGGAATGCCAGGAATTCTGGGAGCCGTGGTGGGTTCCATCACCGCTGCACTGGCATCCCGTGACGTATATGGGAATGGGTAAGTCAATAGTAAATATGTATATGTAATTATTTGCATAATGATTCGTGATTGTGCTATTGATTTGGTCCTCAAACACGTGTCAAAGTTCAAGTGCTTAGGAACAATATGAAACTTTCATTTTATTATTTTTTATTGCATTCATTTATTATTTTTTTGTTAATTATTGTTACTTAGTAAGGTAAATATTTTGGATTGTGTTGCAGACGTGATTGTCATGTCTGAAAAATATTGCTAAAAATAACTTTTTTTCTGTGAGAACTGACACATATATGCCTCTGTAGATTGCAAAGAGTTTTCGCTGACAAGGATTGGAACCCTCATTCCAAGGGTGGATTTCAGGCTATTTCCCTGGCTGTCACATTGGGAATGGCTCTGCTTGGTGGTCTCATTACAGGTGGGTTTACAGCAGCAATGTGCATGCTTGAAGTGGGCAGATTATTTGATCTGGTCTATTTTAAGATTACCACTACTGTTATACTGTGCCATTCAAATGAGAGTATATATAAAACAAGTTATTAAATGCAGATAATGCAAATAAACTCAGATGCACACAAAATGCCCACCATTAGCGGAATTTTATATTTTATTTGCAAAATAAGTACTGGTTAGTTGATTCACAGAATTTTAGGTTTGAAGGTGAATAATAGTGCTATGTATTTATGAATATTTTATGATTATTAATCATCAACCAAAATATTATAATGACAAATCTAGATTATTCACGCTTCCCTGTGTGTTCAGTATTGTGTGGTATGTTGATAACAATATGTCTGTGTTTTTCTCAGGGTTCATTTTGAAGCTGCCCATCTACGGTGCTCCTCCAGATACTCACTGCTTCGAGGATGGACTCTACTGGGAGGTGAAGACCTTTCAGCATCATTTTAGAGAAGTTTTGACAGTGTTTTCTGATTTCTTAGACATAATTGCCCAATGTGCAGTAATTAATTATAGTACAGTGTATGCACAATATGCATGAGTACTTTAAACAACACTCAGTCTTGTCATGTGTTAATGGAAATGTGAATGTTCTCCAGGTACCGGGGGAGGAGGAAGATCATCAGCACCTTAACGAGGTGGCCACACAAAATGAAATGGAAAAACTCAGCAGCTAAATTACCTGTGTTCACCTGTTTGCATTTGTTTATTAATTCATAAACTTGAGCAAGTCCTGTCACCTGTGACGTTCATTGCAGCCTATTAGCCCAGTTTACCTGAGGAACATTGAGAATGTACAACCGAGTCAACAAACATGTGATTCCTTATAAGACCACTAGATGACGATGCAGAGCTACAAATTGGCTCTTCAGCGCCCTGGATTTTAATCAGAGATTATTGTTCTCATAATTAGCTTCTAGAAATATTTGTAATTTAAAAATAACCGACTGCAAAATACAGTTTATGCTTTCTCTTTAATATTTTTTGAATGAATCATGTAAATCTGTGGTGGGATGTACGGGAAAATATTTTTTTATTCATTTGGTATATATGTTTTATTTTCCTAAAACTGAATGAGAAATTGTATTCATCCTAAACAGCTGGAATTTAATATCTACAACACAAAACTTTCTGTGAGTTACAGGTTTTCTAAAACGTTTCCTATGTGCGCACATTTTATCTGAGATTTCTGGATTATTTGTTTCAAACAAAATGGTTTAGAAACTGTGAATATGGGACATTAATGAACACTACTAAAAATGTTTTGATTGGTTTTAAAAATTAAAAGTATATAGTTACACGTGTATCTGTTTTGAAGAAATAAATGTAGAAGGATTATTTCTACTCCGTATAACCTGCGTTTGAACGACAAATTCTCTATGGAATGACATTCAAATAAATTTCTGTTGTTGAAGTGCCATTGTTACTGTAATAATCCCTTGAAGGTGTGTAAATGCACCGTATATTTTTCAAACTGGGAATGTGTTTGTTTTGTCTTTTTTCACAACTTGGCTAAGTGATTTTTTTAAACATTCTATATTCATCTTAAATATAAACAACGATGTCAAATCACGCTGATTGCTAGCGAAGGCGCCGTTTAATTCAAGAATACTTAATGGCGCCTACAATCACTGCGGAAAGGGTTAACGAAGAGTCCAGATGGTCTCCGTCGCGTAATTAGCACAGTTTCACTTTCTGGGATCAAACGGAGAAGAGAAAGTGGGGGTCTTATTTTGATAGCACGTTATTAGGAGCGCCTGCAGCTCGCGGGCTGTGCGAGGAGCAGCTCTACGCCCCTTTTCATTCGCGCAGCGCGTGTTTTACAGAGACGGCGCCGCGGCGTGAACCAGCGCCAAGGTCTTTTCCCAGGCCTCAGACAGGTGGACAGCTGGGATGTGAATAGGCGCTAAGGCTGAAGTGCTTAATTGCGATTTATAATCAGCAAAAATGTAGAATATTAACGGCACGTAATTGGGTGTTTACATACTTGATTTGTTTGTGTGTTTTGTTTGAAACGGAGCTTTAAGGGTTTCAAAATGAAACAGAGCTGGAAATTGAAACGCACGTGACAGACTTTGATTAATTGTTGTGTTTTCTAGTTTATTGCATTTGTGTTCTTCTTCTTCCTTTTTTTTACCTAGAGTCATTAAGCTAATTTTAGCACGCTCATTTTAGTTGTTTTTTTGTTTTTTGTTTTTAGATAAAACATAAAAATAACCATTAGGAGCGTTCCATACGTAGGCTACTTACTGGGTTCCTGCCTCCCTGCAGTGTTCTGATTACATTGGATTATTGTTACAACATTTTAGAATATTAGGACGTGGTTCACAAAAACAACCAAATCGGAACCAACCGTGTGTTAACATTAGGGGAACTTTTTTTTTTTTTTTTTTTTTGCAATTCACCTTTTAATGAAACACCTGAATCAGGAATGACCAACTCCTCTGAGAATTTATCTACCCATTTTCTACCGTAAGAATGTCTCTAAGTGGGTCAGTGAGAGTGTGTGCTGAGGAGAAAGTCCTGTGTGAGCTCTGAAAGCCTGTCTGTATGGGGAGAGTGCCTCTCTTTAGCTCACATTAACAGGATTACAGGCTGGCTGTGCTCAGGGGCCATGGACCCTTTCAGTCGCAGGCCTCCCTCTGATCAGTGCTCACACAAACAGCACAACGAGAAAAACAGACAGAGAGCTAGTGGATTACAAATACAATGACACTACCTTGCCTATATTGCAGCAGAACATTAGATATGTCTCTGTCCAGCTATATCACTCTCTATTCTATTCTATTCTACTCTATCTTGAGCTATACATCTCAAATGGGCTTTCTCACAATTATGCAATAGAAGAACAATTTTAAGCTCCTAAAAGAACCTTTCAGTTAAGTGTGAAGAACATTTAAAGAGCCCTTTTCTACTGTAAAAAACCTTTAACACAGTGGAAACGTTCGATTAAGGGTTCTTCATGGAACCACATGCCCATGATGTGTTTCAGTCTTTTAGACCCAGAGAGGATTTTCTTTTTCCTTAAAATGTTAATTAATGTTATCGCATTATACTAAACCTTACTGACTTTGGTCACACAGGTTTTAACAAGTTCCACAAAACTATAATTTTTGTGTTATTGGGATGTTTTTGCCAACCATACACAGTATGACCAACCCTCAAAAATGTCTTCTAAAGTTCTTGCTGAGCTTTTTTTGTTTGTTTTTATTAGTGTATTTCTATTTGGATTGTTGGCCTGTCTCATCTGAGCTGATACACCTCAGTTTTTGAGTGCACCCTGCCACAAATAATACTTTTGTAAAAAGATTGAATAGCATAATGCAAGGTTTACAAGCAATATTTAAAAAACCCCAAAGGATTTTCATCATAGTAAAAGGGATAATAAGAGTATAATAATGAGACCTTTAAAATTATTTTCGCTAACGTGTCGTTACCAGAAGTTCATTTTAAATTTGATAACTTTTAATCGATTATATTTAAATTCATAGTTTACAGAACAATAAGAGCACTAAAATCTCACCCTATGGGCATTAACAAAGCCATTTGTGGTCAGGAAGTCTCTTGTTGGTAGAAATTGGTGCTTATGTGAGTTTCCCACGTTCTCCACTTTGGCTAGTGAAGGTGTTTGGATCTGAATGGAGCAGAGCACAAGAGAGTCTGACTAATATAGTCACAGTGGAGCTCACACCTGCTTCCGCCAAGGGCAGCAAAGTTCAAGAGGTTCATTAAGTGGAGAGCATAGCAAGAACAAAATGAACAACAAAATGAAAATGCCAACTTAACCAATAGTGTTTTTCATCATTACAAGTAAATACGTTGAGTCTGAATTTCTTCACAAATAAGAACTAAATAAAAAAAAACAAACCGGATATCTTCAATCCCTCAAAACTGACTTTAAACTCATATTTGTGTGGTGATTAAGGGATTTTTGCTTTCATAAGCCCTCCCTCAGGGCCCATTACATTCAAAGGAATACAACAAAAGCACTGACAGCATCCTTTAGCGAGAGAGGGTGGCTGGACACAGAGGGCACAAAAGCCCTTTAGCGACCCCCTTGTGATCCCCCCCTTGGCCGAGCACATACACACGCATGCTTGACATTGTGGGAGGCGTGAACCTTGAGGTCAGAGGTCAGCATTGGTCAAGTGGGGTGAAGCCATCATAGAGTCTTAATTGAGTTGGTGCTGTTGAATGAGGACGTGACAGTGGAGGGGCTCTATCTGGCTCAGCTGATGGAGTGGGTCACTATTAAACTTCCGTGAAGTGTGTCTGGATGTCTAAGGCAATGAATACAATTCTTTACATGCACATGAGAAATTTTAGCCTATATAAAATATCTGTACAAATTACAGTAGTGGACTCCCATTTTACTTGTTCTTAGATTATAAATCTTAACTTTTACAGACTCAAAAATGGGAAACATCCATTTATCAAATGAATGAAACTATAGGGATGGTCCAATACTGAAATTATTTCCTATACCAACAAGAAAATATTATTGATATAATGATAATTAAAATATAATTTTTAAAAATGACAACTATAAAAATGTCTATGTTGCAAATTTTTAGTAGCCTATTTTGAATACATTTAAATTAGTGCTAGATGGGGATTTAAAACATAGGCATAGGCATCAAGTAGGCTAATAAATTATTACAAATCCAAAGTCAGTAGATAAATAATATAATAAACATTAATAATAATAAAATCATCAAAATACCAATATACCCTTCTCAGTCACAGGACACGTTCTAAAAAATAAAAATATAAAAATGATATAATCACAGTGTGGGTCAGTCAGGAGCTTAACCCTTATAAGTCTATAAGAGTTTAGTGTCAGTCATCAAACGCACATATTTCTATGAGAAATAATAAGAGCAAGAAAGGAGAAGCTATTTTAAGTTCAAAGAAGATTTTGGTTTATTCATTTGGGGATGATTCATTGGGTATGAAGGGAAAAAAAAGACAAAGAAAGAGAGAGCGGGAAATGCTGGGTGACTGGATGGGTTTTGCAACAAGAACTAATTCTCTCCTATTTACTCCTTCCCTCTACATCCCTTAAGCAAATTCAGTCAATGCTGTTTTATCAGATGCCAATTTGCATGATGGCAACAAGCCACAACAGACTTGCAGCTGCACTACACACACAAACACACAAAGATGGAGAGAGGGGGAAACATATAGCCTTAAAGAAACAAAAACCCATTAAAAACCACAAATATACACACTTTAGACACATAAAATGTCACAAAGAGTGACTTAAACACCAGCAAATCACACGTTTACACACAAATCAATGCGTTCGCTGCCTCTCCTCACGCTTTTCTCTCTCTCTCTCTCTCTCACACACACACACACACACCACGATCGTAATTAAAACAGGAGGTGTCTCCACAATGCTCTTTTGTCTTAGCGCAGCACGGTGAGAGAAAGGAGTCCGGTGGCTGAATATTAATGAGGTAGAGTGTCCGTGGAAGGGCTGCATGAGCAGAGGACAAAACATTGGTACTATTTTCCTCCTCCTACGCTTGTGGAAGGATACATCATGTGCCAAAACATTTCCGGCCACTCCGGCTGTCAGCGGTGTGGAAATGAACACTGTGCATTGAGAGAATGTGTAAGAGGTAGCCTATAAGGATGCTGGGTTGAAAATGCAGCGAATGGGTGAATGATTGTGTTCTCTTTGAGCCACTAGGTGGAGCTGAGTGAGCTTTGAGATGCAGCTGGTGCTTATCTCTAGCTACCTGACTGAAGCTTCATCGATGTTTAGTTGCTATACTAAACACTATCTACAGTTGGATATGCAAACACACGTCTTGGTCTCTGATTTAAATACCGTATAAACCTATATATTGGCTCATATAGGTTTATATGCTTGTGCTGTGCGGTTTCTTTTTTCCCTTTTAGAAATCATCCGACTGATCGATGCTTTGTTTTCACAGACAGAACCGTTATACATTACCGTTTTGTCTTTACATATTTATGTATGTGTCAATGGCAAATAAAAGTTTCCATGATGAATTAAAAGACAAAAGGACAAATCTTATTTCAAATATTTGACACGTTGACAGTGTAAATGTGGTTTTCAAAAACGTTACAATTTATGGACTCTTACACCTTCAGTACTGTACTTGTGAGTGTATGCATCTTTATTTTCAAAAGTAATATTTTTCTAACATCTTCAATACTTTACATGTGAGTGTATGCATCTTTGTATGCAAAAATATATTTAAGTTAAAAATTGCCTTTTGTAACATACTCATAAATATCATAACATCCCACCACATGACATTTTACAGCCTGGATTTGAAATCAGAAAATCATAGAAAAGGTTTATTATTTATGAAGTGCATTTTATTACTAAAAATTTTATTTAAAATTTTTTTATTTTATTTTTTATTTAAGTAATGCATTACAATATTGAGTTACTCCCTAAAAAGTAACTAATTATGTTACTTAGTTACTTTTTATGGAAAGTAATTTGTTACGCTACTTTTGCGTTTTTTAAATATGGGTAGAGCTTGAGTGTTTGATTTTAATATAAGAAGTTCTATTTATAGCAAATGTAAAAGCACACAAAAAGTGTAAATAAACCTCAGGCTGAACAAAAAGTAAATTCACATCTGTAAAGTAGAACACAGAAGAAAATTCAATACTTTTCAGCAATTAAAAAAATAAAAACAATGAAGCACAGTAATGTTTGCTTGTTTGTATGGTTGAACTGGATCATCAAAGGTCAGCAGCAAAGACATTGGTTAATAAAATTAGATTAGATACATTTGTGTAATTTAATTATTGTTTATTTTAGTTCATTTTGATGAATACTAAATCTGTTTTTTGAGAGTGAGATGAATTAATGCACATTCACATTAGTCTAGAGCTACACTGTGCACAGTGTGCAAAATGCCTCAGTATTTCTGATTTCAGTCAATAAATAAGCAAACTTTTTTGCAAAAGTAACTCAGTTATATTACTCTAAAATTTAAAAGTAATGCGTTACTTTACTAGTTACTTGGAAAAAGTATTATTATCACGTAACTCGCGTTACTTGTAATGCATTACCCCCAACACTGGACATGAAGGCAATGAAAGCATGTATGCAAGCACCAAATCACATACACAAACACGCTGTTGCACAATGCCGTGAAATTGTTTCTTTTTAGCTTTTAAGCGGTCAAAGAGAAACACACACACACAAACACTTGCAAGCATACTTCCAGTGTTGCCATGCACCTCTCTCACACACACTTTCTCACACAGCTACTTCCTGAGGAGGCATTTTTAAAGCTGAGAGGTTGGATGTCTATCTTTGGCTCTCAGTTCTAAGCACCCTGTGTGAGTGTGTGAGGGGCCTGTATATGAGCAAACTGTCGCCTACTCCGGCCATGACCCACAATTCCTCACAATACCCCCATTCTCTGGACTGAAAGGCTCCATCAGCCGCAGGGGCCAGCTCTCTGGAGGGGATATGACGCCTCCCAGGATGGCATACAGAGACGGGCATCGCTGCCAGGAAACCATGGGCCTGGCGGAAAGAGCCAGCAAAGGCGATGATGAGAGAAAGAGTGAGAGGGAGTGAGAGAGATAGAAGGATGTGTTTGCCAAGAGATGCCAAGCGTTTTGTATATGCCAGTGCCACTCAAGCCTCATTAGCCTGACTCTTTGTGCCACACTGCTCTCTGCTGTGAAGGGATGTGCAGCTCGCTATAACCCTGACAAGAGCATCAGATGCTGGGTTTGTATCAGTCGGGACAGATCTAGATGTGGGAGTGAGATGGGAATATTACTGCCACTTAATTTAGTGTTATTTTATTAAACATTAAAATATTTATATTAGGCAAAATGTATCTGTTCAATTTGCTTGTATATTTTTTAATATAGAAACATTTTGCACTAGTGGTGATGCTTTGTGTCATTTTTTAAATATAAAAAACATCTGGTGAAATCTATTTGACCACTCAGTAGTGTTAATGTTTTGCGTTATTTTTTAAAATATAGAATAACTGTCAGGTAAAAATTTTGTCTAACAAATTAAGCACTTATGCTAATATTTAGTGTTATTTTTTTAATAAAAAAACAATTCTTCAGGAAAAATTTTAATTTAAATTATTTTAAAATTCATAATCAGCATCAAGCACAATTATGCTCCAACTATTCATATTATAAATATTAATATATTATAGCAGGTAAGCATTATGGTAAAATTTACATTTGTAAAAAGGAGATTTTTAACTATTGCAAATTGCTACATTTATTTTTTATTAAAAAGTTATTAAAACATGATCAATTATTTCATTTATTTATTTATTTATTTATTTAAAATTAAAACAAAATGCACAGGGTGCTACTACAGTATGTTTTCAGGATGCATTTCTGCAAAAGTCTCTTGTAAGCAAACAACCCTGGTGGTTGGCCATGAGTACACACACACACACACATCCCAGAGCATCCCTATGTGAAACAGTGCAGGTCAGCCTTATCAAAGAGCCCAGGGGCCGTTAGGGGCATTGAAGGGGCAGAACAGCCTGGCAGGGGGGTAGAGGGGGTCCAGGTGGGGCATTAATCTTGGGGAGGATTAATCTAATAATCTAGTGATCCAATGATGAATCAAACTTCAGAGCTTGGTCTGAATCTCTACAGCTCCAATTAACTCCAAGGGAGGGAGAGGCTGATGGACAAGTCTATTATTGGCATTTGAGAGACACTGTGAAAACTGAAAGAAATCAAAGGAAAAGTGTTCTGGAGAATTACGCCCACGTCGAGTGAATGCACAGAACATGCATGACTGGCTCAATTGTGCCCTTTTAACATTTTCCTTCCAAACCTCAAATCGCTAGGATATATATTGCAAACGATGTAGTTTGCGACACCACAGTGGGGAGCAGTTTAAGTGCCTTCGTCAATCCTAAAGCAAGCATTCGTGATTACATGAAATGGGTTGCAGAAAAAAAGATTTGGGATTCAAGATTAATTAAATTGAATTAAATTTACCATCCTTTTGAACCATCCCTGCCTTTGATAAAGCCATTACATGTGCACATAGATTAAAATGCTCTCTTTAACATGAATCAAGCTAGTTTGATGACAAAATATATTTGCCGCTGACTTTCGCTTGCTCAGCACATACAAGAATTGTGGGAAATCCAGCTATTCTTTTATTTCAATTTAATGAAACAAGTTATGCTGAGTTACAGGAATTGCAACTCCGGATCATATTTTTAAACTCTATCAACCATAATTGTAGAGGTAATTGTAAAAAAATATATATTTTTACAACATGCTGCTCAAATAACAGTGCATGGCTGACATTGACCTGTTGTTGAAGAGCAGGTCATAAGCCTATATAGCCATATGTTAGAGGAGAGAACACTGACCTTTGACCCCTGGATAATTGGAGGCTTGACCCTGTTAGGCAAGGACAAGCAGGTCACAAGGATAGCGGGCGTGCTAAGGGAGGGATATGCCCCGAGGGCTTACCCCAGGGACCCCCTCCTTATGTTTAACATCCAACTTATGACTGATTAAGGATATGTCCATCCCACTGTGAGGTTAAACCAACATTCATATATCAGTTCATTCATTGCTGCCCTAAAGCTATTCATGTGAATCAGCTATGGTATATTATGAACTTCCCTGCTTAAAACTAAGATCACCATAATTTGACCACAAACAATTAATCTTTTTATGCTACAGAAAACCTTTTCCAAACCAAAATACTAGAAATATTATAGATGCTTTTCAATAATGTTTTAACTGACTGTTTTTTTAATTAAGGTTTTTATTTTCATTAATTGAAATGCATCTATTCTGTTTGCCGTGTAATTAAAAATAAATAATCTGAATCCTTTTTTGTTTTTTTTTTTGAGAACAGCTCTAGTTTATGAAGCCATTCTATCTTTCTTTCTCTCTCTTCATAACACACAGTAAAGTGTTTTTATAATTATAACAACGTCTTGTTATCATCTAAACTATTTATTTCTACTCAATTTAATAAGTTTTCAGATTTTGTTATCATCAGTAATGAATCTTAAAATGGTTGAAAATTAAAAGTGCCACTGCAGGTAGTATCTACATTTGTAATAAATAAAATCAAGTTGATGTTTAAATTATTAAAATAGTCTATTATATGTAAAATATTCATTCTATAATGTTTATTTAATTTATATAACGTTAATATATTATCATATATTAAAATAATATGTCAGTACATATTATATATTTGATATATTTGTATATTATATTATGAAATTATATAGCGTATTATCAATAGTCATACAGGCATATAACACTAGTACAAATCCCTCTCACAGCTTGGTTGTCATTGGCGAAAAAATTAAAAATGGCGTCTGCTGTGAATAAGGTAGGCTACGTATTTTGACGAACAGCAGCCGTGATGGGAAAACGATAAGTTTTCTCTGTGAGTAGTCGGAAAGAGTGAATATTTAATGGTGAGTGTTGATGATCCTGTGATGTGTGATGCCAGTGGCATGCTGTATATAATCCCTAAGCTTGTTATTTGGGCCTCTCGCGCGCTCTCCGCTCCCAGCTGCCAGTGAGCAGCTCCGCTTCTGATTCTTTTCACTAGTATAAGGGATGAGAAAAACAAAATGCCACTGGCAGCTGTTTGTTTATGGTTTCCCACGACTCCGTGCCAATTACCTCTCGTCCCTTCGTCAGTCGCTTGTCGTCTCTCATTAGCCACCCTTCGGTTGACATCAAACCCGGAAAAAGTGTATAGGCGAGCCCACGCTTAAGCGCCGTGGATCATCTAGCTCTCCTCACTTCTCTGGCAAATGTTATTCTTTCTCTGAAATACAGCTTTTGATCTTACTCTTGCTTCACTATACCTCACTCCGCTTCAGGCCTTTGACGCCACATAACTCTAAAAATATATGCTTCTTTACAGCAACAGATTTCTCGCTTCATATGGCGAACTTTTTAATTTCCATAGATTCACATTCACAGTTCTTTAGATCTGCTAATTGGTTCTTTAACGTAATAGTAGCTACATTATATGGTTTTCTAAATAATTTGATTAAAAAAAGTTTGTGCAACCTACTTATCATCGAACTGTAAAACATTCATGTTGTATTTGGACTACTTCTAATTCTTTTGTTTTCATTTATTAGCCTGCTTTTGTTTGCATTTCGTAGTTCCTGTTTTGGATGTTTTAGCCTACTGCTTGTTTACAGTTTTAATTGTTCGTCCCGAATAAATAGGTCTTTTAGGCTATCAAATCAATGCACGATTTATTTGTTTGTGTACGTAACATATTCTGGACGCAAAAACAATTGCACAAAACAATCTACATTTTTGGCATTTTCTTGGCAATAAAAACATTTGCCTTCTGATTAATTCGAAGGGTCTTTTAAAAAGCATGCAGTTTTGTTAACTTCTCAAAATGTTAAGAAGCTAAACACATCCCGATAGTGGTAGTTGTCAGTTGATCACTGGTTGCATTGAAATGAAAATAATCAGATCAGCATAATTTCTTTAATATTTGACATATCTCAACAAATACTGTATCGCTGTGTTTCATGACCATATGTCTTATTTTTAATTATATACGTTAGTAGCCTATACCTGTGTAACTTCACAGCTAAAGTAAATAAATGTACGTGAAATAATAATTTATCTAACTTTCAGACCATCCAAATGCAACGAATGCTACAACAAAAATATGCCTTTAAATGGATATTTACGTTTCAGTCACTCGGAAATGAGTCTGCATCCCCCTCCCAATCACAAACCCTATTTGCGTTTAGAAAATCACTGGGTTTATTTGGCTCAATCTGATTGGTTGGAACGAATATCAGCGGGTCCGTGAATGATCTCATTGCCTTCATTTACTATTTTCCGGTTTTAATTGGGTCCTGCAGTGTATAGAATGCGCACAGTCCAGCCGAAGAGGCGCAGTAAACAAAAGGCGCTTTACTGTGATGCGAGGGAAACTGTGAGAACTGGTAGTCTGTGTTTTAATCCCGTTGACCCTGTGTGTTGTTAATTGAGGCTGACGTCACATAATTCCTCGTGGAGGAAAATAAAGATGCGCGCGCACTAATGAGGGCGCCTCTCTCTCAACACAGGCATGATGAAGTTCCACACCATGAACTGTATGGCCACGCAATTATGTTTAAAACCAAAAGAACGAAAAATGCTGGAAAAAAAAGAAGCCGTATAATTGGTCTTTTCACCAGAAGTTGCATTAGAGTTGTTAAGAGCAGCAGTGTTTACCTTTTACTTAATAGAAAATAGACTAATTTAAAAATTAAGGAAGACTTCATGAACATGTAGGACAGAACAGACTTTTTTTTTATGATTTCATTGTAATTTCTAATGATTGGCATTCCCCTCCTTCCTTAAATGAACTTTTATTTATAGCTATTATTATTTGCTCTGTATTTCTAATATAAAACAAATAAGCATCAATTTCCACCAAAACATTAATATAATAGCCTATGAATAGAAATAGAATAGAATACAACAGCACTGTGTGGGCTGATGCAGTCTAGCCGTGCGTGTGAACGGTTTGCGTTGCCTTCACACAATTATTTATTTATAAATCTAACGTTAATTGTATCTATTGTATAGGCTAATATTACCATTTTCGTTTTCTTAGCGTAGATGGTGGTCATTAGACCAGTATTAACATTTGATGTCGCTATTGAATGGCAAATCGATCAGTGTCAGATCTGATAACTCACTTTTATGTGTCACTGCTATAAGTTATTGTCCGTCTAGTTGGTGGTATTAACCCTTTCATCTCCGAGAGTCGCTATCACGGTGGCTACAGAAAGAAACCAGTCGTGCTTTGTGGTTTCCCAGACACACCCTGCGGCTGAGCGCGGATTCGCTTCATTACAATTTCACGGATTGTCACGTCAGTGACAGCGTCTGAAACCGCTAATACATTGATCGTGAAGCTATGTAGACCGTTTCTTTGAATTTAACACAACTACACGTTTAGCAGCTGTAATTAAGCTCGTGATTAAAAATTATATATGTGTGAGTTTTAGTTTAGAAAATGACAAAGGGGTGATTAAAAAAGTGAGAGAATTAGGAAAGTGTGAGGTTTGAGTTTCCAAACAGTTTCTTAGCTATTAAGGCTTAATTGGCACACAGTTTAGGCTAATGGATTTCTCTTTTTTTTTCCAGAAGTTGGCTCCAAGTCAGCAAAATTCTGCATCCACCATCATTATTAGATAATGATTAGCAAGTAACTGCATTTACAGGTTGACTGTACTTAAAAAATAATTGCACACAGTAGAAAAATGGCTTGTTGATATTTGTTGCTATCTGTGTATAGAACAGTATAGTTGCAGTTGTGTGTGCCTTCTTAACCATGTGAACATATTTGTAGCTAGAAGTTAGAAGCTAGAAAAAAAACAGTTACGTTTTTACATAAGGTTTCTGTTAGGGATGAAGTTTGTGGATTAGGGTTAGTCTCTATGCAATGTCCCCATTTAAATGGCTAAATAAACGTCTATGTGGGTGGTTCTCACTCCCATCCTAATCTATCGGGTGCTTTTCTTATAATTTGAGTTTTGTCACTGACTTTTCTGTTGATTGTGTGTTCTACTTTTTTTCTTTTCTTTCTTTTGATGCATTGTGATGCAATATTTAAAAAAACTCCAATAATGCATAAACTGTCCATCTTCCACATTCTCTCACATTGATGTTACTTGACCCCAATTTACATGAAACAGAGTAAATCAAATATTTTTCTCCACATTTGAAATCTGTGCATGCAAACGCATGCAACACAGTCTTGTCTAGCCTCGGTATAGTTCAACAGCATGACTCGTTCAAAACAAACAATCCAATCTTCTTGAACGAGGCCTCAAGTATCATTCATTTGTGTCTAGACGTCGCTCTTTTCACAAAGTCTTTAATGTCTCGGCCTGTCGTCGTTTCTCTCCCCACGAGGCTAAACGATATTTCACTTTTTATCCATCCTTGACACATACCATCAGTTACCACCCACTTCCCAGGATGCTCATAGAGGATGTTACCCAGTTCCATCAGGGAGCCCCAAAACTCTGTATCAGACAGAACTGGGGGTGCATGGGTATGGCAATTAACATGAGAAAGCCACCCAACTTAGTGTGCTTATTTGACCTTTCACCCCTACTCTTTGTGCTTCTCACACAGAAGACTGGTGTGTATGTGCAGTGCCCTACATCCATGTAGTATGGTGATGTGTTTGTCTGAAATATTAGAACAGCACTGAACATTAGTATGAAGCTTGATGAACATTAGTATGAAGTTTTAATGAAAGTGTTTGTGTGTATGTAACAGATTGATATGATATAAGTCAAACTCCATCCCCCATAAACATGTGCACACGTACAAGGGGCAACACGCTCCCACACTCTTTTCCAGACAGTCTGGAGGACTCCATCTCATTTGCTTTTCTTCTGCTCTCCTCTCTGTCTGTGCCCCCTTTTCACGTCTGTGCTTTAATTAAGGGTTCCAGCCCCCTAAAAGTGTCATTGTGGAGTGCAGCCAGTGTTCAGGCCCTCTGTTTTATGTGTGTTCCTGTCTGTCTTCCGCTTAATCCCGAGACCATATGTGATATATTAGAGACGGCATTAAAGAGCACTCTCAGAAGAGCACGGTGGCCTCCTGTATCTACGACATCATGCCACAGAGAAAGCCTTTCCCATCAAATCTCATGTCACTCCATGATAATGAATGGACTCATATCTGTCTGAATCATGGATGGCATTTTGTGGGAATTTCTGAAGTAATCACATTACCGTTTGAATCATGTCTCGTTAAAGTAAATTACAATAAAGGGATAGTTCACACAAAAATAAAACTTTTCAGCATTTATTCACTACTCATCCTAATGCAGTTCAGAAATTGTATGACTTTATTTCACCTGTGGAACATAAAAACCAAAACTGGTTCCCAAAAGGGTAAGTCAGTGATTATAGAAGTGTCTTTTTTTTTTTTGATGAACTATACCTTTAAATACTTGTGTGTTTATCTGCAAATCTTAAATGTCACTTAAAACCTTTATTCGGTCTATCATGTCCTATTATGATTTTTGATTCCTTCTCAAACACCTGAAATTAAAAGACCATTTTATTCTGGTATTAGAAATGCTATGCTGAACTTAAAAATTCATTTCATTTTCCCCTGTTATATTAATCCTGGTGGAGTTTGATCAGTCACTGTTTAACCAGCAGATTTAGGTTTAATTCAAATTCCTAAAGGATTACGGTTGTAGCTTCTCCTAGTGGTTGCAGAGAATCGCTTGTGTAAAATTGCGGCAGCAGTAGACAGTCATAGTGGTGTTGAGGAAAGGGTCTCAAGATGCTGTCCAATTCTCTAGTCTAGGCTATGGGTCATTGATAATATTGCAGGTGGTCAATGGACTTGATTATGGGGCCTGGTTTGGTTTGAGTAGGGTGTCTCTGGTCCTGTAGATATTGCAGACTATTGCTTTAGTGATAACTGCCAGGTTTGTAAATGACCTTGATATTTTGTTCTAAACCAAGTGACTAGTGCATAAAAATGTAGCATATATTTTGATTTCGTATATTTTAACTTAAATGCTTTTCGTCAAGCCAAATATGTAAATTAGTATGACTGAATCACTCCACCTATAGTGGTCATAAGAATATATTTTAAAGAAATCCATACTATTATACAGCAAGTATGTATTTAAATTTTGATCTAAAGGAGTTAAAAACATTTATAATGTTACAAAAGATTTGTATTTCAAATTATAATTTCCTTCAAGGAGTCATGAGATAAAAATTTCCGGTTTCACAAAAAAATAGGCAGAACATCTGTTGTTCTTGAACAATGATTGATTTCTGAAGGAATTCAATTTTGCCATGAAAAAAATTTAACTAGAATAGCCATAATAAAAATATAATAAAATAGACTATTATAATATATAGATTAAATAAATGTAGACTTTGTGAGCATAAGACACTTTTCAGAAAAAAAACACCTCTTCCTGACCCCACATTTTCAAATGAGATTGCACATTATTTTAGAACTGGCTTTTTAAAGTCCACATAGAACACAAAACTCTCAATCCCCTTGCATTGGTGGGCCTGTCAATCAGCAGAGTATCGGCACATTTACCTGCGGTCTGCTTCTGATGAAACGTTCTATTCATTTTGGGCTTGTGTAATATAATTTTACAGTCTGGATTCTCTGTAATTAGTCCAGAACCAGATGCATCATCTACTGTATACTCTATACAGGTTATGTCTCTTCATATATAAAAGCATTTTATCAGTCTGTTAGAGACTGAACTTCACATTATACCTTTCAGAATGTATTCATACAATATGTTTTTGTATGTGCGCGAGCGGTGGCAGGAGTGTATGTTTCCATTGCTGCGAGTGTTTGTTTGTTTGTGCGTTGGCATAGATTTGTGTTCTGTGTGTGTGTGCTTGCAAGTGTTGTTCTCTGCTGCAGACCTCTTTCCTCTCTGAGTCAGTGCCATCAGTTGCTACGGCTACCAGGAGGCAGCATGAAAGCTAGCGAGAGAAGACAGAGGGAGAGAGTGAGGTGGAGCATGGCACAAAGCCGACTCGCAGCAGCTGTGGAACAGCACTGGGAGGCTGTGCACGTTCTCTGGGTGTGGGTGAGAGACTGTATGTGTGTGTGTGTGTGTGTGTGTGGTCCTGCCTGTCAGCACATAATAATACACCAAATCATATACTGTAGGAAAGAAATCATTAAAAAAAATCCTTTGTCTGCAATTAAGATTCAGCGTTGTATCTGTAAATAAATACTGATATTTATCAGTGAATCTTTGTATATCTTTGCAGCCCGCTTTCTATTGTTTCAAATTAACAGGCATCCTTCTGACAGTCTATCAGCAAGTGACAGCCGTTTTGACTCATTATAATGTAGGATGTGGTTTGTCTGTGTGTGTATGTTGTGCAGAATGTGCTGGAAATTCATCATTCGTGACATTATTCCTAGATGATTCACAAATAATCACATAAATTACGCTTTTAAATATACAGGTTCCAAAAGGAGGTTTTCACAGTAAAGCTATAGAAGAACCATTTTGGTTCCTAAAGGAACCTTCAGTAAACAGTTCCTAAAAGAACCATTTTTATAATAAAGAACCTTTTGTGCAATGGAAGGTTCCACAGATGTTAAAGGTTCTATGTGGAACCACTGATGCCAGTAAAGAACCTTTATTTTTGAGAATTTAAGGTAGTTTTAGAGACATGTTTCCAGAAACTGAGGTTGAAATCTTAATATTGAACAATATATAGTTTTGATTATGTCAATTGTTTAGATACCATCAATAATGGAAGATCTTTAGAATCTAAAAAAAAAAATCTTTTTTTTTCTATGTTGCAGTTACAAAAACTCTTGAAACGTTTTTCAGCTCAGAGCAAAAAATAAAAAAGATAATTGCAAAATATAAAGTTTTGCAGTGTTGCAAGATAGGAATTCATAATTGGGAAATAAAGTCACTATTTTTTTAGCTTTGAGGTGAAAATGAGCTCTTGTGTAAACAGGCTATTAAATCTACAAAATGATAGTTGCACAAATATTAGCTCATTGCAGAAACTGTATTGAGGGAATGCTGTGTGGGCTGGGAAAAGTGTGAATTTGTTTAGGTGAATGTGTTTGTGTGTTAAACCTCATTTACATCGCCAGACAGTGAGAATGGCCTTGAACTTGACCTCAGGTCTATTCTCTTGTTCCTCTCCTCCTTCTCACCCTTAAACTCTCATTGTTGCGTTGTCTGCATTGACTCCTCTTTCTCCGGTCCCTCGTCATTCAAACCAGCACGGCGGGCCGGGGTGACCTCGTCCCTGCCGCACACGCCCATTGGGGCTGTTCGCTTTCCCATGAGGCAAATCCAGGGTTCGAATTCCTTTCCCACATCCTCCATCTTGTATTTACTTGCTTTTGTTTTAGGCGAGTGACTTCAGCAACTTGAACAAGATTTGCAAACCAGGCAGACGCAGCTCAGGACTGGAGTGGAGCTGTCAAAGACACAATGAAATGGTGATTCATGGGGATATAAGCGCTGCTTGATGAATGATATCCTAGTAATCATGAACTCTGTTTTCCCAGCTTTCATCACAATGACCAAATTGTTTAGGTACCACTAAAATACAGTGTGTCTGGTCTTGGATTTGTGTGTTTGTGTGTGTGTGTTTGTTTTATTTATGTAGTCTTAAATTACAGCCTTATTGAAAAGCTTTTTATGTTAAATTGTGGATAATAAATCGTTAATGCATTGTCCTATTTTTTTTTCTTTCAGGATTTATCATCTTTATCATCTTAACTGCCAGTATTTGGAGTTTTTAGTCATAACACTTAAAATACAAGAGCCCTGTAATTATATTTTACATCAGTATCATAATAACTGTATGTAATGTCATTTTCATACAGTGCTTTTGTAAAATGTAAACTAAAACATTTTTGGCTTCTTTGTCATTAGTACCAGTAAATAAAAGAGCTATTTTTTTTAAACAAAGTAACATCATTGTTGATTTACTGATGACAATATTGCAGTTAGCAGATGACAGCAATTGTCTAGCATTTGATTACTAAAATGGAGATTTGAAGTCATGCGTGTGCGCTGGGAATCAAGGCTTCATCTGAAAGCCTTCACACACACTATATGGAGTCTGCCGAGATCCCGCTCATCATTATTTTGAAGGCCACCAATGCATTCTTGCCAATGTTATTCCACAATCCTCAACACATATGGTTCAGCAGTTGGCAGAAAGAATGTCATTTGAAAGAGGTAAATAATTAATATACATCCATTTCAGAATTAACTGCATATATAATAATATAGTTTTACAAAATAACATCATATATAATGTCCCAAAACAGTCCCAAAATCCTAGCGTTGGTAGATTTAGTATAGGGACCAAATCTCACTATTAACTAGTAGTGCTGTGATTAATTGAGATTAATCACATCCAAAATAAAAGTTTTTGTATACATAATATATGTGTGTACCGTGTCCATTAATTATGTATATATAAATACATACAATACATATTTCAAAAATATTTACATGCATATTTCCATATTTGTCTAATTGATATTATATATAAATATATTTAAAATAAACTTATTTTTCTTAAATTCATACATAAATATGTGTATTTATATATACATAATAAATATACATGGCACATACACACATATTATGTAAACAAAAACTTTTATTTTGGATGCAGTTAATCATTTGACTGCACTATTCACTAGTTGTTTAGTAGCATGCATTAGCATATTGGTTGTTTAATAAAACACATATTCTACATTCAATCCTTTACCCGATACCTAAACTTAACAATTACCTTACTAATTAATAATGAGTAAATTAGGAGTTGGAGGCGAAAGTCTGACTGCAGGTTCGTTTTCAAAGTACCTTTAATTAACATCCAGAGATATTAAAAGAGAGAGTGTAAAAATGTCATATTATTGACTCCTTTAATAAAATATTAATAAACACTGTCCTTAAATAAAATTGTAATGTATGTTAAACTTATGAGGTTCTGTTCACTTGTAAGAATCTTTGAAGACACTGTTGATAGTGTAGTCATTGACTGACTGGGCAGAATAGATGAAGGACACGATCACTCACAGATGTCCTTTGCTTACTGCCCTGGTTTATATTGAAATGCCAGCAGTGTTGTATGAGATGTTTTTGTTAGGTGGATGTATAACTCTTTCTTTTCTGTTTTCCTTTGTTCTCTTTGCAGCTCAAAGGGCACAAAGACCACCGCATGCCGCATGCTGTCTCGTTCACTTCTGTAAGTGATGCTATTGAACATGGTTGATCCTTTTACTGAAATTATTTAGCACTCTTTGTAACTTAAAAAACTCCAAAAATTATTGCTATGTGGCCACGGAAACTCTGTTAATTGACTAATTCAGACACAGTCTCAGGGTCTCACCAAAGTGTGTCAGATGAGCAGCATTACGGCCTACAGTACACTAATGCACCTTGTCTCCTGGCACACAGCCACACATATCTGAGCGGCCAAGAAATCCGTAATACTCTAGACTGGATGTGGTTCATTACTAGTTGAACAAATAAAAAAAAAATCTGTACACGTCATTCTTCAGTTTCATGCAAAATCTGACATGGTGCCTTTAGGTGTCTTGAATTTAATTTGTATGTGTATGCAATTGTTCTCCAAAATATTACTGACAACAGCAAAAGCGTGTTTTTAAAGTAAACTTTTATTAATATTCATACCAGGACATTAAAAAGGCACATGCGGAAATACAAAAAAATAAGGAAACAAAAATATCTTACACATTTGCATTCAACTGCAACATGAAATAAAAACATACAGTAAGATGATGAGTAGAACTATAGCATTACAAGTTAAAGTATGACGTCAAATATTATCGTTATCATTACAGGACTATGACTATCTGAAAATGACTTTCTACAAAATCCCAGAAAAATATAAAACTTATAAATTGCATAGTAAAGGCCCCATTTCATCAATCCATTGTCTTCACATTTGCTTGATTTGTCAAATTTTGTGGGGAAATAAAAAACAGATTATTTCAGTTTTACTGAAAGGATAATGCTGTAATTAAAAATGATTTTAAGGCAAATGACTATAAAATAGATTGCACAATTCTCTTCAAATTGTTATACGTTTTTAAAACATTTGCATATCGAACTGATTCCTTCAGCCGTGATTGATTGTAACACAAAATACAGAGAGACATTTAGAGAGCATTTAATACCCCTTAAATTAGTTTCTATTTTAAATGCTGAAACAAAAATGAAAAAACGCAAAAGCTAGAGGAAGACGCTTTTTAGTGGTCGATGACTTCACAGTTTGGTGTTGAAACCAGTTTTAGTAGGAATGAAATAGTCATACGTATTCTCACGCCTTAAAACAGATTTAACTTGCTTTCATAAATAGCTGCTCTGATCTGCCTTCTCTTCCAGGTGATTGCAAACCCAACGCAATTGCATAGAAATTAAAGACAACAGCTCTCTTTCCAACAAGTGTGTGACACACAACACACTGAGCTGTCCAATCAGAGTGCAGTATCGTTCACCGCTGCCGTGGGTCTCATACATGCAGAATCTACAGAGCCTCACACACCTTTTCTAATCATTTATGTTAGATTTCATTTAGTAATTAGTTATTGGAGAAATACATTAGGGAATGTACACTGGCCACTATATTTTCCTTTAATACTGAAAACTACTGAACTAAAAAAAAGAATCAGTTTGTGTGTTATAAAGTGCATAATGCTACAGATTGTTCCCTGACAGAATAGATAAAACTGCGTTATATTTATAATGAGACATTTTTAAAATCTTTCTTTTCTTTTTATCAAAAAGTACCAAATTGATTGGCCTTTAAAAATGACATTTTCTAGAAAACCTTCATTAAAATGACTATAGAACTATCCAAATAAAATCTTTTTATACTTGGACAATCCCAAACAAGTGCGCTTGTCCAAATACACACGTTTTTTTTGACACAAACACACACAGACATGCATATACTCGGCTCACAACATTAGCCCTGCTTCAAAAGTGGCAAAGATTGAAGTCATGTAGAACAATTAAAGTGCTGTCTTTTATCTGATGTTGGGGCACATGCATAGTAAAGACCCGTTTGACTCCATCAGCCCGTTTCAGCTCCGATCCTCCATTTAATGGATTTCACGTCATTCGACTTGCCTCTAAAAACCTTAAAAGACACAAAAGAAACAGAAAATGTGCTTAGTAAAATAACATTTTTGATCATTCGACCATGAAAACTGTCAGTTTATCTAATCAGGACAGGCTTTTGTATTTTAAGATGGAATTTTAATTATATTTTCTGTTTTGTAGGATACTTTTAAGGTGGCAGCGAGTGCCAGGTTGAGAGATTGAGGCCGAAGTTGACTGTGCCTGTGCTCTTGGTACGACGTGGAACTGAAGCAAAGAGGAAGCATGTGACAGAACCTAAACCCGGAGAACTCCGGAGTTTAGTTGCTCCACGTGGCTTAAACAAGCAACTCGAGGCATGCAGGTGATTAAGAACACGAGAGCTGATCAAACATCCACATTCGTTTATATTTATAGGGTTGCAATGACTCTATCCCTCTGTTTCATTGTCAGAAAACTGGATAAGTGAAAGCTTGTGTATGATGGTGGCGTTGGTATCGTGTCGCAAAAAACGCACCACCCTTTCTGCTTCTCTTTCATTCTTTCTTTCGCATTTCCCTCCGGTTGTCTTCCCTAAATGAATACTCATTGGAGTGTTACTGTGTCTCTGTCTCCCTCCTCCTGTCCCGGCTGAATAGAGGATTGAATTGAGCAAACAGTCAGCCTGTCAGCTCAATAGGCAGTCTGACCATGAACTCAGAGTCCTTCCCAGGCACCCAGCATCATCGTCAAGAGGGGGGAGGGAGAGACAGAGAAGGGGGGGAGGCAGACAGACTCAGACTTTGGGGGGCCCCGGTGCCCATTTTTTGGGGGAGCCTCGTCGTGGTGGTTCCCAAGGCTGGTGCCTGCATGGAGAGGCAAGAGCAGCTGCTCAGAAAAGGGGAGCCTTGTGTGTGTGTGTGTGTGTGTGTGTGCAGACGGGAGAGTGTCTGCCCCTTTGCCCAAGCCCCAGCCACCTCTCACGCTCCCAGACGCAAGCTGCTGCAGATTCTTCGCTCCTTTTTTATCTGATGTGCTTTGGCTTTGTTTTTACTGTGCATAATTTACTGTGCCGTCCCTCTCAGTCGTTCTTCCCCCCAGTTTGCCACCTGTTTACTGTGGCGCACTTAGATTACCGAAAACAATGACATGATTGTAGGCCCAGTGTGACTACAATCCTGTAATTCTCTGCTACCTGCATTACTACTTTTATTCAACAAGAGTTTATTAAATTGATCAAAAGTGACAGTAAATATATTTAAAATGTTGCAAAAGATTTTTTTTCAGTGCTGCTTTTAGGGCAATTCTTCTCATCAAAGAGATTTTTTTTTTTTTTGCACAAAATCAGCATATTTAAATGATTTCTGTATATTCTTGAGACACTGGAGACCTGAGCAGTGGTTGCTGAAAATCTGTTTTAAAATATAAAAAAAAATAATAATAATATTTTTACAATATATTTGCAGTATCTTGATCCATTTAATGAGCATAATAGACTTCTTTCAAAATATCTTTTGAACAGTAGAATATTTTCAGCAATAAAATGGTTTCTGATATTTTAAAACAATGTTATAACTTGTTTGACATATTCCACATTATAACATGGAGGTATCAATTTAATGCCATCCTTGTACCTCATGGTACTTTTGTGGCACAAAACATTTTTGTAAGTGCATACAGCTAACATGCACCTTCTTCTCAGATGTGCTGAACTGGTCCTCCACTGTATCTCCTCATTCAGGGACTTAAACAAAGGCAGGCCACTGAGAGAATGAAGGACAATGGCCTGCATTGTTTACTTTTGCTACCTAACTTAATCAGGCACAGCCGGCTCTAATTGGTGTTTTGGTTAAGCGGTTTTTAAACTTATAGCTTCCTGGCCTTAATATCAGCGCAGCACAGTAAGCTCGCCAGGGAGAACAATACTGGACTTGTCTGGCCCGTGACTCTTAGAAACCAAGATGTACAAAAGGAGCCCGTCCTCACTGAGACCCCTCTATCACGCTCTCTGCTCCTATACTCCTGCTCTCTCTTAGCATGTTTTCCTATTGGTTTGTCTTTAAATAGATGCTAAATAATCCCAGATGTTCGCTTATAGTTAAAACAGCTATCCACTTTGCTCATTCAAGCTCATGGGAAAGCTAATATCACGACGACCACAGCTGAAAGCAGGAGGGGAAGTCTTGCTGTTCTTCTCAATAATGGCAGCACGCCATCTCCATGGCTGGCATGGTACGACGACGGGGCAGCAGAATCCCTGATGGCGATCTATTCAATGTTGATGCCCGCAGATGCAGCTCTGCCTCAGCCATTGTGCTGGGGAATGATTTAATGCAAACGACTACAAAACATCTCCCCGCCCCCTTCAGCGCCTATCACAAGCAGGACGTGTGATATTCACAATTAACAAACACATCTGCTGTAATGAACAGTGCCTTCGAGCAGGGGGAGCGAGAGGGGGACAGTACGTGTAAACGAGAGGAGGCGAGAGAGAGAGAGGAGTGTGTGAGACACAAGAGAGCGATGGTGGGTCATACCTGCTTATTTTCCACTTCCATTTAATGCCCGCTTGCTCTAAGATGGTGGCTTTGTGCAAACTGCATCTCGTGACGGGAGGAAGGGGGCAGGCAAGCAGCGAAGGGGAGGGGAGCAGCAACACCAGCAGGACGACAGCCACACAACGACCTGCCCCGCTTCTTCACTCTTCCCTTTCCATGGCATCAAGGATGGTTGGTCTGTTTGAGAGTGAAAATGGAAAGATGAAGGGCATAAATGCATCAGCATGTGAGGGCATAAGCAAGATCGGGCATAGGCGCGCACACGCACACCTTTTCATGTCTGTTCTCATGGTAAAGTCTGCCCTGAGCATGCAAATGACTTTCATTATGCAAATGCATGCAAATCAGACCCAACCATCTGAGAATCAAGGCTGGGAAAAAAATCTACACAGAGATATTGAATGAAAGAGACAGAGAGTGAAGGATAAATCCTTTGGGTGGCAGGAGGCGGCTAACAGAACTAAACGTTGTGTGAGGGAACAACGGTGTCCCAGAGAGCACAAAAATGGCCGTTTAAGATCGGAACACACTCTTTCTTCATGGTATTTTAGTGTGCACACGAAACGTAAACCTTTTTTGAGTGTTAAAAAGCTCAAAATACTGGTCCATGGCATAGTTCTCAATTAAATATTGTAATAATAAATGTTGACAGAGCTCTGGAAGTATAATGAAAATTGAAGTCAGATAAATCACAGGGAAACATTAATTTGGGTGGAGGATGAAACGTGAGATCATCTTAAACGCCATGTTAAAAATAACCTAGTCAGGGTGGAAAATTATATTTCCTGATGACCACATATAAACAAAATTTGACCAATTTAACTTTTTTACATTGTGTTTTATACGTTGGAATAAAATAATAAAACTAGTTTAATTTTTTAAAAATGCGTATAAACATATGAAAAGACTATTGTATTCTATTTGTTTTTAAAATTACACATTTAATTAAATTTTACTTTTTTGACAAATTTAAATTGTTTGCACACCATATATTTTTTGTATAGGCCAGCTGCCACAATGGCTGGCAGCTGAGGTAAAAATACTAGCCAGACTAGCACCAGAATTATCAGTACCAGCTCAAAATTGAAACCCAATCTCGCAGGTTCATCTTGAGGCGTATCTTTAGAGGATGGACTATGAATCCCGGTTAATCATCTCGGCAGCTCAGGGAGTCTTTATTGTCTCGCACAGGGAAACAGCTCAGCCTGGTGGGCTAGTCTTTACTTCAAGTAATTTCTGAGGTAGCTGAGGTATGGTCTTTGTTTTAAGGTGGCGTTAGCTGGGCCGGAGTGTGAGAGAGTTGGCTGAGGGGTAAATAAAAAGGGATTGAAGGGGTGGGGTTCTGCTGAAAGGCAGCAAACCTTCCCTAATTGGCACTTGACATTTTTTTTGCTGTGGCTGGATAAAGTGGACCCTCTATCAAGACCACTCCAAATGCTTGCTGGAAAAGTGCCTTATGCAAATACTGCAAATAGGAACCATTGTCAGGCCTCTGACATTAACAGCTGAGGTAACAATAGGACTGTGTGCTTTCAGTGGACATGTAGGTGTGTTGAAGAGAGCGCAGGACAATGTGGCAGAGAGTGGACAGCATGTGAAAAGCCATCCAAATGATGCTTCAGTAGGAAAAAAAAGTCATTTCACCAGAGCGAGTACTAGTTCGCCGTGCCAAGCTTTCAACAGAGTGGCCCATTAAAATCGGACAATCGAGCAGATGCATGATTTTACAACATTAGAATATTTGTTTCTACAACGGCTCACATTTCTTAAATCTATGAGTGTAAATAATTCATATAGCAGCGTTCGGTGTTATTATTCAGCTATTTTCAGACATGGTCTAAACACGAAGCCATTGTGCAATTACCCTTTCATTCCTTTAGACTGAATTTGAATGTGTAAACGAGAACGGTGTGGTCTTCTTGTCGCCGTACAGCGTGTGTGATGAATCAGCCTTTCATGTAGTCAGGACAGCGTTTGGCTACACCTGTTACTGCTGAGTGTTTAATCCCCTTTGTGTGTGTGGGCCCATTGACTTCTCTAACAGTCTAAAAGGGAATTCACAGTTCTTTAGGGCGACATTAGGGCAGGAGGGGGTCAGAGAGAACGGCGTCTATTCCTCAGTTTCCTCTCCAACAGTGCAGCCATTTTGGGGCTCTGTTGGTGAGTTCCGTCCAAAGAAAGAGAAGCATTGCCGGGGGCAGGAATCAGAGCGGCGCTCACCAAAAGCAGTCTGGCTGATGTGACTGGGACGCTGTCAAAAGGTTGGTAAAGGAATCCATTGTCTCTGTGACAAGTGGACTGGCTCTATTGACAGTACAGTTGACGGGAGAGAGGAGGAGGGTGGTAAAGATAAGGGCACAATGCCTGGTTTTCTAGTTGACACTTGAAGTTCGAAATGCTAAGTGCAATGCTAAAACTGCCATTCGCGCTTTTCCTTTCTGTTCCCTGTTCTCCAGACAAACTGAGAGGAGAGCGGTCTGAGTTTGATTAGAAGCCAGCAGCAATGGCATTCATTATTCCTCACGCCTTGACGTGTCCAGCTTGAATGCCATACCTGCTACTACCTTAATGCTGAACAGTCAAGGTATTCTAACCATTCAAGTAAGTTGCCAGGAAGCATCACGTCACTTATATACACCTAAAGAATGTACTCTGAGACATTTCTTTTATTCCACTTTTCAGGACATTTTGTAACTCTGGTTTAGTGCTTATCGTAACTATGCCTTTTACTGCTAAGAAAACGAATGCAAATCAAGACATTAATGATTGATATAATCTGTAAGTTGCAGTTTAGGTCTTTTTGATAATAAGTGCATTTATTCCAGGAAAGCAGGCAAAACTTTGACAAACAATAGAGATTAAAAGTCATACATTTCCAGTGGAGTGTTGCATGGGAGCTGCGTGAAGTTCTAATTTTGTGAATACAGAATTTTCAGATCTGATTTAAGTTTTAGTTGCCTAGAAATATTCGATTTTTTGTGGCTAGACCGAATGCAAGACTGACAGACGTATGCCTACAGTATCCTATTCAAAATATATGGAATATTTTTGCACTAAAACATTATTCTTTAACAACTAATTCTCTAAAATAGGCAGTTACGAATAATTATGCCCAAAATTATGATTTTATACTTAATTAGAAATGTTGATTAGCCTACCATTGCTTTCTTTGTTTTGCATGGATTTAAAAAAATATATTATTTATTATTTTACCATAGTGAGTAAGCAGTGGATAAACAACTGCTTCACAACCTGTTTGAATGTGATGATCTGCCATTAACATCTTTTGTCAGTGAGACCGCTCCGAAACATTGTGCTAATGTGCATGTGGAGTTTTTAAACACATGTACACACACTCGATCAATCTCATTCATCTAATCTCAGTGACAACATTCAAACTCTGAGAGGTGTACGGTTTAATCCCTGCACCTGCAATGCAGCAGCACTCTCTGTGGCTACAGCACTAATGCAGCGCCTCACCACATAAATTCCATTTTCAACTATTAAAATGCACCTGTTACTAATAGCATTCCTAAATCAGAAGTTTGAATCCTCTGTAATTCTGTTAATTCCAGATGAGATTCTTTAAATCTCATTTAGCATGTCCAAAGGTGTGATGATCTGGTGGTTTATGTCCATCCACTGATCACAAGCATAATAGCGAAGAGCAATTGCGGTATTGCTCTCCTAATGACCAAAGACTGTTTAGGTTCAGCTGCTGAACCCAAAGACCTGTATTCAGGACCATCCCAACAAGCTACGCCACTTAGAAAGCGGCCATCCCGGAGATGGCTCCATCCCAGCCCTATTTATAACCCAGCCAACTGTCACATCCAATCAAAAACCTCTCAGCACAAACGTAACAAATTCGAGTTCAAACAATTGTTGTTTGTTTCTCAGCACTGGCTCAAGGTCCGAATGCATCCGAAGCTTAGAATAGCAGCCAAATTTGTGTGGGAACGCTTTAGCCCGTTAATTATTCAAACGCATGAGTTGAACTGAGAGAGTCCGGGTTGGTATTGAAAAAGACAATGGGGTCTCAACTCACCAACCTTGTTGAACAAAGGTAAAGAGTGAATGAGCTTTGTGTGTTCGCTGGAGACTAATACTGCGGAAAGCACCGGACTAGCACCCGTGGGTGATCGTCATGTGGCCCTAGTGTTAAGCTTTGGCCTGCTGCTTTGTGCTTTGAGACTAGCAGCTTACAGATTAAACATGATCATGTTTGACCAACTCACCACTGCCCTGCATGTTCGCATAAACCAGGTTTTATCCATACAAATCCGCAATTTCTGTGTATTAGAATTTCATATTCTCATTCTACCAAATAACCTACATTTAATCAGTACATCCTGCTGATATTTGTTCAGCATTACTTTCATTCTATGCATTATTTCTAATAAAAGTTGCTGTCTACATGCGTGAATGTGCATTTTTCCCGTTCCTCTTCATTTTACCTTGTATCTCATTTATTTGTCTAAAACTAGCCAGATCTAGTCCCTGAGTAATGCATTTTACATCAAAAGACATTGCAGTTGAGTTTGAACATTTCACATCTGCTCTTATGATTTGTTTGCTTTCATTTTTCATGCACATAAGTATGACAAATATGAACAAGCTCCATAACGGGCTTCTCAGGAAAAAAAAAATAGATAGCTGTTTTGTACTTGCATATATTCCTTTAGTTCTAGGTTAACGCACCTTTAACAATCACATTAGCACCAACCCAGAGTGGAAACACTATTTTTACATGCATTATAAGAAGGGTAATGACAAGGATTAGGCATTATGAGGAAAGATGATACAGCGTAATTCTTTGTATGAGAAGGAAGGAACAATAATTGCTTGTTTGTCAAACAAAAAAAATAACTGGGAAAGAAAAAAATGCTGCTTACCTTCTCTATCAGCAGTGATGGAGGCCATTTTGTGACTTGCTCTCGCAATAAGATGCAGAGATTGAGGAGGAGAGAGAGTGAGGGAGACTTAGGAGGAAAAAGAGGAGAGGAGAGGAGTACAGATCTCAAGGTGGGGTGATGCCTTTCAGGTGTGTAATGGGATTCTTGTTACTTTCGGTTATCTAGCTTTATGAAGAATGAATAACACTCATACAGCTAGATAACCAAAGATAACAGCCAACCCCTCCGGCCACCCGTCCTCTTCCACCGTATAAAAAAACCCAACCAGGGTTTGAACTGGGACCTGAAAAGAGAAGAATTTTTATTAATTTTGTAATTAGGACTGAATCGAAGTCAACTGTATTTAGTATTGAACACTAGTGTTAATTAAACCTGATGCGTTTAACACAAGTCATTCATTAATGATCATGGCTATGCTAGGAGTGTCTTGCTTATAGACTGCTAATTACTTCTCACACATCTCCTTTCAATGCTGATTGGGTAGAACTTGCTAGTATATGAGTTCACCAGTCTGTTAATCCAGTCTGAACTGGTTTTTAGAGATGCAAGAGGTTAATTCACTGCTTGTTGTCTCTGTCTTACATTGCAAGCTGATCATTCTCCCTGGGTGAGAGATGGCTTCAAACGCGTCCCGCAAAGGCTGGGATTTATTTTTAAATGGGAAAAAAGACCCTGACTGTGCTGATGGAAAAAAAGCAAAAAGAATAGTAACACTGGTTGTTTTAGTTTTCCGCAAATTTACCCTCAAGTCGCTGTTGTTTGTGTTTCAAAAGCCTGTCTTTCAGTGCTAAGTGGCAGAATCATGAGGTCTCTCTCTCTCAGTTTCTCTCTCTCTTTCTCACGACTCTCAGTCAATCTGATTTTATGCAAATAAAAGAGGAGCTGGTCCAATTAAAAGCCTTTGTGTGAGAGGAGCCCCTCCCCACACACTCTCAGAGGTGTTGCAATCAAAGAGAAGAGAGGGAGAGGGAGAGAGAGAGAGAGAGTGTCATCACTTATTACAGCCTTTCAAGCCTAGTGAAAATGGCGACACAGGGGCGAGTTCAAACACTTTTATTTACTCTACACACAGCTCATCATCTAATTATTTTACTAACGGCACCAGCACATTGTTAAAAGGACAAAATGTCCTCAGCCAACTAGCCTTTTTGACTGTAAATTAGAATGCTAGAACATTTCCCTGTAAATGAACAGTTAGTACACACAAACATGCTTAAACACAGGCAGACGCATGCATGCTCTTAGCTAACAAAAAAAAAATCACAATTGTGTATTAATTTCAATACAATAATAAGTATAATTATTATTTTATAATTATTGTGAGAATTCTTATCTCACACCAGCATCACAACAACTGTAATCAAACCAGTTAATAATAATATTGTAGTTTAGGTTATGCATGTTTTTTTTTTTTTTTTGCCTTTTTATTTTATTGTTTTGATGGTGGCGGTGAGATAATCACATTGCTTATATTCACGTCACATGATGCGTCACTTAGGTTTCCTGCTTTTTGTAGGCCTACTGCAAAAATAAAGATTGATGCAAAGAATTAATGGAAAGGCAACTATTAACTAATCTTTTAGATAGTTGGTTTCATAAGCTTGTCTTTAAATATATTCACCTAACACCGCAAAGACAGTCGTGATTAGATGTTTTCGTGTGAGAAGCGATTAGGTCTAGGCAAAAAAAAAAAAACCCTAAACTAAACTATTTGTCTGTCTCTTTTAAAACTTAATCATTCCAATCAAACAAATCTAGGCTAAAATAGATTGCTACTTTTATCAGAATAAATAGGCTATTAATGATTGACCTTATGTTTTCATAAGAATAGGTTTCAGAAAGAAGAAGCAACAGAGGAGACATCCATTTAGCCTGTTTGTTTCTTTGTGTCCATTTGCGTCTTTAAATATGGTAGGCTATATCTGAAATTATTTTTAAGTATTGCCTCGGTGTGAAAGGCCTGCAAGACAACATGGACAAAGCCATTAATTTTATTAGCCGTTTACGAGTAACTGAAAACCTATTAACAATTAGCAATTAAATACGAATAAGAAACGGAAATTTACAGACTAATAAGCCTACTAGCCTACATACGGACAAAAAAGTTTGACAAAACTTCTTAATTAGAAAGTTTGTTACATTACTCTAAATACTGTTGTAGTCTATTTATCAAGGAAATTGCTTTTTTTAAATAATTGGAATGATTCGAGTTTTATTAACTGGTCGTTATTATTTTCATGTGGGTTTTATTTATATTCACTATTTTAACTGAGATAAAATAAAATAAATACAAATCTAAATGTTCTTAGCTTTTTATAGCTATACTTACTTTTAGGCAATCTATAGGCCTACTCTCTACTTCACACACTACAAATGGGTCCGTGGTTGAGCGTGTGTGTGTATAGACCATATAGGCTAATACGATAGCGGTAAAAAAAAAAAAAATTAAATACTAATGTCTTTATATTTGTAGCTACCTGTGTAACTTGTCCCTCGTGTAAAATCTGTTTCTCTAACGGACGTCCTACATGGGGAGAAAAAGAAGCAAAGAGAGAACAACGTGAGAAAAGAACTTGTGTTTGATTTTCTTTCTTTCTTTTTATTTTGTACTCCTTTCTGAGCGAGTGTTACAGCGGTGTATAGTATATTTGGGAATGATATATGCCAGTTATAACACAGCCCGCATAAGCAACAGACATATGAGGTAGACCACACCTTAACGTCCGCGATTGGGATTTTTAAACTAGCCCGATATAGCCTATAACCTGTTACAACTTTTTTTAAGTTTCACAAATTCACAGTTTCCCTCACACAGGTTACTTTAGACTGCTGATATCTTAACATAATGCCTTAATGGACATGGTGTATAATGCAAGAGAGGGAACGAGATTTGTGACATGAGTAAATTTTCAATCCATGAGTGACGCTGGTCATCCTTCAGTCAGTTGTCACAATCGTATTGTTAATATTTTTAATAATGTAGCCTTACAGAGTCTATTTATATTGGCTACATGTCTATGTATTTTTTATAAACCGATTAAACCAAAACTAAATGAATTATAACATGCCCCCTTACACGAAGTAAGATAAAGGCGACTGAGGCAAAACGCGCATGAAAGAGGCACGTGGAGAGCAGATATTCGGCCTTGTGATAAATCTGAACGCTGGCCATCAGGATTAGACACGTCATGCGCACAGGCCTCTTTCTCATAAACACCACACAATATAAATTACAGTCATTCATGCCAAGGTTTTTAGAAACAATTCTTGAGTACATTTTCAAAGTAGGCTACTTCTTCTGTAAATACACGTTCTAGCTTTCCTGTGGTTTGGATGAATCATACAAACGAATTATTTCTGTTATTCTTGATTAATTCTGTGGCTTAGTGATAAAAGAAGATTCAGTCAAAAATCATAAAATAAAGCACGAGCTTTCCCGCACTACCTGTTTATCACAAAACCGGTAAATATTCTAAATTAAGTCTTTTAATTCAAACATAAAGCTCACTGCTGTAACTCTAATTTCTCCTTTAAAAATGCACTTGACGCTGACGTTTGCAGACCAAAGATATCAAAGTATTAATTAAATAAATGATTTCCAAAAGAAGCACTGACTTATTAATTGCCAATCATTTACAAATTAGAATCAGAAGGGATACAGACTTATGAGTTAAGAGAATCCGTATAACGGATTCCTAACCTTCAAACCATCTACTGGCGGCTTTCTATGAAAAATTAGATGACTACCGATGTGATATTATTGACTATTTTCCGTTAATTGCGTCCAAGAAGGATGCACTCGCCCTTATCACCTCCAACAGCAGCTCGTCTCGAGCGCCAAACCCTACAAGGACCGCTACACGCGCAACCTGTTTTGGGACTTATTTCTATCAAATCTCTTTTCACCCTGAAAAACACGATTACAGAATTCGTGCAATGGCTTTATGAATGCATTCTACAATACAGACGTAAATATTAGCGTATACTCACTCCTATTCACGAGCATCGACGATCTTTAGGACGGATCGCAATGATAAATGTGCGCGTGCCAGCTGCGTGCACTCCAGAATGTTGTCTAGCGCTTCAGTCCTCAGCTTCATGGCTGCGGCTCCGCGTGACGTTGCAGTGGCCCCATCCATTCAGCGTCTCCGTATCGGGCTGCACGCAGTCTTTTCACCCATATTTCCCATTGAGATGCTCCTCTCCTCCCCTACGGAGAGTGAAATGAGCTGCTCGTTGTCCCCCCTCTTATCATTCCGCGTATTAAACGCTTGTGGGCCTCAACCTGCAAACCAAAAAACATATAGCATATTTTAAGCCCTCCCCTTATGACACGTTGCGGGTACAATTTGTCCCCACCCTCTTGAATTAGCAATGCAAGGCTATTTTAAATGTAAGAAGCATTTTAATTTGCGCTCTTTTGTTAACAATTATAACAGTATGATACATTGTCTCTGTAACATTTAGAATGTTAGTATCGCTTACATGCAATGGCTAAGTTTTGTTTAGTTTCATACTCTCAAATAAGAACATTTGCTGTGTAAATGTACACGTTCACTATGCATCATGTGTTTGAGTTTCTGTATCTGAGTCTCAGGAAGGCTTTGATTGTTGTGGTGCAGTGGTGAAATAAGTGCCTTTTGTAGAAAAACCAAGAACACTTTGACTTAGAGACTCCTTTAACTGTAACCCACAGTCTAAATCAAGTGCACTCGCTCCCAGCAACCCTTTGTCTTTGGCTTTTTCTCTGTAAGTGTCTAGGAATGTGACCACTGAATCGACAGGGTGAAACCGTGCAAATCAGCTTTAACCGTCAGGACCGAGAGTAGACCCCAGACAAGGGGACAGAAAGGGGTCTCGGTCGGTTGATTATCATAAGAATCAGATCGCTGGGGATAAAAATCTCCTTTGAATAAATTACCGGTTCAATAGGAGGCGCGACTGCCAAATAGACAACTCTGTCAGAGGCCGCTGGTCTTGGTTTTTCCATCAGTCGTCTGAGTCCCCTTTTCTAAAAGCTCAGACTCTTAATGCATTCTCTGTCTCAAATTCCATCGATTTCCATCGCTTGTTGTCCTTTCTCCAGATCTGGATAGCACGCGAAAGCCGCAGTTACCAGGGCACCGGGGGCATGCAGGCCTCGAACCCGTCATGAAAGCCAACCCGCCGAGAAGTAATGAGTTAGAGATAATGCGCCAAGGCATCATGTCCGCCAGAGATGCTGTGAGAATCAGACAGACACCGCTCAGTGATGGCACGTCCCAGGGTCATTATCAATTATCGACCGACAACATGTTCCTACTAGTCCATTGCTTTAACACATCTCAGTCATTTCCCGAGGGATTCTCCAGCACGTTTTTTATCACTAGGAGGATCTCCTAAATTAAATAAATACTTTGCGTTTTGCTTTTCCACTTTAGACCTCAGGCGGATAGGACCATAAAATGGTGGATAGGCTAATAAACACCACACTGGTGAACTTTGAAAATTAGAAGTTCCAAAGCTCCAATTTTAGTTTCTTCTTCCAGCATTTATTCAAAAATATTTTACATATAAAAAGGTGTTATTGACGTTTTAAATACGAATTATTCGCGGTATTATATGCGTGTGTGCCTGAGACGCTGCTAGAGCGAAATGACTGTGTGATTTTCATAGACCGCCAGCGCGCGCTCCAGAAGTCAGGCTGTTGAGATTTATTCCTAATAAGAACACGTGTTTGTAAGAAGGCGTTTGACCAACTCAGCACCACGATTTTTGGCCACGAAAGTGTGCTAAGGCTCTCAAAACGATTATCAGCAGTTAAACTCATGACAAGGATTGAATTGCATGTGCTGAGCTATTCTGGTCTTTTCTTATTTGGCCTCTTACAGTAAAACGTGAGCTCGGGCTTCAGGGGATCGCAACGTACCTTGGCACAGTAGGCTAGTATCCCGCTATCCTGCCAATAGTGACTCAGGAGTAAATCTGATGATTTCCTGTTGAAATTGTGTCAATGCATTCTAGCACACACAAGTCCGTAAAATATGCATGGTGTTTGTGAAACTCAGGTGTTTTACTATAAGTGATTTCAATTTGAATATACCAATAGGGTGAATGAGACTATGAATGCTAAGTTAAATCATAAAATGCGGAGAATATACTGGAGCATCATAAATCAATTATCATCCTTTAAATTTTCTTTCGGTGTTGAGTCCTTTTTTTTCACCAAATTATCTTTTATTAACCATCTATCAGTGCATTACTTTTATGCCATAGACTTTGGTCGTTTCTGCTGATTTAAAATCAAGTGGAAGTTTTTCTCAAATATTTTGTTTACACGTAAACACATAGCCTAAGACAATCGTTATTTTGCACGAGGGTATGAGAGTGGAATACAGTTATTCTACACATGAGTGTTTGATTCTGCCTGTGTGTACAGAGCGACCATAGTGTAGAAAGACTAACTATATTTAAAATCTGTCGTTCTTTGAGCTCTTGTATGGGTTGTATTTGTAAGGTCTTGTTTTGAATTGGAATGCTGGTCGGTTCAGAACCCGATACGTGATTAGCAACTCAAATGTCATCTTTTGTTACCATAAATCCAACTGAATATAACTACCCAGTAGTTACCCGTGCGCATCTTCTTGCATTGGTTAATTGCAAAAACAAAAAAAGCCATTTTCATACCTTTCCAAATTCTGGAAATGATGTTCCATTGTAACAGTATCATCAACTATACATTTAGATCAATAGGCTGTTGTGTCTTTACAGGTAAGATACTTTGCACCTGAGACACACAGGCACTTACTGGTTAGGCTGTTGATCTCTCTGTACTTGTACAAACAAGTTTTACCCCATACCCCATACTAATTTCCTGCTTATTGAAAACGGGAAGAGCTGTTTTCTCAATGACAAATCCCTAAGCCTGGTCTAACTGAAAAACAAAAATGGCGTTCTGACATCTCCCACGCACCGCCTGACAGGGTTTGCAATTAACCCTAATTTGCATATGCAAATGACCTGGAAATTCGTTTTGACTACAAAATGGGGTTGAGTGAAGCAGCAGACGACTCGGAGATTAAATACACAACTTTATGCCATATATTGTAATCTTAAATCTTGAAATGATGAGAGAATATTTATTTGAAACTGCTAATTAACAGAAAGACAAAGTCCATCCTGAGATCTCAGCTGTATTAGCCTTCTCCTTGACGTTCATTAATTAAAGCCATTGTTCTTAGTCTGGCGCTGGTTATGTCCTCACAACAACATTTTAGGTGCTTAATCTGCAATGGGTAGTTAACGCTTTCTGAACTACATTCAGTGATTGAACCGTATGCACCATGCAGTATTAGGGCTAAGTATAACCTGTTCCAGAATTTTTGATTCAGCACGTATTGTTTTTGCAATTATACTGAAGCATCTCACTCGTCAGCAGCCATTCTTTGGGTAGATCGACTAATGCTGAATTAATTGCTCAACTGATGGTTTTGTGAGAGTTTATGAAGTTCCTATATTGAGACCACAATCTACAGTCAAAAGTTATTACATTCCGTACATACATGGTTAGATTATAAAGCACATACTAGGCTGTTATTTAGCTGTGTTACAGGCTTTTTTATAATGACCTTAGTCATTGTATTTTTTGTATCACGAACAGATAATGTATTTAGAATTTGATGCAGTGTATCCTATAGATTAAATAGCCTAAATGCAGTGCTTGACGCGTTTATTTGAAAAAATGTTAATCAAATGTAGGCCTACCTAAAAACACATGTTACGCCGTGAAACTATTCGCGTGTTATGGTGTGGAAAAGAAGCAGCGTGTGAAAGAAATTCCAACAGTCTTCATCTGTGACCTTTGCCATTACAGTAGCTAATTATGAATCTATCATAACCAAAAAAAAACAATTTACATTTACAGATTTAGTTTATTTAGAATGCAAGTTAACGAATTTATTTTGCAGTTAACGAAATTCTAAAAGTAAATCAATAATTTGACAATTGAATCAGTGCCAACCTTTAAGCCTCTTCGTTGGCCTGTGCTTATAGCCTATGTAGGTGAGGCTGTATGCATCTGATTGTTTTAACGAGGTCGTTATTTGCGAGCAATATAGAGAAAAAAATGAATAAACAGAGGGGTGAGACTTTGCGATATTAAGAGTGTTGATATTTGCTGAAACAAATATATAGCCTGCCTTTTTATAAACAACATAAAAAAAACCCGTTGCTTGATATTGCAAAAATGCAATAAATCAATCATTATGTTTATGATAAAAATTACTGTGACGTGAATCAGCTCAATTATAGATCCTACAGGTTTAAAGTAGGATGAACACTGAATACTTAGGGTCAGATTTGAGAGCTAGGTTTTATTAAACCCTTCAATTTTCGTCTCCCATCTATTATAGAGCTATTATATTTACAATAATTCGAGCAATTATCCTCCTACAGCAGACTGAGGATGGATGGAAAACTTCCACCCTGACCATTCCATTTCTGACTTTAAAAAGAAAGGGGAAAAGGAAATAGAGTTGACTCGCTGACTGTTTGACTAATCCTTCTCTTTTATGGGATCAAGGAAAACACTGAAAGAGGAAAAAGAGATGTCATTCGATGCAGGGGGCAACAGGGCTGATTATCTTTCTCAATGAGTAAAACTACAGGCGTCTGAAATATCAGCATGGTTCTCTTGTAGTGCGTAAAATAAGTGTAAGATTGAATCAGGAGGACCTGGGTCAGACTACAAAAAGCAACCCAACCGTTAACAAAACGTGCTTCACTCCACAGCAAGACAATGAAGAATTTCGAGTTTAGAGTTCACCTCTTCACCCGATTCCACTCTTTATTGATTTGTTATTAGCCTATTTGTTTGTGGTGTAGTTTTTTTTCCATCTTACGAATGGCAATGATCATGCTGCTCAATTATTTCAAATATTTTGACGCAAGAAACTCTTAAAGTATGATTACCTGTGATTTGCTTATGACAATGTATATTCTATTCTGTTCGCGTTCTCCTCTTCTGGCGCTGTCCGTGAAACAGTGCTGAATTCCTCCAACTCGATTTCGCCTAATTCCACAATGTTTGTCAAATAACATGAAAAACTAGAAATTGTTTAGTTATATATTATTTAATATATAACTAAATCAATTTCAGGTTACGCAACACTAATAAAATAAATATTTTAAGGTACAGGTGATAAAGTAAAGGTCATTCATGTTATTATTTATTTATTTTTTTTACGTGCACCAATACAGGTAGTCTTTTGAAGTAATAAGCATCAAGTTAAACTTTCATATTCGGCGTTGTCTATATCGTAATGGAATTTAAGTGGTGACTGCTTTTGAATTTCTGTTTGTTAGGCTACTGTTTGCTCTGTAAGATGTAACACGTGGGGCTCTCAACAGTGCGGCCTGCCGTTCACCACGTTAAATATTTCGTAAATAACGTCACTGTTTATACGTCAGATTACGTCAGACTCACTAAATGTACATAATGCCACTTTAGACTTTGTATAGAAAATACAAAAATCTTGTTAAAACACATGATCAAAGTTATATAGGCTGTGTTTATGTGCTGCATGTTAACAAAATAAAATCAATCGTCTCTGTCTTTCTCCTTGTCGTTCCCTTCCCCTTTCTCCAAAAGCAGCCTCAGCGGAGAAGTGTGGCGCAGCATGGCAAATACTTTTGCACAGTAGGCTTCTTAGATGTGGCAAACCTCTATCATCCGGATGAACGTAGGCTATCTGAAACGAAGTATACACCTCCTTGTACGGCGCAGTTTACCATAGTAAACAGTGGTCTTCATTGTAGCCTTCTTTGTAGTTATGGTAATTGCGTTAAACAAAAGTTGAACTTAACGTGAGTTCTAACCTCAATAGCCTTAAAATTAACTTTTTTTTATTATTTGTTTTATTGAATTAATAAAATACACAGAATGTTGTTACACATTGGGAATTTTAGTTAGTGTAGCCTACACAATCTCCGACTTTGTTTTTGATAAGCGCCATAATTACTTTTTTCCAGTAACCTAATGTTTTATTTGACATTATTATTTTTTCTTTCATTTCTCAAAATGTCCTCGAGATTTTGACGAAATATTCAGCTATCGTTTAGCACTTGTGGCATCGACAGATGTTTGGTTTTCTGCTGAGCTGTACACAGCGTTAACAGACTTAGACCTGCTGCAGGTGACTGCCTCCAGAGAAACCGCACTCTACCAATTTACACCTTTTAATACAATTTAACTCATATTTATAAGCGAATAAAAATGAATATGTGTGGAAATAGAGACCACGATGTTATAATTAAATGTATATTAACGAATGGTCTATTTAAAATTATATTTGTTCATGTAAATATAACACAACAACGTCACGCTTTAGAATTATGAATTCTAATAGTAATACATTCTAAAATTATTAATATTACTATAGTTTATTTAACATGCAAATTTATTATAATTACCCATATTAGTCTAAAGTTTTTAAAGAAGAAATAAAAACCTGAGTCAGTTAACATAGAATAGATAATATATTGTTCCAAAGTGTGTGTGTGTGGTACTTAATCATATTTTGACAATTTTGATAAACCCTCCTTTTGGGAACATCCTCATTCATTAAAATAGTTTACTTAAAATTGTAAAAATGCAAGACGCGTCAGAGTGTGTTTTTGTCTTTATGTAAATACCATTAAACAGTAGATGCTAAAAGCTTTAAAAGTCTAAGGAATTTCCACAATTAGTGTTTATGCAGCTACCATGATAAAAGAGGCTAAAAGAATCTAAGTGACGGGTATAAAATGAAGTAACCTTAGACTACATCTAATGTCTTAGAATTTTGGATGCGTAAAGAAAAAAGCTGGAAGGCACAAAGAAATCATTCTTTAAAAAAAAAAAAAAAATCAAGGGCCCACAGGAAACATGTGCGCTGTTTGCAAACCATTTCCTAAATGAAGCTCCTGGTCAATTTCAAATGAGATGTTTGGTAGGCTTCATGAGAACAGGCCTGGGTGCTGGTTTAAATTTCACCCTCCTGAGGGAGATTGTAGCCTACATAAACATAAACTGCTCATTTGCATGCTCTATCCCACGGTGGAAATTACAATGCAGCATAATTAATATGCGCATAAATTAAGACTGAGAGAGGGTTCTAGATTCCGCGCGCAGGCGGTCCTCTTAAAGAAGAAAGAAGGGACTCTGTTGGCCCAGGAACAAGCTGACTGTTCACACGCTAAATTTCAGTAGGAGGGGGCAACAAACCCGCCTTCCCATGCCGCTGCTAGCCTGGGCCCACACAATAACAGCGCAAGAGAAGCAGAGATTAGTCAAACAGCTTTGAGATGTTTCTTCTTTTATTCACAGATACCAGCAGATTACTTCCCCGGTCCTCCACCCACATCACTATGACTTAATAGACTTGTTATAAAGTTTTCACTTACCTACATGACAAGTGAAGATCACTTTTTGGTGGCATTATATTATTCCATTAAAATGAAATCAAGGAAACCATAATGCTACTGACACTTCTCCTCTAGGCTGAACCTTTTTTATGGATGGATTGACTTCCAAACAGTTGATTTTATTATTCTGTTGCCTATATCTTTTACTGTGACAGGTTGATTTCGTAGATGAATCAATATCATGACTCTAAATCAGTGGCTATATTGATAAACTGTAAGAATAAATAATGAGAATAAATAAAAGTGGTTCCTTAAAAGACAATCTGCAAATGTGGGGCCTGTAGCTCGCTTTTCAAAGCATAATTATTAAGCTTTGTATGCCATCTGGTGGTCATTTAGGGTTCGTGCACTTTTTAAAAACGGCTGATTTTCAAGTGATGCCATGGCTTTTCAAATCTTCCCATTTTAAATGGTCCTTTCAAGGTAATATATTTGTAATAATAAAAATAATAATAATGCTGCTCTAAAATACAGTCACACTGTAAACTTGAACTTCTGTTTATTTTATTGAAGTAAGGGCAGTAAAATTAACATTTTTGTCTAGTATAAGAACAACAAAAAATGTTTCTCATGTTTCTATTATTCTAATATTGTTATTTCAGCACATTTGTGTAAATCACACTTTACAGTAGGTCTCAGTTGCAGTAAACCACCTAAGCCAATTAAACAACAAATTATTGACAAACTATTAGATATCTATTAAGATATCTATTTATAATATTTATATATATATATATATTCTTATCACTTTGCCTAGATTTGAAATCTATATCTTCCTGACATTTCCTGTAGTGTAAAATAACCCCAACAACAGATTTCTTCTTCTATGTGATCAGGTAGGCTATATTTGATCAGTTACCAAAGCTCATTATCCTATCCCTTCATAAATAAAACATCTTTCTAATTTTATGATTAACATATATATATATATATATATATATATATATATATATATACACATATTGACTTATATTATCATATATAAATAATAGGCTTGTAAATACAGTAACTTTAGTCACATTGCACAGTGAATCCACTATCACAAAGTGGGTGTCATTTTTGGGGTTGCCCTACAGGTGACTGCATTCTTGCGATGACGTCAGTCTAGAAGAACACTTGAGGTGTGTTCGACTTGAAACGGCGCTGAATGCAGAAGTATCAATGTATGACATCAAAGTACCGCGAGAGCCATAAGAGTGCAGATGGATCCTTATGCTTTCGAATCACCCTCGCGGTACGTTGTCATACACTGATTATTTTGCCCAGCTTCTGGTCGAACACACCTTTTTAGTTCTTCGACTATTTTCAAGTTTTATATAATATATATATATATATATATATATATAGATAGGTATAAGTATTATTATTATTATTATTATTATTATTGGAAAAAACATCTCATAATATTAAAATTGATACTATGACATATTCCCTTTCCCTTGATATTTGCAACAGAGATTGCCTGCTGACCTTTAAATCTCGTCTTAAATCTTTTTATACAGGCTTTTAATGATGTATAATTGAGTCTTTATGCACTTATGCGCCGTGTGGGTTTTAGTCTTATGCATTTTATTTTTTTTATCTTTGTTTGCTTGTGAGGTGACCTTGGGTGTTTTGAAAGGCGCCATTAAATAAAATGCATTATTTTTATTCATTATTATTAGTGCGTTTGTAAAACCAGTCCCGGCTCTTTAACTGGTCTTGTCCCAGTGTAGCCACTAGAGGTCGCATCGTCACCATCCACAAACCACACGCGAACCATTTGGATTTGCAGGTTTATAGTGCTTCTCAACTACGCCACATAATATCACGAAACTTACTTTTAGTTTTATTTTGAAAAGCAAACACTAACTATATTGCAAATAAAAGCCTATAGAGATTATACTCTGTGCTGACAAAGTTAATTTTCTGTGAAGTACAAAGAGCAATAATAGAGTGTCTTGATAATCATACCAATACAACGCATTAATTAACATGCTGTCAAAATTGTACCTTGTTGATTATACCTACAACAGCAGCCATATTTGGACTGCATTACGTAAGACATTCACACATGATGCTGCATTTCTATCCATCGGAGATTTGACCGTGAGAGACATCTAGACACTTCAAAACGATTAGTTTTTAATAGTAATTTGAGTGCCTTTTTCTAAGCTTTTCCACTTACTGAATTCTTGCCTGTTTCTGATTGCCATACTTACAGCAGCTCATTGTGGGGGTACGTTTGATAGAGGCAGGAGGGTTTGTTGGCTTTGTTGCCATAGATACAGAGAGTTGCTAGGCAGCAGACAGGATGCTATGGAAGCCAAGTGCAGCAGATCAGCGGGTCACTGCAGAGAGGAGAATTTTCACCCACACACCTTTCATCTGGATTAATACATTCAGAAATAAAGGAAAAGAGAAAAAGAGAGAATGAGGGAGATAGAGAGCGATGCATATAGAGAAAGAAGCAAGTGTGCATCTGCACGTGCATCTGTGTGTGATAGAAAGACTAAGAGAGCTGGGAAAAAGAGAAGGAAATGAGAAGAGAATCCATCTGTAAAGTGTCATTTCCAGCTCTTCTCAGCTCTGAAAGCAGCTGGTTTGAAACACGTGTTCAAGCACGCAGGTACCACAGCCCTGTGATGACTATTAAGCAATAATACAGAAGAAAATAAAATAAAATTTAAAGTTTAACACCATTTATACAGTCAATTCTGTTCCTTAATCACAATGCACAGCATACCATTTTGTCATGCACAGCGAAGATGTAACCTGACTTTTTTTTTTCTCCCTCACTCATAACTGCCCACCGTGGTCTGTCAATAACTGCTCCCAGATCAGAGGTCTTGTCTGAGTCATCTCTGTCATTGCAGCCCCACTTTCATGATTGTTTTTGCCTGCAGTGAAGGTTTCGTGGCTGAATGGCATTCTGTTGAGTGCGCAGGCTGAGTGTAGGAAGCGAGTGATCTGAGAGAGGGCAACAGGGTGTCCATCTGTTTGTATAAATGCTCTTCCACAAAACCCCAGTGCATAAGCTCCTTACATAAGGAATAAAAGAGTAATCTCTCTCCTCCACAGGTAGGCCTATATGCAATGGGCTACATTCTTGTTGCTTCTTTAATGTAAATGGATGGGTTTTCTTCGTAATTTACTTAAGAGCAACACACTGTTCATTTAATGGAGATGTTTGCTACTCATCCGAGTGACTTACTATTTGAAATAGCTGCTTTTGATTTTATACAAAACCTTAACTGAATAAATGTAAAATGAAATTAAGACAATTTATGTGATCCCAAGAGTCTTTTATTGTTGTTTGTTCATTTTGCACTGATTGCATTTTAAATAAAATGCAGACTTGGGAGTTTTGTTTTTAAGTCCTGTGACTTTAAGTGTTCCTCCATCGCAGTGACGCACGCAGCTCTGATCTGAGTATATGTCGCAAGTGCATTCTCATTATTCAATCCTTTAAAAAGATTTTGGCCTTGTTTTTTGTTCTTGTGGTATTTCAAAACCGGTGGCGCTGATTTCCAGATTGATCAGTGAAACCGTATCCGTTTCAGCTGCCTTCAAACTAACTTACTGCACTCTGACATTTTCATTTTTCTCTGTCTGCATCACTACCATTCCCTCTGTAAACACTATATTCCTCCACGAAAAATAGGTCTTTCCATGCTTTTAATTTGATTGAGCCGAAATGTCTCTTTCCTGGAACCATTAAATAATTTTGGTTAAATGCTGTATTTAATATTTTGGTCCAACAGTAGGCTGTCCTTTATACTTAATATTTCCTCGTGGTTAAGAGAGTTGCGAATAAAATGCATGAATGTAATTCTACTTATGATTGATTGACGTATTATATGCTTTGAAAAAATATAGTTGCTGACGTAACCTACTGAACCGTGCACATATGATATGATTAATAATAAAACGTGTTTAAAATAGCGCACCAGTCCAATACAACACCATGCTAGAAGGTTATTTTCAAATCATTCATATATTAAAAGTATTTCAAATATATATTACAAATTATTACATTCCAGTTCTCAAATGTAAACACAGAGAGGAATTTTACAGGATCTTTTCATTAAGATGGGGAGGCGGATGAATACATAAACCTCTTCAGCGTGATCTCTTCCTACTGCACATTTCCCCGCCCACAATTCTGCTTCCACACAGAAGCGGCCGTACTTGAACCCGATTGGACGAATCACGCAAAGCTCATTTCTGATTGGTCAAATTGTCTGTCAATCATAATGCAGTGCTAGTCATGGTGGATAGGACACTTTGTACATGGAGGTTTTTGACTGTACGGGCTAAATAATAACCCTGAACAGGAGTTAAGGATTCAACATAATATTATTGACATCTGCTCGGTGTTTTTTATATCCCTACCTGGTTTGACTTATATTTCACTTCTTTCACGTATCGGGCGGCAAGAAACCTGGTGTTTATCGCACAGATGTGGATCTTGTAGCTGCTCCGGGTAAGTCGTTCGTCCAGTCTAGCTGAAGCTCTTACAGTGCCCAATTAATGCCGTCACCTCTCTGAATTTCTTACAGAAATGTCTAAATTAAGGCTCTTTCGCGTTAGTGTGCAACCATACTCTGGTTATTTGTTCTATGCGTCTTTTTATTGCATCAAAGAGGGGGAAGAGTCGCGACTGAAATCGAAGCTAGTGAGATACGGTGGTTCAGACTAGGCTTTTAATGACCAATTTGCAACAAGGGCATAGGATGTATCCATCACAGTTACAGTACTTTTTAAATAATTTTTTACCTTAAAGTTAGCGTATTAATATAAATCGTGACTTACGGGGCCAATATGAACGGTGTTCATTGTTGGCGCTTCTGACGAGCTGTCAGATTTGGTCGCTGTCTGAAATGTCAACATGATTTTGATGCAGTCACACACATTTCGGCTCACTGTTGTGCGAAACAGCATAGCATGTGTTCTGAGGTAAAACAAACTATGTGCTAATAACTGATCCTAGGTATTTTGAGGGGAGTTTGTGTGGAGTAGACTGAATTTTTTAGCACTCAAGCCACTTACATATCAAGTTTGGTTGATCCCGCTCGCGGACTCTAAACAAAAGTTTGGTTTAACCTACGCAGTTCTGCGACACCACCCTCTCTCTTTCTCTTACGCAATAACAACATGTGTTTTTGGTGTATTCGGACTCTTAAAAACTTTCTTTGCGAACGTTTGCTGGCTCTGAAGTCAAACTTTTGATGCCAAGGACACCCAAATATGATGTCCCCCAATTTCCTAAGTGAAAGAATTTGTCAAACAAAATGACAGCTTTTTATAACTATAATAATTTTAGCATTATAGAAAAGCCTAAAAGAAATGATTCCGTATTATTCTAAAAAAATCCTTTGTGTTATAGTATTTTTTTAACTGTGTCATTTTTGTAATCCTTAATGAAATATGCATTATTAACCTTAGACATTAGATAATGTTGTATAATGTTTATTTTGGTACATTCAAAATAACTGGTCATCTTCCTGGAGGTCCCAGGAGCCTAGTTTGAAAACCCCTGTCCTAAGGCATTCAAGAGAAGAAATGTCACTTTAACAAGCTGTAAAAATGTGACTTCAGTTCTCTCATAAAAATACATTAGTTTGTAGTTTCCACAGGCTGAGTTGTAAGTGTGAAGTGTGTCTGTCCTAGATGCTTTGCTGTAGTGTAATGTGTGTGTGTGTGCATGTGTACAAAGCTTTTGATTGGTGGCTTCAGAATTCCAGCTCTCATTATAGGCTGAATCTCATAATGAGCTGAATGTCTAGGTCATGCAGACAGGTACTGTGCTGTCGTGATTGCCAGCATGGTGTCAGCTCTACCTCCAGAGTCTCAATGCTGTTATGTCCTCCCACCTGGGGTACCAATAACAGTCAGAGAGAAAAGATTCTTTCACACATTACAAACCTACTGCTGCTGTTTTGAAATGCTTCAAAAAAGTTTTCAGAAAATAACAAGCATCCTGTGAACAATCACGTTCATTTCATGAAAAAGCTCTGCTTGCTAATGGGAAGTTTGATGCATGGAAATGATTAAGCGGATGCATTTCAGAAAATGTTTTTGTTGTGATGGAACATGAAACCCATTTAAGCAGGCCAGGATGATGCAAAACATGACAGAACAATAGTAGTGTTATGTCTTCATCCTGATCATCTATAGTGATGTTTTCATCACCATGATGTCAAAATAATGACCATTCATCCTGAGTCTCTTATCTAGTTTTCCACATAAACAAATTTATGACTGTGCTGCCACTGTTTTTATTAGATGTCTATCTCTTTCTTGTATTTGATGTGTGGATTTTATTACATGTGCTCTTGCATGTGCCAAAGGTCCTCTGATGTCTGTAAAGCAGGTCTTCACTTTGTTCTCATTTTGAAATTTCTAAAATATCCTCTGGTCACATGTTTTAATCCATTTTTCCACTCGAACAATGCTTCTGGCCTTTATTGTCTCCCTGAAAGGGTTTGACACAAATGCTTGCCGTGGACTTTATCCAGACATACAGCTGTGGTCCATGTTTTTTTGGTCAAATACTGGTGAGATTAAAGGAATAGTTTGCATTAAATTTCTGTCTTTACACCCCCTAATGTTGTTCCAAACCTTTATGACTTTCTGTAGTTTGTGCATCACAGAATAAAGATATATTTTTAGGAATGTTTCAGCTGGTTTTGTCCGTATATTGATAGTCAATGGGGTCCAAAACATTGACTGTGGAAAAAACATTAAAATATCTTCATTGTACATTTTTGAAATGACGTGAGGGAGTGTAAATGGTGACAGAAGACACAGTTATTGCAATTTTGTCCTTGATCAGTGGCATCTGATGTTGGCCAACATCTGATTGCAAACAAATCCACTTTAAGGTCATAGCGCTGCTGATTAAATTAAGTTTTATGGGGAGGGGGGGGGCCCTTTCCTGCCCTTTCCATTTCAAAATGGCCTCAGTGTCCTTACTGGCTGTGCTGTTGGTGGAGCAGGGCACGCTGAAAGACTGAAGAGAGAGCACAGCCCTCCTTCCCTGTGTTAATCTCTTCTCCAGCAAGCTCTTAATTGAGCCGTCATCAGCTGATCTAGGGGTTAAACATCAATTAAGGTAATGAGCAGTGTGAAAAGAGACCACTGTAGATGAGGGCAACCCTTTTCCGCTGGAGATGAGACGAGATTGGCAGGGGTTTAGGGGTTTTGACAAGTAATCAGAGTTGCATGTTTTTAAAATGAGCTTTGGAAATGTTAGTATTAGCAGGCATGCTTTGGTTTCATATTGTGCGTAGTTATCTCAGTCTTGAGAAAGCTGATGTTGGATGCCTTTCAATTATTAAGAAATGTAACATGCTTTACTATTCTGTGGTTACAAAGTCAGTTCTGTGTTAATTAAACATTATCTATACATTCATTTCTTCAAATGTATTCAGCTCTTAACATTATTAAGCATTATTTAATTGTAATAATCATTATTCTATTCTTTTAGTTGTTTCAAGACCCCATCCAAATTCCAGTTTCCTTGAGACGGCATGAATTTTCTTGACTAACTTGGAAAGTAGAAGATTTCTGGACTAGATTTTGCAGTCCAAACAAGGTCTAGAGAACAGTGTGGTTACCTCAGTGCTGAAGTACTGGTGTCATCTTACTGAGGAGAGAGCAGCTGTATCCCTTATAAAGACCACCACTCATGCATTCACAAAAACACATGGGTTAAAAAGACAGACCACTATTCATGCTCTCACTGCTTGAAGAGCCCCCAGGTTTAACCTTTAAGTGTCTCTTTAATTGCTATCTGCTTATCATGTGATTTCTACATCATATTTTCAGTTTCTGTTTCACTGCACCAGAGGTAATCGCAGCACATATGCTTTCACAGTATTCTTAACCACACCACAGAACCATTTTTCATTTCTGTAGTAAGACATAAGCATGAATAATTGGTTCTTGTGTGAACATCTTTTAATCATTTTATTATGCAAGACACTGAATGCATTATTAGGTAAATTATGAAATTGCTGCCTTTATTCTGGTTATCATGCGAGTTCTTGATTAATGAACACAGGAAGCTCAGACATCTGTCATGCTTGGACGTTTTCACGTAGTCTCCACGACACTGATTTCCATTTCGTGAATCAGGCGTATTTGGTTGAGCTCAAAATATGTCATCATCAGTAGTACTGAATTCCTTAAAATTCCCCTCGAGCTAAAATGATGTGTGGTGACCTCATTCCGGGCGTGCGGTTAAAAGGAAAACAAATGAGAACCTGAAAAATCTAATTCTTATTTTTTTTTTGTTATTAATCTATGCAAAGCATTAGAAGTTTGCCTCTAAATATGGTGAATGGCTTCTCTTTTCTGTAAGCATCTGTGTGGATATTTTGGTTCTTGTATGACGGTGGTACTTAGTCGTCAATTTATCCAGATTATGTGTTTTTTTTTCCCTCTGCTGAATGTAAGTGTTAGTGGATGAAATATCCAATTGCAAGAAACCGACAGCCATGACCTACATAAGTTAAATGCTGTTTTGATATTCAAATACGAAATATTTATCTCATGAAGATCTAGTAAATTTTTTTTTTCTTTTGTTTATTGAATACATTGCATTTCTTAAAGAAATAGTTCACCTGTATTTTTGAATTGTATCAATATTTCCTTCCCCTCGTGACTATCTTTCATCTCTAGAACACAAAAGAAGATATTTTGTAAAATATCTTTGTGTTTTAGGTCCATACACTCAAAGGTCCAATGTTCTTGACTTTCATTACATGGACAAAAATTATGTTTTTCAAAATAGCAGCCTCTTTACCCATCAGCTCTCTGTCACCGTCTGACTCCGTGTGCTTTTTCCTTCCTGAACAAAGCAGAGAACTCACTGTCATCTTGTCAGGTCTCGTCTAGTGTAACCTGTGCATACCCGACACAGATATTTCCCTTGGGAACACACACAAAGTCATTTACTGCAACCTTGTACCTGATTCTGCAGCGTGATGTAGGAGAGGATAAAATAAGATCTTAATGATTTCAATCCCATGTTCGTATAAAGACAGAGATAACGGCAGCTCTTCCTCTGTTCTTACTGTCAGTAACTGGCTTACTAATGATATATGACCTAACACGGAGATTAGCTCTGTTTCACATTCAGGGTTATTCAGGATACATGAGTTAAAAGGTTTAAAGGCAAAGTTCGCCCACAAATTACAATTCTGTCATCATTTTCTCCCCCTCATGTCATTCAAAACCTGTATGGCTTCCTTTCTTTTGTTTTGAAGAATGTTGATAACCAAACAGTTATGGTTGACTTCTATTGTATTGACAAAAAACACTGAGATTTTTCTCAAAATATCTTTCTTTGTGTTATTATGAAGAAAGCACATAATACAGGTTTGAAATTAAATGAGGGCGAGTAAACACATCTTGAACATTTAAAAAAATATATGGGTTCTGTCATCATCACAGTGGGATATTGGACCTTTTTTATATTATTTGTAGGTGATTTGCATCCGCATTAATGGCTTGTATTGTGGAGCACTTGGTAAACAAATGAATGGACTGCAAAATGCTTTTAAAAATATTTAAACACCGTGTTGCTGTTAGCATGACTGGACAGCACAATCGCACAACCTAGTGTTGCATGTGTTGGATAGTGGACGATTCACTAACGGGGTTACAGTGGCGTGAGAGCAAGGGTTGGCCATCACTCCCGCACAGCTGAAACAGCAAGCATTGAAGCCAAGTGCTGAAACCATACACTCCTGCATCTCTCATTTCGCTCCTGTTCTCTCTCTTCAGCCTTTTGATCTGATTTCTTTCCAATTCTTTCTCTCATTCTCCCTTATTGTAGTTTGGGGCCAAGCACTGCAGGTACATAGGCCCTATTGCGTTCATTAGTATTCTCGCTGTTACTCTGGCTAGGGCTCTTTGGCGGTCCCTGGAACTGTTTGAAGGAAAGTGGAGAAATTTGGCATGCTGATTGGGGTGGGACTGAATTGTCCTCAGAACAACTTTAGGGTCTCACATTTAAACTGTCAGATAGGTTTTAGATTTTTCTTCTGCACTTTTTTTGGTTTAGAAAAAATCCTTGGCACCCTCTTGAGGACAGTACCACCCAGGGGTCAAGACTCTTCTTGTTTCCAAATCCTTACGCACGCATGAACCTAAAATAATCATTCATAAAATTTGAAAAGGTTGTAGCGGATTACAAGGGTGTTCAGAGTGGGCCGTGTTTACATTAATCTTGCATCATAAAAGCATTCAGAGCTGAGGTGAAACTCCATGACTCGACCAAATGCACAATCACTCTTCAGCGCTCTACTTCATGAGCATTTTACAGTGCGGATAAAAACTAGATTAGAGTGCTATCTGCTGTTAAAATCTTATCTCAGAATCAATTCCAGAGGAATCACGATGCATTTGGAAAATCGCAGAATTGATCCATGAATACCTTCTGCATCAATATATCATCCCAGACCTATTGGAAACCATGACAGTCATGTTGCTGTACTTGTTGACTGTTTTGAAAACAGTTTTTCTTCTCAAAAATGTGTCCGTTCTTCAGCCAGTTTTATCAGATAATCTAAAAACAATGTCTGACAAAAATGATTTTCAATAATTGCTGAAGTCAGATCACTTATACACAGTGATGAATATAATATTCCAGAATCACACATCTTAATATTTTCTTAATATCAAATGAAGATCTACTGATATGCCAGATTTTATCTCTTAAACCTATTTCAGTAAATTTGTATTGAATTAAGTCCTCTTATTACCATTTTAATGAAAACTTCAAAAACCTTTGCCATGAAAATATCCAAGGAAACTGGGAAGGTGCTAAACACCAACCAGCCAACCAGCAGTACAACTAAAGCCATAATTTGTTTTGAAATGCTTGGTGAGCATTTTGTAAAAGTGTTTTGTGCATGACTGAAATTGTACCAACTGCTTTTTTTTTTTTTTTTTTTTAGTTATACTACTGACTCTAGACCAGACCAAACTTGACTTTATAGTACAAATGTAGCTCAATGTCCTCCAGCACAAAAGAAGTTAATTGGACAACAGTCGTAGTCTACATTGTATTGCTGCTGTGCCCCAAACACACTGCATGATTTTCAGCTGTCCCAGACGAAAGATTGACATTGTCAAACAATTGTGGCAATGTCTGTGATCATGGCTCCTATTCGGTGATCCTGTGAGACAGGTTCAAAGATGACTGTTGTCAAGAGTTTTGTGACATTTTAGTTTTAGTATTTTAGTTGTGCTTTTATAAATGTATATATAGTGTGTGTGTGTGTGTGTGTGTGTGTGTATTTGTGTTATGATGCTTTGTCTCTATTTTTAGGGTGACCTTTTAACATTCTTTCAAAGGTTGATTAATGTGCATTGCCCCTATAAACAAATAAACTAAAAAAAAAAAACCTATTCTTGTCCCTTTCTCTTTTGCCGCTTTCACTTTTTTTCAGCACACTAACAAAATACAACTGCTAAGGTGTGATTTACTGCTAATGCTAATGAAACGGATTGTTTACAGTGCCACCTAATGATCATAGTTTAAAATATTTATTTATGCTTATAACTTAATTTAATTTAGTTTACATTTGAGTACAATTCATTATAGCACTTGGCCTTAGTAATTGTTGCTTGCAGCTGCATTTCTTGTTATTCTGCTATTTTACTTGCTGCTGTCTCTTTCTCTCATGGGGCTCTACAGTTCTATGGCAGTACAGCTGTGGTTCTTGTCTAGGGCCATCTGCACACATTGTCTCCTTCGCTCTTGAGGCTCAGTATGGCCGATCTCCGCCATGTTTTAATGGAAGATTGCTGGCTGGCCTCCTCTCATCACAGGAGATGCAGGCAGCAGTATGGAGAGCCAGGAAATATGCCAGAGAGGGAGGAGGGACAGGGAGAAAAAAAATCCCCTCTTTCTACTTCCAATGTGACACACTTGGTGTGCATGTGTGTGAGTGTTTATGAGTGTTTACTCATGTGAATATGCACGCTTCACTCAGATGGAGCTCTAAAAGCAATTTTGCACTTGAAACAACAAGGCTCGGTCGGCCAATCACATCCAGCTTGGGATATTTGTTTGTAGAGGTCTATAAAATATTACCTCATGTTAATGTTTTATTTTTGCGAGTTGGATTTAATTGATTAATGAAATATGTTTGTCTCTGCTCTTAGAGAGGGCACTTTTATCCCGCACACTTGCTTACACGTGAATGTTTAATGCATCTTTTCCATGATCTGCCTTCAACGAGGATTTTGTGAATTTTAACCACTACATGTTTTCTTCTGGGGATTACAGCCAATGTTTATATTATTCAAATACTACATAAGCACTCCTACAGTCCATCTTGAGGGCAGCAGGCAGCACTTTTTTTTTTTCTTCTTTTTCTTGTCTTCTACTTTGCAAGTCTTTATCAAGTGCTTTACCAGAATGCTTTTAAAAAGACTAGATTCCATTGATGTTTGTTTTGTTATACGTTTGATGAATATATTTTTTCAAAAGAACAGCTTAAACAAACAAATTGTTGCTATAACACCAAAATATAATATGTGGTCTTTCATAGCAAAATACAGCCTGTTTGACTCTGTTCTGTATGGCACATTTTATCTTTTATTTTCTGGCTTAGTTAAAAGTACCAAATTGCGTACAAAAATCGTGTTCAGTTACTGAGTAAAAAAAGTCCTTCACAAAGCTTAACACAGACCCACGTGACTCTGTTGCCATCTGAACATTTTGCCTGCTGCACACAGTGAATAGAAACATTTGCTGAGGTTATCAAAGACGCAGACAGAACAAGGAGACTCGCTGCGCTGAGGAAACCGAGAGGAAGAGCGAGGGAGACGGGGAGGCCGCCATCAGAAATAAATAACCTGTGGTGGAGGAAGGGTTTATCACAGTTCCTCTGCGGTACTAACAGGTGTGCCTGTGTGTGTGTGTGTGTGTGTGTGTGATTCAGAGTGTAAAAGCTCCAGGATGAGGACAAGGGTTGTGTGTTGGGGGTTGAGGGGATGTATGGGGTTAAAGAGGTTGTGCCCTTCCCACCTGTAGCCTGTCAGCTGTTGCCTGTTGAAACATCAGCTGTTTCTGAGAAGCGTGTGTGTGATTGAGAGAGAGTGAGCTCCTTTGAGTTTTCAGTAGGATGGTAGAAGCTCTGTGTGTGTGGGCCGCTTCTCTCATGTAAAATACCTTTTTAAGAATTGTTTTTGTTTTTAAACACTAGAGACCCATAACTTCTCACCTGCCTAAACATTGGAGAGAGAAGACATCATCTCTAACTGACAGCTGATGACTCTTTGTCATAGTAAAGGCCCTGTCTTTTACTCGCGTCCTTGGCTGGTGTAGACTCTGATCAACCCGACACGTGAAAAGCTGCAGTCAAATCATCTAAGCATGCATGATAGAGTCGTACTATACGAGTTATCAGCCAATATTAGAGAATTTGGACATTTGTCAATAACAGGCAGTGTTTTAGTAGTTTTTGTTCTTGCTTGTTTCTTTTAGATTGCCTTTGCCTAATGCTCACTTAAAGTTAATTTTTAAAAGCTAACAATTTAATTTAAACACTATTAAATATAAAATTTAGCAGATCTCAATGAATATCTATTTATGGTGTACATTAAAATTTTTTTGTGATGCCTAAATTCATTTGTAGAGAGTTATTTTAGGATTTATTGTTTTTATTAGTGCTGTCAAACGACTAATCGCATCCAAAATAAAACATTTTTGTTTACATAAAATGTGTGTGTGCTGTGTATATTTATGTGTACATATAAATACACACACATGCATGGATATATTTAAGCTAAATAAGTTACACTTATATATTAAATATATTATACAATTTATATAAATATGAATATATGCTTGTAAATATTTAATATATGCCATATGTGTGTGGTTATATTTTTATATATAAATATATATATATATATATATATATATATATATATATATATATACACACACAGTATATACACATTATGTAAAAAAAATATATAATTTTTTTGAATGAGATGAATCACAAATGATCATTTCAGTAATATACTACAGATATAATATGTACAATTTTATATGGTTAACATTATTTATTTGGTTCAGCAGACAAATCAAACGTATTTGACAGCAATTACAACTTGTTCTCCTATTGGTTTCAATATAATTGTGATATTGCAATGTATGCAGAAACATTTGAAAGCTTTATATGTATGTTTATCCAAAGTTGGCCATTTTAAAATTATGCATCAGTAATATGAATAAATATGTTGAAAAAGGAAAAGATAAAAATGGTTAGACTTTGGGGATGTTAGTAGGACTTGTACGTTTGCATTTGCAAAGACATTTACATTAACACTTTCATTAGATGTGATTAGAATCGTTCCCAGGCCACCTCCAAATTTCAGTGATCAGACACAGGCGATGAATGTTATTACCAGGTGTAAATGGGGCCATAGAGAATTTAGTGGGGGCTTTTTTGATGAGAACAAGTAAATAGACACCTAGGAACTCCATAATAACATGCTAAAAACCCTTGAAAAGCAGGATTGTGTCAGAGTTTTGCAAACTGCTCTTCAGAGAATTTGACAAGTACTAAAACATATTTATACTATAAATACTATATTGCTTTACATTTATTTTCGGTGAATGTCTAGAGTAAGTCTTGACAGATTTGGAATAGGTCTTGGTTTAACAGAAGCTCTGGCTTGTGGCTGCTCGAGAGCTGTTTGAAGGATCAGAGGAAATGATTTCAGATTGTGGCGCTGTCTTCTCGAGTGGCAGCTGAAGGGGCTTAGGCAAAGACAAACAGGTTGCGTTGTCTGTTAGGACTCATCTAGCTCATCTTGACCTTTACCCTTTAGCTGTGACTAGGTCTGACTAGGTCAGGAGATGCAGTGTTTCTTTGAATTACAGAGCGTTTTAGTGATGACATCAGGATGGAAGATCGGACTGATTCTTTTCAGCACATTTCTTTTACATCAGTGCATGAGAACAGCATGTTTATTCTTTAGAGAAATTTCACTGAGGGACGTCTGAAATGTTAAAGTACTACTGGAAGAAGCTTTTAACAGTGATATTTGTCTGCAGAACTCAACTCGTGTCATTTAAATGAGACAGTGTTTGTTCTGTTATTTGGTCTGGTTAGTTAAAAGGCCACATGCACACAGCTGTTCCTGGTATGGGAGTCCTTTTATGATGGTGCTTTTTCTGGGAAAGGGGATATGGAAAGACGTGATGGAGTAACTGACGTTTTTTTTCTGCCCATACCTCGAATGAGGAACTAAAAAATCCCTGAAAATCTTCTTCCTGGATTTATGCTGTTTTGTATTTGTGTGACAACGGACAAATAGGGAAACGAAACAATCTTTGCTCATATCCTGTGTAAAATCGTCTTTCGTTCATGTTTTAAAGAATGTAAAATGATTTTACACTGGAGTCTGGCTGTAAGAGAATGAATGAAAGTGTGAGATATCATTCTCCATACAATACAATTTTATTAAAGTTTTTTATTCTTGTCAAGAATGTAGTTGTTTCGAAATTTTATATATAGATAGATAGATTATACAATTGAATTGTGAAATTGAAATTGACGCTTTATCTTGCCATTAATATAGCTATTGTTACTGGTGTGGTGTTAAATCATAAATAAATTAATAACATTTAGTTGTAGTGTGCAATTGTTTCTTTAAAAAGAAAGTGAAAGACACAAGAAACAGGATCATAGCAGAATGATGACCAGTCAATAATTTTTGTTGCTCTAGCAATCGTGTCCTCTTGTTTTTGGCCTGCGTGTGTTACGTTAAAGATGTTTGTATATTTTTTTTCTTACTAATGGCAAATTTCCAGCTTGATTTTAGCAAAGGGGGGGTTTCAGTTCCCCCCGTTCTCTTATCCACAACATTTATCCATATAAGTTACTCTTTGTGAGAAACCGCAGTGTCCAGACCTCCTTAACTCAAAACGTTCTCTGTGCCAGAGCATGATTTGTGCCCAAAATGTTTTTTTGTCTCTCCCATTGGAAATTCATTGACATCACAGTTTTACAGACCCATGGCCTTTGCATTCCCACACCCACCGAAAGCCCTTCTGAGATTATGAGGTCAGGAAAGGCCAAATCTTGAGATTTGTTCTCTGTGATTCTTCCGAAAAGACCAAAAACAATAGGTTATTGCTTCTTTTTTCATGCATCAAAAAGATTTCCATACTAAACGTAGAGCTAGTGTGCTGGCTTTTTGGAAGAAGATCCAGCGTGGGGTGTCGCCTGCAGCGGCTTTGGACCCTAAAAGTTGAATTTGCTACAGCTGTGACAGCAGAGATGTCGTAAGGGGGTGTCGGAACAAAAGGTGTGTAGGCAGCTGCCACTACATTTAACACACACATGTACAGGCAGGAGAACAGAGGATCTGACATACTGACAAGCGTCCCAATCCTGACACCCATCCACCCTCTCAATTACATCCAAAGACACTGATGGACTGAAGGCAGTTGCTAAAGGCATATTAGGGCAAAGGCTGAGTGTGGGGGTCTCTGAGAGGAGGGCTGGGGGTCTGAGCGCTCTGCATTAGAAGCTCATTTCTGAACCGGTCTCCACTGTCGTACAGGTCATGGGACGAGCTATGCTGTAGTCCGCTTGGATTTTATTTGTTGGTCGATTGGGTCCCTGGAAAGGAACCGTGAGGCTTTTTGTTCATCATTACTTGTAAGGGGTAAGGAGTTTAGTTTGATACCAGTAACGCTATTTTAAGATATTAAGTGTAACTTTCTTTTTCCTTTTTATGTAGTTTCATACTTGAACGCTTTGGTTTCCGTAAAAATAACAGAGTGCAACATTAATATAGAGTAACATCCTAAAATAGTTTAGTAGTTTGTTTTTTTTAGATTTGTATATTCCGTAAACGTCACTAAGAGATGACATGAACAATGTGTTGCCTTCAGGGTATTTCCGAGCGTTGAAGAGTGGTGTGGTGTGACAGAACCATGTGCTGTAATGCATGACAGCTTCAATCTACACGCAGAGCAGTTTACATCTCTGTCTGCCTCTCTCAATCTCTTTCTTTTGCTTTTTGTGCACCTTTGTCAGAATACTACTACTTTTCAGTTTGTTGGAATAGGAATTCAGTTGCGTGTTTATTTTTATATTTTTTATTCTGTCTAATGATTTTAGCAGCAGTTTCAGTCTTTGTTCAATATGAAAATGTAAACTGCCTTTCAGAAGTTTTCGGGAATTTTATTTATTAATAATTTTATTCAGCAAGGACATATTAAATGAATTAAAGTAACTATAAAGTGATTTTATAAAATATTTCTATTTAATTTAAATACTGTTCTTTTGAACATTCTTCTCTGTTAGAGAATCCTAGAAAAACGTTTTCAGATGCAGTTTAATTAACACAACTGTTTTCTGCATCGATAATAATAAGAGATGTTTCTTGATCACCAAATCAGCATATCTGAATGGTTTCTGAAGGACCATGTGATACTGAAGACTGGAGTAATAATGCAGAAAATTTGCCATTACAGAAATAAATTATATTACAAAATATCTAACATAAATATGAACAAAATATACAACAAATAAAAAAACAATTATTTGAAGTTGTAAAAATATAAAAATTTTATAACATTTAAATTGTGTGTGTAATATATATATATATATATATTACAAATAACATGAGAAAAATGTATCTTCATTCTTAGAGTTACAAAAATGGCATGAGAGAGGTTTATCTTCAGTGTTAGAGATTGATACATCAACTACCCATATATGTAATTTTTTTTCCTACTCATGAAACGATTTACAGTCTTGTTTGGATGATAGTTTTTTGCTGATAACTGTGTAGTCATAGCAGCAAAAAAGATTGTTTTTTTTTAAGTGATTTTCACTTGAGGAAAAAGTATGTCAATATTAACAGGAACGAAAGATCAGTATGTTTAGAGCTGCCAGTCTTGGGGCGTATCAGATTATTGTGTCTCATTATCCAGCATTACTTGCGCTTCTCTTTCGCCCTTGAGCTTTTCTACAGAAACACGAATGACATCTTTTTCCTTGTCTAGCTTGTCTTTTGATTGTAATTTTGATATATTACTGAACCAACAAGCTTATCTTTTGTTCGAACCAAAAAATCTTTTGTCATGTTGTGTAACCAACCGCTCATGACGTGTTCATGACGAACCCCTGGCAACACACCCTCCTTTCCAGTTGTCACCTTGATGTCACCAACGTTACGCTGCAAGGAAAGGTGTGTGTGTCTCTGTGTGCGTGCGTCTCCAAGACCTTTAGTGGCAGATCAGGGTCATGGTGGGTGAGAGGGAGAAAGATTTACCTGACCCTAGAACAGCATGTTAGCCTGCATGTGCTGCCTCATGCAGCAGCCCGAGAGTTTGTGTGACTTTGTTCAGCCATGTGGCAGTGCTGTAAACTGACAAGTTTGACCACATTGTCCACACTGATGCTGGGAACGATAAGTTGGTGTAAACAACAGCCTATAGTACTGTCGACAACACAACTGTTGTTCATCTGTTCTCAAGTGTTTTGTTTGTCAAATGAGTATAAAAGAAAAAACTCATTGAATCATATGGCCTGACACAAAAGAAAATCACTTTTTTAGGGTTAAAAGTAGTAACCTTGCATTGTAGTTTGCTTTCAGACTTGACGAGACAGACAGCAGTGATGTGATTCACAAGCTGAAGACCACGGATCCATTACACCCCTCCCCCTGAAATGCTGTCCTTGCAGTGCAGTACCCACCGCCCTCCCCCCATCTCAGAGATTGGGTTACGCTTGTGGTTTGGCAGACGTTACGCCACCTATCTCCCTGCTCCTGGAGGAAGTCCAGTGACGGCACTCAGCATAGAACACCGGCGTATCATCAGTATACGCTGTGTATGGGACAAACGGCTGTGTTGAAAAACAGAAATCATGCGCTGCGGTCAGCAGCCGAGTAGCCATATTGGCCAGGGTGAGTTCCTGCCGTGCAGGGAGGTTGAGTCAACAGGCTGGAAATATCCTGCAGTTGGTGCTGGCAGTACAACCCCAAGGTTGGAGTAAATCGCTGGAGGGTCTCACAGGGCTCCATTTTTGCCCCAGTTTAGTTGCTGCTAATGTTTTGAACAGCACTCAAAACCTATGAGTACGAGGGTGTCTCCTCAAAACACCTTTGCTCCACCACAGTGGCTTTGTGGCTCCTTGTTAGACTAGCCAAGCTTGTTTTTTGTCTTTTTTTTTGTAAGTCATATAGCTGATAAGCTTGATTTGATTTCCTTCTACTCTAGTATAGTTAACAATTGAGATTAAAATCAACATTAAATAGCATTTGTGACTCGTTTAGCTTTTGTAATGCAAGTTATTACCATTCTGGCTGATATTGATTTGTTAAATTTTATGGCTGACAAAATGGCCTATGTTAAAACATTGTTTTATAAATAAAAACTAAAACACTAAAATTAATTGTAAAGGCAATAGATGAGGTATTAAATTGTGTTTAACAGTGTTAATAGTGGAAATGAGCACTGACTAAAACCTATACATTATACAGCAGTGAAAATAAGTAAGAAATTTGATCAGTAATGGGTTTTCTAAGTGAGCCATCAAACCAAATATTAAATTCATGCAAAGAAATCAGAAAATTTTAAGTATACAAGTTGAGTCATAATAAATAATGTTGGTGATTCTGGCCCATTCTTCCACACAAATGGTCTTTAAATCTTGAAGGTTCCTTGGGCCTCTTTTATGAACTTTGATCTTCAGTTCTCTCCATAAATTCTCTATGAGATTTAGGTCAGGTGATTGACTGGGCCATTCAAGCAACTTGATTTTCTTTCTTTGAAACCACTTCATAGTTTCCTTGGCCTTGTGTTTGGGATCATTGTCTTGTTGAAATGTCCACCCTCTTTTCATTTTCAGCTTTCTGGTAGATTGCAGCAGATTTTTATCCAGAATGTCCCGGAACATTTCTCCATTCATCCTGCCTTCAATAATATGAAGTCTGCCAGTACCCCTTGCTGAAAAGCAGCCCCAAACCATGATGCTTCCACTCCCAAACTTAACTGTTGGTATGGTGTTCTTGAGGTGGTGGGCAGTGCCATTTCTTCTCCAAACATGGTGTGTAGAATGACTGCCAAAAAGTTTTGCTTTCATCTGACCTTACTATAGTCTCCCAATAATCCACAGGCTTCTCCAAATGCGTTTTCGCGAACTTTAACCGAGCCTCAACATGCTTTTTGTTCAGCAGTGGAATCTTGCTTGGTGAGCGTGCATGGATGCCATGGCAGTTCAGTGCATTGCTTGTAGTTTTCTTTGAAACAACAGTACCTGCTGATGCAAGGTCTTCCTGAAGTTCTGCCAGAATGGTTCTTGGCTCTTGGAGAACTCTCCTGATTATTCTTTGGACTCCTTGGACAGGGATCTTACGTGGAGCACCTGATCGTGGTCGGTTTATGGTGAACTGATGCTCTTTCCATTTCTGGATAATGGCCCCCACAGTGCTCACGGGAACATTCAGCATTCTGCAAATGTGCCTATAACCATTCCCACCAGAATGCTTTTCAACGATAAAATTACAAAGAACTTGGAAGAGTTCTTTGCTTTTACCCATCATGAAGTCTAACGAGAAGCCTTTATAGGCCATTAATTAGGACCAAAGCAGCTGATATCAATTAGTACTACAATTAATATAGGGGGCAGGGTTTCTCTCTCAATACTGACAGATTTCAGGTGATTTCCTGGCTTTCTATGACATTTGACATTTTCTATGCACCTTGTTCTTCATGTGTTCAGTACTTATTCCTTGTGTCATTTCACTTTATTTATTATGACTCAACTTGTATACTTAAATGTTCCAATTTCTTTGCATGAATTTAATATTTGGCTTGATGGCAACATCTGGTGGAAATTTTGTGTCAATAGCCCACTTAGAAATCCCCTTATTGATAAAGAGGCTGATGTGTCAAATACTTATTTTCCCCACTGTACATCTTTGCCGATAACTGATCTTGTACAAATATTGTCCATCCATATCCATAATGTTGCTTATTTCTGAACAAAAAGGCATATTCAACAATACTTCATCTTAATTTTATCCAGTGGGAATTGCTTTGATGAAAAGTGGCTTAAATGACAGGTAAAAGGGATGAGTTGTATTTTGAAAAAACATTTTTAAAGTTTGCAATCAGACCACCAGACCAGGAATGAGTATTAAGAACATCTCATCTCATCTCATTCTTGTCTCAGATCATTTTTTTTCAGCTGTGTTTGAAATATTATTCATTTTTTGATTACCCTTAATGTGTAAATGCATTTTAATTTCAATAAGTTTGCTAAATGAAATTTCCACTTGGAATCATTGGTTTACATTATATAAACTATGCATTCTTTGGTACACTGATATACATTGACATCATTATACTTTGCATTCTAGTGTAAGAATATCTCAATCACCACGCTTAGCTTTCTTTCTCAGTACAAAATAGCTTTCATTGGCTCTGAGAGTGCAGAGATATTGCTGGCGGTGACAGAGCTGTGGTCATGGGGGTTTTGTATAGCACCAATGTACGGAAACTGTAAACGGCCGAATTAAACAACTCTCTGTCCCAGTCGGTGACCTCTCGCTCTGAGCTGGGAAGGTGATGGATTTCTCAGCACAGCTTTGGACCCGGTCCAAGCCCAGTTCTGGCACGGTCCCTTATCTCCAAGCCCCAGGCCATTCTGCCTCTAGTTACAGGCAGGGATAACAAAACTGGACTCTCTCACACACACCCCACAGAGGAGATATGCTTACACACGCATACACGCTCGCGCAGAATACCATATGCCCACACATGGACGAGGGCAGCGTGTGCTTATCCCAGCGGAGCTCAGGTACTTCAGAGTCCTTGTGAGAAATATTGCAGCCCAACCGTGTGGGTCCAAGCTGCTTGAAGATGGAGAAAACTCAATATAGTGAAAGGGCACAAACTTGTGCCTTTTTTTTTTTTTTTTGGAGGGGGGGGTTTTTTCACTAGCAGCGTGTGTCTTTGGACATGTTTATACCAAGGTGTTTTTTTCACTTGTTTGCAACCCTGTGTAAATGTTGTTTTGCTTGTGTTGCACGCTGAAGCTTGGTTCCGCAGGATTTCCTCAGTGGTATGAGCAAGCCGCAACTCAAAATTTATAACACCTTCCCATGTATGTGTGTGTGACAGCTGCATCATACAACGGCTCACCTTTTTGCTCTGAGCTGTTAGAAATGCCTTGTGTTCACACGTTTGTATACGTGTGTGCTTGTGCTTCTGTACATAGATGTGTATTCATTTATTGTGCATTGGTTTTCATGACTAATTTAAGATGATAAGGTTTTTGTTTTTGTTGCAGGTGGTTCCCCTAGTTGAGAAAACGGAAAGGGACCAGTGTTTTATCAGTAAACGTCTTTTGTTTTTTCGTGATTGTTTAATTGCGGTGCTCGCTAACCCTCAAGGTTAAAGATCTAAACAAACCCCAGAGTTCCCCAACTTTGTCATGTAACCTGTCCCGTTTGTTCTACAAACTTACATAATACCTAAAATCATGCAGCCTGTTGGAAGTGTGCTGTTGTTTTTCTCAGCAATGAAACTTGCAACTTTCACCTGCCAGTTGATAAACTACATTTAAAAAAAAAAAAAAAAAAAGATCACATTGATAAAGAACCCTTGCCGTTTCTGGACTCTTTTGACTTTGAGCACATTTTAGCAACCGCATAAAATGTGCTAAAAACCATACAGTACACCCTTACACCATGCGGTGCAAGTGTTGCATGAGCCAAAACTACTCTTATTTTCCTGCTAAAATATGCTAATTTGTTGAATCTGTCATTCTGTCATCCATCAAAATGACATGCATATTTGATATTGCAAAGATAATGTTGTCAATATAATCAAATATTTGTAATTAAATTAATACTTTAGTTTTAAACAATAATATAAAAAAGAAAAAAAGATTTGATCATTTCTAAAATAATAATATTTTCAATTCAGTTATAATAAATATTACATTTTTCTTAAATTAACTGTGAAAATGTTATTTTTTTTCTAATAATATCCTTTTGTAGCCCCCTGTTTGAATAACATCATGAAGATTCATCATTATCAAGCAGTTCTTCATGAGTTATGGTTAGAGTTATGGTCTATGGTTAGAGAGTCTGACTGTGAGGAACCGCAGTCTGAGGACACTTTCCAGGTCCCTTGTGAAGCGACTGAGATCAGAGCTGGGAATTAACCCCTCTCAGCGCTCACAGGGTGGAAGGTCAAACTCTGACTCTCATTGCAGATAAAGAAGTCTTTTCATGTATTGGCCCCACAGACCAAAACACACAAACGCACTCCGAGTCACTTTGAACTCAAGCCTGTGCTGCTGACGGCCGGCTGAGGAAACCTTTCCTGTCGACACATCCTCTCCATTTGGAGTTCGAAAACTCTCTTAAACATAAATGCTCACACACCGCTCAGTGTTTTACTGAGGAAAGAAGTGATGAAGCTTGTGACAGGGATTGTTTTGTCATGCCCAGCAGCTTGGATTGTGTATAAGAGTATTTGAGCTACTGCGTTCTGACCTTTTCTGTCAATCTAGATGTTAGAACAAACTAAAAGTGACGGTGAGTTTGTGGTTCTAGATGTATTTCTCAGTTGTTTTGTTATGAAAGGAGAACACTGAAGTTAAGAGTGAACAGCTTTTGTTTGTTAAGACACTTTTTTTACTATCTTTTTAGTCATTCTTTAGTAGCACAGTAGAGTTCTGATCGCATGCATATATTGAATTTTCCAGCCTGTTTTGAACTCGAACACTAATCAAAACTGATGCCATAACCGCACAATTATGTGGTATTATATTTTTAATTGGCAAAACTCTCATTTTGCTATTACTTGTGTTTGTTGTTGCTTTGTCTAGTTTAAAAGCCTGTAATGGAAAATATATTTCCTGTCTGCTTCTCGAAAGAAAAAAAAATTGAATAGTTGACACTTTTGTGTTCTCACAAAATGCCGTTAGCCTATCAGTTTTACTATGATGTAATTTTGACATGTCCGTTGGATCAGACAAATCACAAGCCTTTGAAAGTGTTTACTTTACCAAAAGGAATTTGTTTTGCAGGAACAAGGTGGAAGAGCTTTTACAATCGCTTTTTAATATGCTTCTAGTCAACAATAACCCTGAAGTATGCTATTAATTGTGCGCTTTCTCCTAGAGATCCTAGAATTCATGTTAAGTCGAGACTTGAAGGGAAAATTTGGGCTTTTTAATGCAAGGAAAGTGGCAAGGAAGTAAGAACTTGTAATTCGAGTTGGTCAGACTCGCTTGAGGTTGTCTCTAAGCATGTGCACTTTGACCTGAAAAGAGGAAATGAGGAAGTTTGCAGGCTTCCCTGATCAGGGAGTGAGGTTGTGTCAGCAGTCATGTGGGGATGTGTGAGCGTGAGTGTGTACAGTCTGGATGTATATATAGAATTCTGTTTTAAGCCCTTGGTTGTTTTTTAATCGAAGGCAGAGATAATAATAGCATGTTTTAAAATTATCCTGGCCCATATGACAATTCTTAGGCTGCAGTAAATCCATTCATGCAGCCTTTCATTCATATACACACACACACAAACTTGTGCCATCTCGCTCCCAGGCATCTGTTCTCACTGCTTGTTGCAACATGGCTTTTTATTATTATTATAAAGTGAAAAAATTCACTTAACCTTCAAACGCGGCTAAAATATCCATGTTGACTAAACAGCTAAAAGGGAGACTTGTTAGTGAGAGAAGATTGTGAGTGCTGCTGGATGACACACTCAAGCACAGAGACACTTCAGCAGGTGTTCCCCTGCAGGTGAAGATGCTTCAGGTCTGTAAGCGACATCAGCGTCAGTGGTTTGTGAACGAGAACATATAATCAGACTCTGTCAGTTTGCAGAAAGGGGCTCTGCCCAGCTGTATGTGGATGTCATGCGATGTGTTGTTTAGTTTACACTTCGCTATGGCTGAGGTGAGGTTTGTTTATTTTGTCCTGGCAGTTCTTTACAAGCTTAAGTGTCCCCATTATGGTCCTCAAACCTAGCAATATCAGGAAATTTCAAAAGTGTGAATTCCATGCCTGAAACATAAATTGACAAGATCTTAAAAAGTCATGGAAATTGTTATTTTAGTTTATGATGGGGTTTGAATTATTTGAGTTACTAGAAATTACCAGTTGTGAGTCTAATCTTTATAAATGAATTTGTAAAAATCCTGGAAAAATAATGGAATTTTATTGACAAGAAAGTGCGGGAACCCTAAAGTTTGGAGGCTTGAAATTCAACTTTCATTTGCTTAAATATAGGGGTGAGTGAGAAGGTGACACAGTAATCACAGGTCACAGATTATTTGACAGGCTAACCACCAAAAGCTTTGTGTTCAAAATTATTGAGAAGAATAATAATCTTTAATCAAATTTTTCTTTCCTCCTAAAATTACAGATGTAGGTTGCAGAGCATGTTATTCTGTTTTATTCTAGTTTGTTGGATTGTTAAATTGGTACAATTATTTATGTAAAATATTTTAAATATTGATGTACACTACTGTTTTTATATTTTTTTGAAAAGAATATTTTTATAAGATATTATTTAGTGTTTTTATTTTTTTTTAAATATTTACACAAATACTAAGCAGTATAACTGTTTGCAAATTTGATGATAAGCACATTTTAAATCAGCATTTTATAATGATTTCTGAAAGTTTATGTGACCCTCAGGACAGTAATGACTAATGAAAATTCAGCTTAGTCATCGCAGAAATAAATTACAATTAAAAACGTTAAAGTAGAAAACAGTGGTTTTAAATTGTACAAATATTTGACCATTTTTACTGCAATATTTAATTAAAAGTAAATGCAGCCTTGGTAAGCATATACTTAATACGCATAAACAATCATACCTGCCCATGTTAACCAGCATATGTAATAAAATTATTTAATAAGTATATTTTAAAATTTTAAGTTCTGGTCTCTCTTTTCTTTCACAGAATTCATCACAAGACCATCTTCATCTTCATCACCAGATTTTCCAGGGGGGTTTGGATATCAGAAAAGACACCTGTCGGATGACATGCACCCTGAGCAGACAATGATCTGAAGGCCCTACCAGGAGGCCACATACTTTCTTTCTTCCTTCCCTCCTTCCTTTTTTTTATCAGTGGAGGAAGACGGGTGAGCCCAGCTGCCTCAGACAGGTGGCATACGGAGAGAGAGAGAGACTCTCTCACACACACACATCTTCATACACAGAGGCGACTAGTTGCCATTTGTGCTCCCGTAACTGCCTCGAGAAATTCTGACCTCTGACCTCACCATCCCCAACCTTGCCCCCACCCCTGCTCGGCCAATCACAGCAGCCATGGGGAGGAAAAAGATCCAGATTCAGCGAATCACAGATGAGCGTAACAGACAGGTGAGTGCGAAGCCGATTGTCTGCAGTGGCAGCATTTTTAGTTCAACATAAGAGACTTCTTTTCAGCTTTAAATGCGTAACTGAAAATAATTCATTTCGGCAGCTTTCTCTGAATAAAACACACCGAATATACTCAGGAGAGCCTGAAAGGTATTATTGCCATTTTAACAGAAATTGTTCTTATTGGTTCTGACTTTTGTGAGTTGCCTTAAGTTGCATCTGTAATTTAGATATCTTGTTCAAGACACACACTGCGAGGCAAAATCAAATCTTACTCCTCCAATGCAAGGTTCTGTTGATTTGTTGTTGAAGTGTGGATTTTGAAGTGTGTAGTACTCTCCCTATTTCGATTTAATATGCAGAGACAACTACAAGTTAAGCACTCATAGGTTGTCGTCCCTCAGGGTGTAAACACCGGTGCTTTCAAAGCATTGCTGTTTGTTTGAATGGTGAGGTTTTAAAATTTCTGGCTCAACTGATGCAGCCGGATTGTGTTTAGTTTTTATCAATTTTACATATAACAGTTACCTTTAGTTTCTTTGAGTATTAGTATTAGTTTTAAATTAATTGAATTACACCTAATCAAAGTTGAATACACCTAATGCTGTCTGCTGGATTAAGCACACTCATTGTTGTGTGTACATAAGATTGCATTTTTACCACCGGCAAACTCAAGAAGAGCTCATAAAAGGCACTTTAGCTCCTCATTGCTTCACGCTTGCCCTCTGCTCATTTTGATGGGAACCCTTTTGTTTTGTTCTGCATCATTACAGCACATCCTGTTTTTGGTTAATTTAGAAATATTTGGTCTGTGTTGCATTCATATTTCATTTGAACCATGTCAGAGTTCACTTGGAAGCGAACCGAGCCCCATCTTTTTTAGTGCTTGTTTGGTGCAAAATGTTCATTTTGGGATGGAGTAACCCATTGTTTTTAGTTTGGAGTTAGAAGTTCTACTCACTATGTGCATACTATTGCTCTATGTTGGTGAGAATGTGTGGAAAAGTTTTTTCTTGTCACAGTTGTGCTGATAGGTGTAGTCACTCTGACCGGAGCAGGTGTGCATACTCAACCTTAGCCTGCTTCGCTGTGTCAGCGCTCTCTGTCTCCCTCAGGTGTGCCTGACTAATCATATTTTTTAACAAAGTTACACAAAAAAAGTCTTGTAGTTTGTTTGACCCAGATTAGGCCTCATTTTGTACTAAATATCACTTTTAATTGAGATTTCTTCCAGAAAATGATTCTGCCTTGCGCATCTTGTCCTTTCAACCTTCCTGTGGTGTAACAGGTATTTGAGCAATTAAAGAATTAAAGAGTGCGAGAAGAGGACATGAACTACAGTCCTTGCTGCAATAAAATCTGCCTTTTAATTACCAAACTCCAGCATAGAGGCAACTTTATAAGAGAGGTGTGGAAGAACAGAGGTCTCCAGAACTGACAGACGGCAGCAGGTGAGAGAGCGAGCTAGAGTTCGCATGTGCAGTAAAGGTCAGTAGGTAAGCATTCGGCCCTGAGGTTAATTGGATCGAGAGATGAGCGGAAAGAAGTCAGGTCGCTGCCTCTCAACATTCTTCACAATGATAAAGTTGTTTTCTCCTGTTGCCATTGGTTACCTGCGATTTCTATTTTCGATAGCAATTATGTTGCTGGTGTTTATCCTGGTGCTGGTGTGGAGAGAAGGAACATCAGCTCTCTGCATTGTCGAGGTGGAGGAGATTCTTTCACCTAATGGAAAAAGGCTTTTATTTACAGAGATGCAATCACTGTCTGCTAACACTTTTGAGCTCTTAAGGTTAAGGAGTCCTGGGTTTGAGCAGAAAAAAGTTTCTGTCTAGAGGTGGCACTTTTGCTAGCAGAGAGCAAGAAAGTGGTAAAAAGCTGTTTGGTCAGTTCTGAGAGAGAAAAATCGGCTATTCTGTGGCTAATCCTGAGTCAACCTCTGTGCACTGCAAAAATTCTGAGTTTAAATATCAGCCTTATTTCGTTCCAGATGATTCCAGACTTGGTTTTCCAGACTTTGCTGTTTTCTGTTAAATTACAAAATATCTTTTGAAGAATGTAGTTGGTTAATTGTCCTCTTGGTATTACAATTAATAGTGACTGGAGCTTTCAGCCTTTGAAAATAACATAAAAGCATCATAGAAATATCAGTATTAAGTGCAAATTTTAACCAACGTCATATAACAACTATAAAATAAGACCTAATGGAATTTACAGAAGCAAAATTGCGTTAGATATAGCACTCAGTTCTCATCTCTTCATTCATCCTTGTTTAACCTAGTAATTTTATTTTTTATGTTTAATGATATTAAATATTAAACAGCATTTTTATCAGCATGTTAAACAGCCACACTTGCATTTATGGCTTCCCAGACAGTATTTAGTGAATTCTAAACAAGTCTGAATTGTGGATATGGTTTATCTGACTCATTTTAAAGATCAAAATAAAAAATTTATTTGTTCATGAATCATACATCAGTACTTCTCAGCTAGTGCACATCAAGATAGCCTTTCATAAAACTCAGTATATCCCTTTGAATATCTTATGTCTAGCTTATTAATGCTCATGATATTCTAATGATGCTCTTGAATATCAAATTTGAATCTTCAAGCTCCAATCCTCATTTCACGAGTTCACACTTCCTCGTTAAGACAAGTGAAAAAGTGTGTTTGGCTTGCTGTCCAGGGGGGCGAGTCGGGAGCTCGGTGGACTCTGAGCCCTAGGGTTTTGAGCCCTTAACCGCGAGGGTCTGTCAGAGCCTGGCGTCCGGCTCGAACCCTGTGTGCCCACCCCCCCAGGATGCAAAAACGAGATGCGGAAGGGAGAAGATTGAACATATTTAAAATATTTATCTAAAGTCTCTTAGTTGTGATTGGGTGGGCAGGTAATAGGATGATTGGTAATGTGGAGCCAGCCGTGGCTAGTCATTCAAACGCGCTCCTCCCAATATTTGTTTATCAACATCATTTGTGGTCATTTTATTTAAATTAAAAAAAGAAAATAGATTAATCTTCATCTCAATCATCATCTTTTTCACCCTCTCTAAACCAATCTTTCTCTCTGTATCCACAGGTGACCTTCACCAAACGGAAGTTTGGTCTGATGAAGAAAGCTTATGAGCTCAGTGTGTTGTGTGACTGCGAGATTGCCCTCATTATTTTCAATCACTCAAACAAGCTCTTCCAGTATGCCAGCACCGACATGGACAAAGTGCTCCTCAAATACACCGAATACAATGAGCCGCACGAAAGCAGGACCAACGCAGACATCATCGAGGTAACACAGACATACAAGCCCACCATGAATCCTCCCATTTTCAGGTGGCAGGAAATTGTTTAGTTTGTTTGTTGGGCTCATTTGTCCTTTATTTGTTTGTTCCTTCTCTTCATTCTTTCCTTCCTGTCTTTGGTGAACCGTGTTAATTTGGTTGCAGTAGTTCAGTCAATAGCCCTGTTTGGTCGGTACTAGTTTTCCCTGAGGAGGCCAGTTAAATTTGTGTTTTTCCTCACAGAAACCTTGTTAAAAATCACAGAACAAATTACCTACTGTTTTCCGGCTAACACACAAGTCCTCTGAGAAAGATCCGGTCCAAATAGGAATGTCTGTAATTGCGATGTTTTTTTTTTTTGCTTTTTTCATGACACTTCTCCTCATTTATTTTGACCTTTATCGAATACTGTAACTAAAGTTAATTTGTCACTTCATTATATAGTGAACCTCCGTTATAGACCATGATAAAACCATTCTAATTTGACTTAATTTACATGATACTTCTAAGAATATTTTAGTATAATCTTGTTACCATGACCAAAAATACCTTGGTGACAATGTAAATAGACAACATTGCAATTTCTTCAAGAAATGGCAAGGCTTTTGCATAGCTAAACACTCACCCATAGGGAGGCTGGCTGCGTGTGTGAGATAGAGTGTGTGTGTGTGTGTGCACGTCAAAAGAGCATGAAGGGTGGTTCAGAGGCTCGTGGATCTCTATACGCTGCTGGCTAACTGCCTGGACGATGGTGGGACAGGAGAGGTAGGGACAGCTGCACCCTCTACCACCTCCTGCCTTTGGCCAGAGAGAAAAAAGTGGCTTACACACAAACACACACACGGTGCCCATCCGGTGTCTGTCCCGTCCAAAACAAGATGGCGACTGCGTGTGTGTGGCATGTTGTTATGAGGCACGTAACGTGAACATGGAGAGAACAGCAGAAGTGGAAGAGTGTCTCAGATAGTATAGCCTTATGCAGCTGTTTTCCATAATGAATCATTTGGTGCAAGTTTTGAACAGGATCAAGTGTTTAAATGTATGTTTTGCTAAAAACATAGTTCGAGAGGATCGCTGGACGACTAAATCATACACAGCTGGTAGCTCGTCA
>JAUCMS010000028.1:12328140-12354633 GCA_032357445.1 Enteromius radiatus | reverse complement strand
CGGTTTGGGCTGCACGATCAGTTTTAGGGAAGAATAATAAAAATCCTAACAATTACAATAGGGTTTCAGCGCTACGCTCGAACCCCTAATAAAACGTATAATAAACACAGATACACATATGCACTTACAGCGATGATTCGTGAACAAATTCGGAAGATAATCTCAATCCAACACGTCCCAGTAAATGTAGATCGCGAATGATGTAGCAGGTGCCTGAGAGTGGAGGCGTCGAGTGCAAGTGACGTCACTAGCAGAACAACAGCTAACCTAAAGGTAGTTTTTTTATTGTAATTGAATACTATTCAAATTCCCAGTGAGTTAGTGGACATCACAGGACGATGCTTGAAAATGATAACTCAAAACACAGAACATATAAGAGTTTATGCCATTGAACAGATAGGACACAAACAAAAAGACATTACTTCCTCTTTCAGTAACTGACCATTTTATATTTATTTTTATTAAGCTTCTCAAAATGTAAAATTACAGAATTAACAGTACATGACCCTTTAGTCAGCTTTTATGTATTTGAATATGATAATGTATTAGTGTTGTAAATGAGGCAGCATGTTCCGCTTCCTGAACAAATTCTGTTATTACCAAATTCTGAATTGCATAAATGTCTCTGCGCAGTCTGAGTGACTACATTTAATCACACTGCTGTTTTCTGTCTTCTCAGCAGTGTTTGTGGATTGTGAAGGGGAGCAGGTATGGAAGAGTTGTGCTATGCAACAGTTACCTTCAAGCCAAAAAATTATAACAATGATAATGACAAATCTACGGCTATAGGTATGTTTTTTCTTTTTATTTTTAATTCTCTATCATTTTTTTTTCTTTTGGTGATGGCAAAGAAACACAATATTTAACCATTATGTCACCACAACATTTGTTCTGTTTGCTTGGAATGCTTTAAAAGTATTTTTTAATGAATGAATGAGTGTCTGATTACTGTTAAAAGCGCGACAGTCAGAGGAGTCTGTATTGTATGCTGAGGTCAAAAGAAAACAATCAACTCCTGAGAACACAGGTAAGAGATCAGTCACCAAAAACTATAAAATGTTTAATATTTATAGATATAAAAATAGGTATTAAGTATATTTAATATTTTAGTATTTTTAAACTAATCTATGCATGTTTTTTTTTTGTAATTCATTATGAGATTAATTTTATAGAAACTTTGATAATGTAAAATATGTAATATTTATATATTTATTAAATTTCTTTAAACAAAAAATCCTTCCTTATTATTCTAATATGTGGATTTTTTTATAACTTCTGCTTTTTATAACTTCCTTCAAATTCAAAATAATTTTTTTTTTAATTTCCTTTCTTTCTTGTGCAGCTGCAGAGTGTTCATTAATAAAAACAATTTTGCCAGCACATGATACTCTGACTAAAAATACACTGTACCTATCATATAATATAAAAACATTTTTACCTCTACAAAAGTCTTAATTTGTCAAATGCTGGATGTACTATCAAGGCTCGGACTCAAACTAGTCTCGTTCTCATTCAGAAAAAGAAGCTGTCATCCAGATCTCTCCAGCTTATAGAAGAGCTACAGTGTTTCTGGGGCTGCTCTGCTTCCTCCTCCTTGCTGTATTAATAGCTGTCGGAGTTATCTGTAAGAATAAGCACTGTCTCGTTCATATACTAACATACCATTCAGTTCTACATTTGGATGTCCACATTTAGATGTGTTCCAACCTTGTGCAAGGAAACTCATGATTACGTAACTGGTTTATGTGTATTCCGTCACAACTGTAGTAAAAAAGAAGTGGTTGAGTAACCCTGATGTAACCTCAAAAATTACCAAAACAAAAGTGTTACCAATGTGTCAAGAAAAGTGAAACTATGCTGTGTGACAACACTGGGAACTTTTTCATGTGTCCTGTTGTCAACTAAAATGTCACGTTTTCTTCACAAGCTGATATGGGCAATACAGGCCAGTGGTGTCATTTATAAATATGGACTATTCCTATTTCCTAAAATCCTAATTTATTACTAAAATTTTACAGAGCTTTTATATTGCAGTTGAAAATCGTCTACAAGTTGATTTAACTAACAGTTTGCTCTTTTTGTTTCTCTGCCTTTCAGATTACATTCACTTGTCTAAATACAACAACATTCTGGTAAGACCAAAGCCTGAAACAACATTTAGCACTTAAAGGGATAGTTCACCCAAAAATGACATTTCTGTCAACATTTGTTCACCCTTAAGTTGTTCCAAACCTGTATGATACTGTTTGGTCACTCATATCTTATTTTGTGTTCAGCAAAAGAAAGAAATTCACAGGTTTGGAACAACCTGAGGCTGTAAATGACAAGAGTTTTCATTTTTGTGTAATATATTAGAAATTCTGCTAAACAGTGACTTCCAATCAATTTAAAGTGCAAACCAGTTTAAACCAGAATGACTTTACACAGGCCCAGCACACTAAAGAGAAAGCCACTAATCTGCAATTACTGGCAGACAAGGAAGTGCTGGAGCAAGAAAGAGCAAGACTGGCGACACAGAGTCAAGAGATGAATACCACACTGGACTTCATCCTGAAAAATAGCTTTTTAGTGGATAAGTACTGTCAGTCCACTAGAAATGGTTAGCTCTTTTACTGAACCTGGAGTATAGTGTTAAAGTGTTTTTCCTCCAGTGAATCTGAGCTATTCTCCATAGCAGGGGTCCAGTGTACAGCTTGTCCTCAAAATTGGATTCAGAATGGTTCCAGCTGCTACTATTTCTATAAAGGCTGGCCCTGGAGAACATGGTCAGCGAGTCAAGAATACTGCCAGAAATATGGAGCTCAGCTTGTCACGATAGACAGTGTGGAGGAACAAGTATGTAAAAAATATTTAAGAATGTTTTAAAGTATGAACAAAATGAAATAGTGTGTCAGTGCCCCGCTCCATTTCCACTAGACCCAAACAAGATTTGCTGTTTTCTGAGTACTGACTGTAAACAGTTCCTTGTGGCATTTAGTAAAAGTGACTTTGGCATCACATGGGACCATTTTGATCAGCAGATGGCAAACATCCAGTTTAAAATGATAAAGGGTTGCAAACAGTAAATGTACTGTGATTTTCACATGATTGTGACACTGTTCTCACTCTGTGTAAATTCAGGAATTCATCAATCAGCACACTGCTTCATATTATGATGACTATCACGGGTACTGGATTGGACTCTCTGAAAAGACAGAAACAGCTTGGTTCTGGACCACTGGTGCCAAACTTGAAGGACTCAAGTAAAATATGTCAACAGAACAGTTATTTAATATACAAAATCACATAGCTATACATTAAAAAAAATGACTGTAATAAGAGGCAGAATGTATAAAAAGTATCTTTTTAATTGACTATTTTTCTTTTGATAACCACGAACAAAAGATCTATAAATAAAACAAATACAACAGTTGAATCAGTTACCGTTTAAAAGCAATTATCTGATGCTTTTCATATTTTTGTGTTAGATTCTGGATCAGCGGTCCCTCAGAAGGATACATGCACTGTGCTCTGTCAGTGACCAGCAAAAACCCACTGAAAAGCTGGATATCTGCAAACTGTCACATGTACAATAGATGGATCTGTGAAATTGACGTTTTAACATGGCCAACCTTCCTTCGAGCCCAACCAGACCCAAACGCCACCTCAACATGAGCAGAAGACAACCATCTCAAGAATAACTTTATTTTTCAATTCAGTTGAAGTTTGATTTGTTAGCAATGTTTCGAGCTCCACACAAATCACTTCACTTCTGTTCACAATTCATCACATTTTTGTCATTGTGGATATGCTATTTATTATGCTTTACACAAATGTCTCACAAATCACTCCATTAAAACCATTTCATGTCACCTGTGGGTCAAGCTTTAAAACTCAATTGAACATGACTTGTTTGTTATGCAGCACTCGTATTTATTCTTACATGTGATGTGATACTGGAGAATTAATCTTTCTCTTTCATCAGCAGCTCAGATTCTCATCAGCTTGTGTTTCTAGTGAGTTCACTCTTTGCTCTTCTTTTTCTTTTTCTTTGGCACAGACTCCTCAAGCTGCACATTTTCTACCACCTCCTGCTCCTCTTTTTTGCTTCGCTTCTTTTTTTTGTTTTTGTTCCTGTTCTTCTCCTGTCCTTCCACTATCTCTGCTTCGTTGCTAGTGTCCTCTGTTCCTGTCATTACTGTAGTTGGGTTATCCACATCGTCATTAGAGGACTTCTTTCTCTTCTTTTTCTTTTTGGAGGTACTGTCAGAGGCTTGTTGATGCTCAATACTGCCCTCTTGTGGCTGTTTGCTGTGTGTGTCTGTGGAATCCTCACTGATCTCATTTGTGTCGGTGGTCTCATCCACCTTGGATCGCTTTTTCTTTTTCTTCTTCTTGCGCAGCAGGTGTGTGTCTTGCTCCTCTGATGTGTGTGTGGACGCCTCATTCACGTCTATGCTACAGTCTCCATTAACACAATTGTCGGGTGCTTCTTTTTCTTTGCAATTTCTCTTTTTCTTCTTCGGCTTTGTATCTGCGATCATATCGTCGTTCGCAGAAGCACCCTTAAAGTCTTGGCTCTTTTTGGCTTTGTCGTCCTCAGTATTAATTGAAAGGACATGTGTTGCTATCTTATCTTCATGGATGCTATGCACTGATGGTTCCTCTTGCCTTTTTGATTTCTTGCATTTCGTTTTCTCTTTAATATCTGGACATTCCTCAGGATTTAGGCAACCTGTGCTGCTTGTGGATGTTTTAGCAGTGTGGTTCTTCTTACCATACTTGTTCATGAACTCTTGCTCCTGCTGCTCAAGCCGGGCCAGTTTGGCGCTCATAGTGAGTCCGTGTCTGGCTCCTCTATTCACACAACAAACATGTATATATAAATTACCAACAAAATATAAATTAATGCAACTTTTTATAAAATTTGAAATGTTATTTAAACTACAATAAGTTATACTTATATTAAATAACACCAATGTGATATTACACCAGCTATGATTCATGTACTGCTCAAATGTGAATGTAAATGCTAGAAGTTGTAGTATTACAATTTAAACTAGTTTGGCTAACATGAATTGATGAAATGATAACACAGATTGGGATGCATCAGTGTAAAGCTGAAGAGATCAGAGCTTACTTGTGTGCCGTGCGTCCTCCGCAAGCTTTCAGCAGAAGTGCATCAGATAGACTTAAAAGTGACAGAAATACAGAGTTGAGCTGGCCTGACAGCATAACTGACCTTCAAATTGAACATGTTTTAAAAGCTTGTTGCCTCTGTAGAGAATTCTGCACTAAATCTTCCATGCAGTGGCATGCAATGAAGGTGTGTGCGTACACGTATAATAAAAACTATAAGGTTTTTAAAGGAATGTCATACTTGGTGGTGCTGGAAAGGTCCAGTTTCTGATCCTCATCTTCAGAGCTGCTGCTGCTGCTGTCATCTGAATCAGAGGTCTTGTCTTGTCTCTCGCCTGACAGCAGCGTAGCCGACTAAGAACGAATACAGATGACTTTACAACAACTGCACAATCCAAATACTAAATCAACACTGGATTTGTTTTTTTTTTTTTGTACCTTGACAAAGGATCCATAGAGCATGGACTTGGTTTGCTGAGCCTTGCGTGGCTTCTTGTTGGAGATCAAAAAATCATTGCCATTATCGGACTTCACCACCACACCATCCTAAACAACAATGACAACAACAGATGAACCAAAAGCACAAGCATGCCCTCATTCACACAAAACCCAGTTTGCTATCATTTGATTAATTCATTTATTTTCATGACAACTTATTTTTATGTATTAAATTAAGGAGACAGATTGTCTTCAAATCACAGGCAAACTATAAAAAAGGTAGACTTTTCTGCATTTCACCTCTGCGTTGCTAATCTAGCTTTCCAATGCACTTTTGAACATAGTTGGCTTTGTAAGAAATTGCATATGTTCTTTGTTTTTAAGTGACTTTGGATAAGTGCTTAATTAATAAATGTCAAGAAAATAAATGTTACACCTAAAACTTAATTGTGATAGATATAGTTGCAAAACGTGATTCTTAATATTTAACAAAGAATAACAGCTACAATGAAGAGATCATTTAACAAAAGTGTATTTAAATCATCTTCATACTACTTACCTGCCCCGTTTCCACAACCAGACCTGACGAGGCTTTGTTAAAAACATGGTCCCACCAGTGGAAAGTGAACTGCTCACCTGCATTATGGCCCACCTGAATACAAACAGTGCATAATAAATACAAACATAATGTGCATAAAGACTATAACAGCTGGTAACTTCTCAAAACCTAGATTATGTACTGTTGACCCTATAGAGAAAGAGATGATGAAGTTCACTCAAACTGTTTTTGACAGCATTTCTAATTCATATATAATAGGGATATATAAATATTTATAAACAAACTTCATGCCCATGCAACTGACATCACGCTGTATCCAATTTAATTCTAAAAACAAAAAGATGTTCTCTACTCACCCCTCCTTTATCACATTTTATCTTGACTTTAATAGCTTCTTTGATGCCTTTCTCTGATTTACCCAGACCTTTACCTACAACACAACAGTCTAAATATGAGCATCACCAAACAGACTTGGCATGTGTCAGTAGATTTATATGCCTACGTCCAACGATCATGCAGGAGAGTTATATATGAAAGTTAAGAAACAGGGTTTGTTGTATAAAACCGCCTGTGCGTTTCCTAAAACATCTGATTTTACCTTTTTCCCAACCGTATCGGAGAAGCTGCTCTTCTGCGAATTTTAGTCCTGTAACGTTACTCTTTTCTTGGACCGTGTCCTCCATTTCCCGAACAACTTCTCAGAAACTGCACGTGTTAAGCAGTTAGTAAAACACAGACAGGGAAACTTCACTGTTTTAAAACATGCATTAATACAAAATAATTTCTTAATCTGTAAAAGAACTATAAATGATCATTTTAGGTCCGAAAAAAGAAGAAAATGAGCCACAGTCACTAGCACGCCTTCAACAAGAGAGTAGACATGACACCGGCAAGCTCTACAACTATGGAGAGCGAACAGGGTCAGAGACAGTGCTCTTAACGAAACGCGTTTTTTATCTCACACACACACACAATTTATGCATAGATTCATGTAAAAGAGCAAATAATTATACAGATAATAGGATGTAATAGAGTAAAACAGACAAATTATATATTTCATTTTTTTTAGTAAAAAATAATCAGTGAACATGTTTAATGTTCATTCACATATACTCTCACAGAGACACATTTTTATAATAATAGGTCTCACACAAAACTCAGTATAAATAGTCATTTTATTAACAGTCTCTCCAGATTTTGAACAACTTGTGCATCATTCACAAAACTAACATCTGAAGAAAAATAAAAACAAAACCAACCTGATATAAAAAATACTGTACATGCCCCCCCACCCTCCCCCCCAGTTCATATTTTCACAAAATTTACAATCAATCTGTTAGAAACAATGTTGGTGTGAATTTGCTGGTTAGTGCTTAACAAAAAGTTTTTTTTCCCCCTGCATCGTTTGACTATCAAATATTTAATTTTGTGCTCAATAAGGGACTATAAAACTTGCCCACCAACAATAATTCAATCAGGTCCTGTCAAAACCTTAACCATCTTTGTGCTACAATTCTTCAATAATAACTTTTGTGTATTTTGAATTTATGTTTAACATTTGTTTAAAAAAAAAAAAACACCTTCATACTTAGTGGATTTTTACTTCATATGTTACAGAGAGACATTTCAAGTCAACAGTTAATATGAGTAGAGAAAACTGCAGGGCTCAGTCCTGTTCCTCGTCAGTGGCAGACTGCTGCTCAGCAGCTTCGTCCTCTGAGCTGGCCTGACACGCTGAAGTATGGAATAGACGCATCAAGTCCCGAAACCTCCTTGAAACCTGCAAAGATATTGAGGTTAAAAGGCAAAGAAAGGAAAGCTGTTAAAAAAAAAAGAAAGACCTATAGCTTTATAATTGTGTTACCTCACTGGCTGTTTTGTTGCCAAGCTGTTCTGAAACAGCCTGAAAGGTGCTCTGATTGGCTCCTTGCTGCTGACAGGCAGTAAGGATCACTCGATCGGCCTCCCTATGAACCAGATGATAAAAGGGGGCCATGTAAAACACAAGCACCATCAGTTGATGCTCAAAAACCCATCACGATTTGTGGCAGTGCTCACCTGGTCCAGAGAATGACCCTCTCTCCACTGGGAGTTAGGGAGATGTTTTTGGCACACACTGGTGTGTCTACTGGTGTGTCTACTGGGCTCAGTGTGCTCTGCTGAGTGGCATCTCTCTCTCCTGATTCAGATGAATTATCATCGTCCCTACTGTGCTTCTGTGCAGTAGTATGATGCCCTTCCTCTTCGTTTTTCTTGATGTCATCGTCTTTGTTCAGTGTTTTCTGCTCTTCTGGGATGGGGGAAGGAGGTCTCTCTCCTCCCTCCCATACGGGCCCATCCCCATCTGCAGATCAGGTAAAGAATTGTTTTGCAATCTTTGGTGTTTCCAGTAAACAGTCTTTCATTTAAATTAAATAAATAAATAAATAAATAAATTATACTACATGTAATACATAAAACAATATGCTATATATTAATTTAAATATTAGCAAATAAAAAAGTATTTCAATCCTGTAAATTACCATTCAGAAGTTTTGTGAATGACAGTATTTTTTGGAAACCCAAAACATTTTTTCAGGACTCTTTATTGAACAAATTTAAAAAGAGCATTTTCAAATTTTATAATTGCCAATTCCGATTAATTTAATGACTCTTTGCTGAATGAAAGCATTGATTTATTTGAGGGAAAAAAATGCTGACCCCAAATTTTAAAACAGTAAATTTGTAAAAAGGTAAATTATTCATTGAAATTCAAGAAAATCAAGAAAAACAAACAAAAGTCAAACATAACTTAAGGAACTCTAAAATTAAACTAATAAGTAACAAAATGAGAATTTAGAGAAATTAAAGAAATTGGACTTTACCATGATGTGGACTGTTTGCTCCACTGCCAATCTCATCTTTAACCTCTTTCTCTGCCTCTCCATCCTCCCCTGGTCCTCTGTCCTCTTCTCCTCCCCTGTCAGACTGTGCATCGCCAGATGGAAATGCAGAATCGCGACTCTTTAGTACCTTAGAGCCATTAGTGGCCTGATGGGAAAACAAACAAAAAAACAAAAACTGAACATAAGGAAACATCAAAACATATTTCAACACAAGATGTATAAAACCACAAAAACACGGTGAGCACCTTGTTGCTATGACAACGCAAGCATCCCTTTCTCTTATGCCTGCGATGTTTGGCATCATGGCTGGAGTCATGACAAAGACATGAGCAATCTTTCTCAGGCCAATCACAGTCCTGAAGAAAAGCATGAGATTAACAACTAAACAAGAATGGCAAAAACAATCGTGAAATCGCTGGGATGAGCCAAATGAAGATACCTTGTAGTTGCCATGAGTGCGCATTTCTTTCCTCCTCCTGCTCCTGATCTGTCGAATCTTGTGAGACTCTTCATCTTCCTCTAGATCAGGCAGAATAACTTCCTCAAATCCACCCCATACACCAACTCTAGAGCCCAAACTCATCCCTGCCTCTCCATCTGTCCCAGTACCCATTTCCTCTGGCCAAACCGCCTCCTCAAACTGGGAAGGACGTGCTAGGGGTGGACGCATCTCATCAAAAAACATCCAAAATTCTCCCTGTAGGTGTGTGTGGCCCTTAAGAAGGGTGGCCATCTGTGCTTTGAGCTGAGTTACAAAAAGCAGAAATAAGGGGATTGAGGAAGACAAAAAAAAAAGAGTTTTATTGGGTACTTGCTGTGAAGCTACAGACAAACAAATTAATAGCATCAAGTAATGCTATTTTTGTGCACTTTTTAATGTAATGTTTTGGGGTTGATTTGATTTTTGATATTACTCTTTATGCTCACCAAGGAATTACATTTATTAAATAAAGCAATGAAAATTAAAAACAGAAAAACTGCTAAATTTTACAAATTTAAAACAACTGCTTTCTATTTTAAAATTTTAAAATGCAAAGCTGACATTTTTAGCAGCAATTACATTAGTCCTCAGTGTCACATCACACTTCAGAAATCATTCAAATATGCTGATTTGGTGCTCAATAAACATTTCTTCATATAATCTCAGCTGAATAGCACTGCTTCATAATTACGTGGAAACCATTATATCTTTTTGTGTGGAATCTGTGATGAATAGCAAGTTCAAAAACTACAGCATTTATTCGAAACAGAAATATTTTGTAATCTTTAGTGCTTTTTAATTAAATGAATGAATCCAGCCTCCTGATTAAGATTTATTTCTAAATAAATAAGTGTACTTTTGTATGGTAGTGAATCTCTATAGGTGCAGAAAATGTTCCATTTTATTCACGAATACATCTCTTACCTCTTCAATCCCAGCAGGACTAAGAGGACTTCCACTCTGCAGCGCTCTCACTATCTTCTGGTAATGAGAAGGGTTCTCCCCAAAACTGATCTCCAGCTGACGCAGGAATCGACGACTCCTCTCAAAGGCTTGCTGCTCTTCAAACTGTGGATGGGAGAGTATAGAACACATGACATATAGAAACAGTTGTTTTCTTTTTAAGTGATTACATTACTTAAATCACTTATTTGAACAATTCACTTTAAAATGATTGTAATTACCAGTCCACACTCCAGAGCTTGCTCAGGCAAAAGAAAAGCAGCAAAGTCTTTGAGGAGCTCAGGCCAGTCTTTGAGAAGAAGCTTCAGCTGGGAGAACAACTCTACAACACTGCGACTCTCCCCCGTCTGGTCAAACTCATAAAGCAGCCCTAAAAACTCCTCCACCTTACCAGGAATGTCTTGCAAGACCTCACGCACCTACAACAGCAAAAGAAATGGAAGGAATATAAGAGGCACAATCATAGAAACACTTTTCACTAATTACAGAAACAATTAGTGTTTCTCGAATCGATTTAAAGGTGATACTAGTGAGTGAAATATCAAAATAGAAGTTGTCTGACCCTGTTGAGATAAGCCTGGGCAAAAGCCATGTCTTTGCTGTCTCTCATTGGGTCATTGTCCAAGATGTGGTCATCATATAACAGAAGCAGCTTAGAGGCATCTTTGCTTCCTCGTTCTTGGCGTCGACCACGCTTCAGACTACGTGGGGGTGGGCGACCACGACCTGTAAGAGTAAATACACTGAATCAACAATTGAACTATTCATACTGAAAAAATAAACCAACCAGGGTTCAATTCAACTGACCTCTTCCACGCCCTCCTCCTCCTCTCCCGCTGATCTGTGGAGGGTCGTCGCCAGGCAACGCTTCTCCCTCAGGAAGCTTTCCACCTTCTCCATCCCCACCTTCCATCTCATCACCCTTCATCGCACCATCATCCTCATCCTCGGAGTTCTCCTCCTGCGAATTCTGGGACGCTGGGGAGTTTTGGGAGTTTGGGGAGGTGGGAGATGTTGGAGACGTGGGTGAGTTGTCCTCCTCAGAGTCTCCCTCTCTGCACAGCCTCCTCTCTGATGCCAACCAGGTTAACTTTTCCATTGTCTCCTACCGAGGGAACACAGAGGAAATAAATTAATAAAACTCTAGAAAGAAATGGAATGCAATGATTCAAGCTTTTATGTATTATACTTATTTAGGAATGCATGATATATCATAGGGCTGCATGATTATAAGAAAAATTATAATTGTTGATTATTCCCTTGAAATTGTAATTGCGATTATTAATTATGACTATCACTATTTTGACATGCCATATTTTTACATGAACATAACATACTGTATGTGTAACCATGCATGCTCATTTAATCTTTTTTATTTTTAAATACGATCTCGTAAATCTCAAAATGAATTTTTTTTTTTTTTACAAATATTTAGACAAACCTGAAGCTCTGGAACAGACAACACAGATTCCTCTGATGCTGAGGACATCACTTCCTCTTCATCTTCATCCTGTGTGAGGTCATCGAAATCCTCCTCTTCTTCATCCCTCTCTCCATCTCCGTCTCCATCCTTCTCCTCCCTTCCTTTGTCACCACTTCCGTCCCCATCCGTTTTCCTGCCACCTTCTCCTTCACCATTCCTCTCACCTTCATCTTCATCACGTTCTCCATTTCCCCCACATTCCCTCTCCTTGTTCCCACTGCTCTGTTTCTCTCCCCCGCTGGACTGCTGCTCCTTCCCATCTCCATTGCTGTGTTTGTGCACTCCTGGGGTTTCCTGTCTGCCAGAGGTGGATTTGACAGGAGGAGACTCTACGGTATCCACCTCCACCCTAGAGGAAGCTTCAGCACCACTGTCTTTGCTGGTCAAACTGGAGTCAGGGCTGCAGGAGGACTCAGAGAGTGCTAGGAGAGGACTTCCAAACAAAGCACCTGCCATTTCCTCTTCCCATCTGTCGCCAACCATTTCTTCAACCTCTTCCTTTCTTTCTCCAACATCTATGGAGACAGTAGGGATGTCAGAACAGTTAGTTTGCTGGGATACACTTCCTGGTGTGCCTTCGGCAGGAACTGGAGCAGGCTGGTTTAGAACGATGGAGTCTTGGGGTAGAAGAACAAACTGAGGAACGCCTGTAGATGAAACGGTTTGAACCAGTACAAACTGAGAACTGTCTGCTGCTGTCGGAGGAGAGAAGACATTCTTTTGACCATTTTCCACACTATGCTGTATGGCAGTGACGTCCTTCGTGGTTTGCAAAGAGTCACATTTGAATCTCTGTGACATCTTTCCATTGTAGGGATTTGAGGCATTTTCCAAGGCATGTGTCCCAGGAACTAACTGTATGACAACATCCTGAGAGGGCGATGTGACCAGTCTGTGTGTGGCAGGATTTTCATGGGCTTTGATAACAATGATGTTATCTGATGGAAAGTTCTGTGTTACATTCAAGGATATTGGCTGATCCATAATGACAGCGGGGTCACTTACATTTCCCATATTCCCAGAGGACAGGGGCAATAGCTGGGGCAGCTGGGGGGCTGGTCTCAAAGGAGCAAGTTTTCTAGGCTTGGTCTGTTTATTGTGTTTACTGGATGTCCGTCTCTGGACTGTAGTAGTGGGAAAGTTGGCAGGAGGGTGTGCTGGATTTCCAACTCCCAATTCTGGAGTAACATACTGGAAGTTAACAGGACAAGAGGTGCTCAGTGGGACAGTGCCATGGGCAGGGGTCAAATGGGGCTGAACCAAAGGGAACACCCCGTTTATGGGAGTGCTAGGTGCTTGGGTTAATAATATTACACCGTGTGCTGGGAGTGGTGTGGAGACGTTGGTCAATACATTTCCTGAACTTGTAGGACATGGAGGTGCTTTAGCCAGCGGTGCTAGCGCAGGACGGGCAAAACCACGTAGAGGCAGAGATTTGGGCTGTGAAGGGTGCAGACGCAGAGTGACACCTTTAGGAAGGAACTGTGGGTAGCTTGTCCCTTTCGGGAAAACAAAGGTATGAGATTTGGTAGTGGAGGTCGCCTTCAAACTTCCCTGACAAACTGTCCTATGGATGTATGGCAAGCTTTTCTGTAAAGAAATTTGAAACCATCATGAGTGTACTTAAAGTCAGGTAAAAATGTTTTATAATGGTTTTAGTAAAAGAGTCTAGGGCAATGATTCTTAACCACATTCAGATGGGCTTATATAGGCACTAATCTAGGAAAGTTGTGTTACCTTAAGCCAGTTGGGCAGTATGTCTTGTTCTCTCTCCACAGGAGGGCGCTCTTCTCCAGGCACCACAGGTCTGCACATCAGTGGCAAAAGAGGGACCACACAATTCTGGCAGTAAAACTAAGAACAATATTACATTGTCATAACTTTTAACAACAATTCATCATGATATGTTAATTTTACAAAAACTAGGGAAACCAAGAAGCAAATGCCCACCACAGGGTTCAAATTATATACTAGTGTACATAGGTAGAAGAGCAGATAGATCACCTTAATGATGTTGTGTGGGGCTCTGGGGGACCCCATGTCCTTCACACGCCCACGCAGCTGCTCCTGACGCTTGGGCCGGATCAGATAGCGACTCATCAGGTGATATGGGAACTCCGTCTGAGAGAAGTGCTTTAACCCCAAGACTAAGAGACTGCAGAGAGGTGAGAGCAAGGGACGAGAGAGGCAGAGGGTAAACTGGGTGAAGGTATGGCTCACTGCTTCGTTAAGTGTTTGCTAGGTGGTGTCAGTTGTTCAAACTCCACAAAGTGCTTGTTTTGAAACAAGACTCAGCAAAAAGCCTATATTAAAATTTCATCCTTCACTGACCAGTTCCAATATTATTATATTGGTGTGACATGTGGAAGCAAAAAATTCTAACTTCTGATATAAAAATATCAGTCTGTACATTTTTATTCCACTTTTGATAATGAAAAACATTTGCTCTATTGTAGAAATCCTGTGAAATGTGCATAATACAGAGAATGTGTAAAGGTAAAAAAAATTTCACATGTAAATTTTTTTGTACACATTTTTAAAAAGTGAAACATATGAGACACTGGAAGATATACTATATATAATGATTTCAATTATTTATACAGGATATCAAAACATTAAAAATGTACTCCTGTAATTAAATCAAAGCCATTTGTACCCGTCTTCTCCTTTGGTGTAATAATGTTTGCTGCGTGAGGGATGTAGGACTGGGTCAAGCCTGCAGTGTGGTAGAAGCTCTGGGTACAGAAACACAGAGCGTGTGGCGAACAACCATGCAAGACCAGCAGGGAGCAATGGGTACAAATGAGCTACAGATACAAAGGAAATATACTGCCATCATATATACACATCTACATAGGTGACTGATTTGAATAATTGGATCATATGAAATAGATAGGAAATGCCTAACCTGAGTTCGGGCGAATGGGTTTGGGAGGAAGATACAGAGGAGAGGGACATTGCTTTAACTCCTCCAACAGGTTGAGGGAGGACTGCAAGTTACACACCCTAAACATACTTCTAAAACCCGGATTAACCGCTGACCTATCCTCCTCTGCCCGCTCCGCAAATGACAGCAACTCCCCCTGTCAACACAGGACAGGAAACCATTAAAGGTAAAAGTAAAAATCAAGAAGAAATCTCTTAATTTACAAAAAAAACAAAACAAAACAAAAAAAAGTTTAGTCCCTTTAAAGTTTCTGTGTTAAATCCCTAATTTTCTCACCAGGAAATGTTTGGTGGTTTGAGCTTCACTCTGTAGTGCCTCCACTGGGTTGCACAGCATATTGACTTGTGTCAGTAACTGGACATGCTGCAGAGGAGGAACAAGAAAAAAAAAAAAAACAAGGAGCATGAATCTGACAATAAGCAACATTCTTTTGGCAAACAACTACAACATGTTTATTGTGCATGGCGATGTTTAAAACTCTTACTTGCTGAATTTGCTGCTGCAGTTGTATTCGCTGAAGAGACGTGACCATCAGAGGACAGCTGGGCTGCACAAGAACCATGCCAGGCCTGGATGCATCCTGGGTGGTCCGAACCTGGTTCTCACGTCGCTGCTGCAAAGCGTCCAGCTGTCCTCTGACTGTCCGCCTGCATGCTGTCAACATGTGAGCCAGCGGCTCCTCAAACCTGATGAAAAATATAAACACAGTGAATGGGATCTTTTTATATGTGCACAAGAAGTATTGATACGTAATTACTGCAAAGAAAACACAATTTCAAGTATTCTGAAACGGTATTCTTAACTAGGGATGCATAATATATCAGTAACTTGTAGCTTACTGGCCAATATAAGATTTTTTTTTTTTTTTTACTTTATCAGCTGTAATTGGATGTTGGCTATTGAATTGTATGTCCATTCAGTTTACCTTTGTAGTACTACAACTTAAAAAGTATTAAAAACAAATACAAGATAATTCACTATCCATTTTAATTCCATATTGTGAAACATTTCCAGACAAGAAATAAAGAGTTGATTTAATCAAGATTAAAGGTCCTTGCACACAGAGTCAATCCTTGTCATCCTTTCCAATCAAAATGCTTGCTACGGATGCCAAAACACTGAAAATCGAACCTTATCCAATTCAACAGTTTCTGAGGCAGTGTGTAAATATGACTGACACAACCTTAGGTATCATTTATTTCTTTACCTTTGGACAACTGCATATATACTCATTACTTTGCATATTGTCACTGACATATATGCTGACATTAATTAAAAATCAAATCATTGTTACGTCAATCATCAAATATGACAAGCAAATTAAACAGGCCAATTCTTTTACACTCTTTCTAGCCTAGTGAATGACCATTACAGGGACACCATGCACACATACACTCACTCTCAGTATGGAAAAGACAGCACAGACGTCAGTGTACCTCGTTAACATTTAAAAACCCCATCAACCACATCTTTGTCTGTACCCAGAACACAGTGACGCACATGGATCTCACACACACACTACTCTGGGTAAATAATCTGCAACAGTGTGTGACATGTCCATCTCATGACAGTTTTGTGCTGACTGACACTATGCCATTTCCGTAACAACGTTATTTACATATATACTTAAAGGCTTCAGAGATGACAAGTCCGATTTGACACCCTTTAAATAAGGGCTCAGACAGGTACTGTTGATAATCATAACATCCAAAAAAGGGGGGCATGCAGTTTAAGAGATGTCCTTTAAGTAGGTGTCAGGGGTTTGTTTGTGTGTGTGTGTGTGTGTGCATACGTGCATTTAGCCATTATGTTTTCCAGTAAACGAGCTCTATTTAAAGCCTCTGTGCCTGGATTCTGCACGTAGCAGGCGTATGGTGAAATCGTTTCAGCACGTCTACACTTGCACCTGTACAGTACTCAGCAGAGGGGGGAGGGTGTGTGTGTGTTCAGTCTATAGTGAGTGTGTGCATGTAGCTCTGCAGTCTCCATTCAATGTCCTGGGTCTACAGTGAAACAACTGGACACATTAGAGCGTTTCTCTGCCTCCCTACCCAAACAGAAACAGCACTCCTTTGCTGTTCTGTCCCAAAGGGAGGACTCATTTTCAGAGTGTATTAATATTATTTAATATTACATTTTTTTCTGTTAAGTGTTATACACTTAAAACAATATAAAAATAATTATATATATATAGTAAATAAATAATGTGCATAGAAATGGCCAAAATCTTTATTATTGAGTCCTATACTAGGGGTGTGTGTGTGTGTGTTACCTAATGGCTTGAGGGACATTAAATTGTGGCGCATCATTGGCCTCCTCATCACGTTCCTCATCTTCTTCATGCCCCTCCTCATCTTGTTCACTGGCAGCCAATTCATCATGGAACTATAAAACAGGAGGGAAAATAAATAAGGAGTGACTGGATTCAGTTTGTTCCTGTTAGTGTTAAGTGCACTTACTGTCTCAAACAGCTCTTCCATAAGCTCATTGACTTCCTTTTCTGCAAAAGAAAGATTAAATTATTACTAAAAGTGAATACTTCAGAGTATTTTATCTAAAACTTGTAGAAAAACGTACTTGTTATGCGAACAGCACGGTCATTTCGATAATCCTCCAAATCAGGCTCATCTAAATCATCCAGGAAGTTATATTCAGGGTCATCGTCTTCATCAGCCTCTTCTGAAATACAGAGAGGGAGTTGTAAGAAGAAATGTACCTTTCAAGTGTGAGAAGACAGGCATAGAGAAGTGATGCTGAGGGGAAACTGGGGAAAAGGTCAGGGGAAGAAAAAAAAAACAAGGTAGTACTTAACCACTGACACACACACAAATATTAAACTAGCGTCACAGAGGAAGCCATTAGGTCATTTAAGACAGCATGTGTTTGACTGCTTTGACAGCTTGTGTTTGAGTGCAACTGGCATGATAGTGATTTGTTTAAAGGACACGACCACACTTGGAGGTTCACCGATTCAGCCCAGGCTACCAAACGAAAATGATAGGTGTCAAAAACAGACCCAAATAGCATTATATATACACTACGGTTGAAAAGTTAGGGGAAATAAGTTATTTATTTTCTCAAAGGCTACATTTATGTAATTTAAAATAAAGAATTAAAAAAGTAATGTTAACAATCATTACAATTTAAAATAAATGTTTTCTATTTTAAGATTTTAAAGAGCTACTTAATCCTGTCTTCACAAAGCTGACTATTTAAGGACCCATTACTCCAGTCTTTATTTTCACAAGTTCCTTCAGAAATCATCTTAATTTGGTGCTCAATGACCATTCATTATTATTATCAAGGCTGTTCAAAGTAACAATTTTCTACCAATCTTTAGTAACAATGCATTTTTTTTTTACTTTTAATGCATCCTTGCTTAATTTTTTGGGTAATGTTTAAAAAAGGTTTATAGTTTTAGCTTTACACACTGCCCATCCAAAAAATTAACTAAGCAAATAGGTGCTATGATCTAGGATTGCTACAGTTGGCCAGGTCTAGGTTGAGCAATGTTTTGTGCCCAAAGAATGAGATCAGGCTCATGAGAATTTGTGTGGTCTGACAACTGTCCCATCATCAATATAAGATCTTGGCGAAAAATTAATGCAATTCTGGATTGGAATAAATATGACATTGCAGAAACTTATTGAAACAATGTCCTGGTGAATGAGTCCCGTAATCAAAGCTAAAAGTGGTCCAATTAAATATTAGAGAGACTTTTTCTTTTTTCTTTGAATGTGCAGTGTATATATATTTAATATTAACAGAAATTAAAATTAAAAAACAAATACAATACTTTTTGTGAACATCATCCAGTAAACACTACACCTGCTGACCTTCATTGTCCAGGTTAGAAGTCATGAGTCCTTGCAGCCATTGTGTCCATTCACGGTCCTCTGGTGTGGAGACGTTATCATACATATCTGGTGTGATGTCCGGCGCACAGAGCTCGGCCTCCAGCTGATCCAGAGGGACATCCCTCAGCGGACGCTTTGACCGAGTACGGCAAGCTACCAGACTGTCACCTGACTCCCCTCCACCACCACTGCTCAAAGTCTTTGACAGACAGACAGACAGAGCTTTTATAGAAAACCAGATATACTAGGCTGAGAGATTTTGTGTGTGTGTGTGTATGTGATTCTGTACCTGGTAAGGCTCCATGCAGAGAGGACTAAGTTCAAGTTCTTTATCCACAGCATGTAGTTTCTCAATGAAGGGGTCCGGGGGCCTAAGGGACCGTAAGGGGCCACTGGATTGAGGAGGTGGGGCAGGGGGACCCATAGGCACTGCTTCAACTCTCAAGTGCCTGGAGAGCTTGGGCTTCTGTGACAGAGACAGAGGAGGAAGAAAGAGAGACAAAGACACTTAAACCTTGAACAATGTGCAAAGGAATTAAATAGAAGCTTGCATGTGACTGTAATAATGTTTAAAGTACCAGTCTGGGGCTGTTGCTGGCATCATCACATTGGGGAGATGTATGAGAGGATGATGTGCTCTCCACATCACTTTCCAAAAAAGTCTAAGAGAAAATTCAAACATGTTCTTTTTTATATATTTTATATATCAGCCTGATACTGTAGAACTGGTAATCTTGTAAAATGTCATTTTATGACTTTTCTAATTAAATATATTCTAAAATGTAACAATGTTGTAGTTAAATTATTTTTATGGAGCAGTGAGATCAGTGTGCAGACAATACATTTGTTCTTTTGTTATATTTTGGCACCTGAACCCTGTGTGGGTTGTACTTTTTCATACTGCTATTATCAATGACGAAAATATTTTGTACTGCCTAACATTTTTGTGAAAACAGATTTTTTCATTTGTTTTAATTTGAATATATTTTTATTAAGTATGATATTATATATGATATGCACCTCCTCAGCCGTTTCATCTTCTTCGTCTAAATCTGGACAATACTCTTCATCAGAGGAATCCTCCTCTTCTTGGAGTGGAATGTCCACAAACTGGGGCGGCTAAGGAGAGAGTACCATTTACCAATTGGTAGTGAACATCAGTATAAAAAAAACAAACAAGCTCTCACAGGTGATACATACCTTAATATCACTTGGCTTCTTTATTGGAGAGATGTTCCAATTGCCCATCCCCTGAGGAAAAAAACATCCTCTCATATAAGAGCTTAAAAAACTGAAAAATAAATAAATTGTATATTTACACACACACACACACACACATATATATATATATATATACCACTCACCACTCCTTTCTCTACCACTTCTTTTAGCTTAGAACGGGTCATTTTAGGCTCCTACAATGAACAGAAAACAAGAGTCTAAATAAAATGACCATTTTCAAACAGACTTCCACTATAAGAGTTATATACTGGAGGAACTTACAAACATGGGCATATCTTGTGTGTCTCTTATAGCAGCTTTCATCATAGCCACAACATGCTCATTGGTTACCACCTCCTGAAGTCAAACATTTAAAAAAATACAAATAAAAACATGTTAAAATGTTTGCAATTTATTTTCAAACTACATCTGATGGTAGCATTTTTCAAGGCACATAGATTGATTGATTCCTACAAGAGCATTCGTTTGATGTCTCAAGAACACAAGACATAAAATTGAAACAAAATTCCATCTCACTGAAATCAGACTCACGTGGATGATGTTACGAACGTTGACAGAAGAGAGCTTGAGCTTTTTTGATTTGAGTGTTAAATCTCTATCCAGCTTCCTCAGCTCTTCCTCACTCTCATCCTCTTCTTCAAGCTCTTCTAAAGTCTTCTCCATCTCTCCATTCTTCTCAGGGATCTCTCCTTCCAACTGAGTTATTCCACTCTTCTTTACATTCGCTCCATTTCGTTTCTTTAGCCACTCCTCCCCTTCACACCTGTCCTCATCTAAAGGTTTAAAAGCAATGAGACTTCAATCAGACTTTGGAAAATCCCTAAATTCGATAGATGTTATCTTAGTTAGAAAGTAACATAACTAATTAAAGTGTGGTTAATGGCAAAGCTAAACATTCTGACTCACCCACAGTGATGACCAGACCCAGCTCTGCATCCTCTTCTGACTGCAGTGGGGATGAAATTGGAGAGGAGGACTGGACACTGTCACGGTCATCCTCACCACTGCCTTCAGACACACACACAAACACACACAGGAAATTACCAAATATCAAGCTCTGGTGTAAACTTTAATCAAATACTGCTTGTATCTACTATGCTACCTGCATTAAAGTTCTGCTCATGGCAATTGGAGGGACAAACATTTCTGTCTGGAGACAGCGTCTGGGTTGAGGTCCAGCTCTTGTTCTTGGTGGGGGTAGAGACCTTTCTTCTCCAGGAACTAGGAGACAGCTTGACAGAGAAAGAAGACCTGTTGATAGATTCTCTCTTAGGTGCTTTGGCAGGATTTGGCTGTGGCTCAGGAGAAGAAGACTTGCGTTTCCACGCCATGTTCAATCGGTCTCTGAGCCTGAAAAGACAGGTAACGTTTTAGTAAAACTAGTGATACAACTAGTCATGCAGTTAATCTTCAAAGGTCTGTATTTAAGAAATTATATAAAACAACAACAATTAATTAACAGCAAGATAAAAAAGAAAACTAATAGTACAATATTCTTTATGGTATGTCTAAAAACCAAACGAGCCACCTAACATGAAAAAGCCCATTACTAAAAGTAATAATTTATAGATACAGCAGAGTTTTGTTTATATTCAGTTAAAAAAAACAATCCGGTATATCAGAACAATGTACACAGTAAAATATACGTGTCTTTTATTTCTAATTCGCTATTAAACACGTGTAGAGAGATGGAGATAACAAACATTCAATCTGTATCAGATGTTAGCTTATTGGCTAACCGAAGTTAGCATTGAGCCCTTAAATAATACAGATCACTTGAAAATAGCTTACATTTGTGACAGGGAAGGATGTTATTTGTTGTGTTCACATTTCATAATGTAAAAAAAACCTTCTTACCCACGAACAAGTATTTGTAGCCATCGGAAGCTTTCTAATAAACATTAGCCCGCCGCTTCACAACAAACGGCGGGTGTTCTGGTTATTTCCTTCCCTCAAAAACACAGAAACCGACAGACCGTTCCCACGCCTCAGTAGATCCATCACATCACTGCGTCCCTCACGACCATATTTCAATATTATAAGGTTAATTTGGTAGTTTTTATAATCTAAATATTAATATAATGCGTTGACGTTTTTTTCCAAATCACAATAATGATCTTTTTATATATTAATTCTATTTTTATTTTATATTTTGTTCTATTTTATATCTGATTTGTTTCCTTATATTTTATTTTAGGCACAATTATATATTATTACGACTCTTTTTGACCCTGCTGTCAGCCTATGTGTATTTTTTAACTTTACAGCCAGGGAATAAAGAAAAGAAGTATTATAGATATTATAAACCTTAGATACTTAATTTAATAATAGAGAACATAAAGTAAATTTAACTAGGATATTATAAGATAATGCATCATTTTTAATTATGCTATCATAAAGGGAGGAGTCTATTGTCGGAACCGCATATTTATCTTCAGTTGCGACTTGAGAGTTCTCGCTCTTGTGCAGAACTCGAGCAGTGCAAGATTTCCTCTAGACTTTCATAAACTGTGAAAACTCCTAAAATAAACGGACTGCAAAGAAAATGCACTCAACCACCATCATTAATTGTCTCAACGGAAAAAAGAACTTTACCAACATTTAACTTAGGCTATATCACTTATTATTTAACTATATATAAGCTACATGACAGCTGTAAACAATTGGCAGAAACCTACCAGCTCGTGATTTTGCCTCTGCTAAGCGAGAAAAACCTTGCCAATCGAGAGCTCGGCAGATTCAACCGGCAGCTATGAGACACTTGCCTTTTTGGAATATGGTGGTGACACCTGACACTGTGCCCGAGTTCACCATCCCTTCTCTGTGCCCGGGGAGACTCGAGGGATGCGGAAGAGCGGAGACTGGAGTCGAGAGTGGACGCCGGTGGCACACTATTTCCCGGTCCACATCATCACCGTTAGTCCGAGCATTCACTCGCTGCTGCCCGTTCTCAGATGAACGCGAAGTGAGCTTCATGGATGATCTTCAGACTTACATCTTTTCAGACCCGAACACCAGAGCTGCAATGTCATTGCCTCATCTAAGCAAAATCACCACTCCGTATGGCTTTTTGGCACTTGGTGAAAGTCCGTGCGTTTGCAGAAGGGAATCGTTGTTTTTTGAGGAAAGTGTATTGCATGAATTGCTCAGAAATGCTAAACATAAACCTTGTTTAACTACGCATGGTCCTGTGAAATCAAAGAACCAGTCTTACTATTCTTTCTCACAAGCTGGACACATGAAAACGCGGGCCTCAGACACAGGTCTGCGAGATTCGTGTGGCCATTCAGAACTAGCGAAACCTGCTCACCTCAGTGGACCTTATGGATTCCTACAGAAAGGATGGAAAAAATGCTTGCGTAAGGCTCCCTGGACTCGGCGAAGTCCAAAGAAACTGGATATTAACTTAAATAGCAACCACGTGTCTGTCTCACACTCGGAGCCAACAAATGTCGCATAGGTTTGATCTTATTTTGTGTGATTTTGACACTGTATACATCCACTTGTAACACATGTGAAAGACTTTGTGATTATAATAACAGAACTGTTTTTAAAAACAAATGTTCCAAAGGAATAATGCAGCAGCTGTCATAAGGTAGAACATCTTTCAGTGAAAGGTTCTTAAAAAGAACATTTATTTCTTGTGAAGAGCATTCTAATAACACAAAGAACCCTTTCCAATAGAAAGAACGTTTTGTGCATCTGAAACTCACCATAACCTAGTATGGTCATAATTGTCTTGTGTGTATATATATGGAAACAAATACTACTTTTTAAATGCGGTCTGATACAGTAGGCTACTTTGATGCATTACCATTAAACTTATATATTCAGATAGCCTACATAAATGATTATCATATAAATAAAATGACAAATGTACATCATTATGTAAGGAACAAATATTGTTTGAGCAAGAAATGTTGAGAAATTTATTAAATACAAAGCAAAGGTATTTCCTCCTTCTTATTGTCAAATTAATGCTAAATTACTTATATATATATATATATATATATATATATATATACTGTGTGTGTGTGTGTGCGGACTAACCATGCAAGCTGAATATAACAACACTGGTTATAAGAGAAAAACCTCAGGCAGAAATTGAACTAAAGCCTTTCCTTTCATAACTGTGCCTCTGAAATTATGTGTAAATGTCATCAGTGCTTTAACACCATAATGGATGCAACAAGTATTATATGGAGTTTCAAATGATATGTGTTATGTGTTTCCCTAATGCAAAGATCAAACACAGAGGAGCAGATTTTAATAGTCTCTCACAGAGTAATACTTAAGCTGAACTCTTGGATCAGTCACCTTTAAGAATGTCAATCTGAAATCAGTGAAAAAAAGGTGAAGAAACTCAAAGTGGCTGCAAGTAATTTAAGTGTCAAGCAGGTTCTTCTGCAGGCTCTCAAGAGAATAGATAGGAAATTAAAGATGACTATAAGTGGATTTAGATCTCAATTATAGTCAGAAACTAATGTCAGAGTCTGTATTAATGTGTTACATTATAGTCATTACCTAATGTGGTTAATATATAAATAAATAAACTGCAGCAAATAGTATGGTGGATGCTATGATTATGTTGCCAGAGGTTTTATTATCACTCCTAAACACTTTGCAAAGATCCTTTACACTTAAGTAAAATCATGTAAATTTAACAGAAACACATAAGAGAAACATACAAGCATGTAAAATGATACAAAGTGCTTCTCATATGTCAAATCAAAAAGTGTAATTCTTCTCCCATGAAACATACTTGTAGACTTTGCAAGTGTAATGGGCAAAAAGATGTGCAAAATGTAAAAAAAAAAAAAAAAAAAGTTATGTTTTATTTTTATGGATTATTTATGATTTGTATTTATGCATTACTCACAAAAGTGTTACTTCGCTCACAGCAAAACCCAATAACGTCTCTCAAAACCTCAAATTCAGATGAACTAGACATTAATGTGTCTTAGATGGCTTGAAGAAGAATGTGTGTGCAAGAGTCTGACTGGGTGAAAAAAAGTCATATAAGAATCTATAAATATTACTCTAGTGAAATAAATGACAAAAAAGTAAATGACAAGTGATCAATGTTTGTCTTTAAGGTAAGCTAAAATCTATGTGTCGTCATCTTTAATATTACATGTCTTCTCTCTCACTCACCCTGGAAGTTTGCCTAATAAATTTTAAGTCAGCAGTGCTGCTACTTATCCACCAGGGGACGATATTCAATCACAATCAACCTTCACTCCATTTACAACTGCAGCTGGTGTTCTTACAAAAAAAACACAACATCTTAAAGTACATATATACAAGGTCAGACATCATTTAGTGCTGTACAAGATGTGTGTGCATTTGGCCAACAGAACAGTCTTGGCTTGGTTTCCCTGTGGATTTATTTGACTAGAGTCAGTGTGTCTCTGTTGATTCCATGGAGCTTTTTTTTTTTTTTTTTTCAATCACCGTTCTTTATTTCCCCCAGAAGCCAGTAGGTCCTCATCTTCCCTTTTCCCTTCATCTCCACATCTCCTCTCAGCTCCAGCTGGAAGCAGTCGAACTCCTGCAGGACATCTCGAGTGGCTGACGACACATGAATCTTCAGAGCTTCAGGATAACGGCGTGAGAATGATTAGAGTGTTACTGCATAAATTCTGAATAGTTGCTTTCGCACAGCTCACTTCACCGGGTTGACTAACGCGTGTTGGCAAGCATGATTTACGTGTGTACTTTCCACCTGCAGCCAATCATATTGGTGCACACAGTGTAATTGTAGCATTATTTATGTAATATTTTTGTATTTATTAATATTTTGAATAAGCTTCTTTCAGATTGTATTTTAATTGTAGTTTTGTACGTGGTTTATTTATGATTTTTTTGTAATCTTCTGTAATCATTTTTTTTGAAGTGACTTAATTAAAAATAAAACATTTTAAAAAGGACTGTACTGAAACAGTCTAGCTGGGTCAAAATATTGAAAATGCACATAACGGCCAAAGTGTGAAGTAAAACTGCCATAGTGCAATGTTTAAGTCAGGATTTTGGTGGTCAAGGCAGGCATACATGCTAATCTTCTCCTGTGAGAAATAAATTAGCAATGCTTACAATTCATGCTTTCCTGATTGCAATTTGTTTTGCTTTTGTCAAGTGTTATCTAACGCTGATAGTTCTCATTTATCTGGCAGCGTTTATATAATGGGTGGTGGGAGGAATAATTAAATTTGAATTACAATGGAATCTTTTCATCAACTTTTTTTGTTTGGGCTTCATGAATGATTGTGAATTTCATTATGGAAAACTGGTGTCGATAATATGACATCTGAAGAAGCATGTCTGTTGAAATACTGAAGCAGACTTTCAAAAAAAAAGGGCAGAAAATTTAGAGAGAGAAATTTCAGAAATATTCAGAGCCTTTGCATATCCATATATTTAACTCAGGTGCTGTCCATTTCTTATGATCATCCTTGAGATGGTTCTACACCTTCATTTGAGTCCAGCTGTGTTTGATTATACTGATTGGACTTGATTAGGA
>JAUCMS010000028.1:12316342-12327826 GCA_032357445.1 Enteromius radiatus | reverse complement strand
TGGGATCAGACCCAGACGTAATGCTGGAGGAAAATGAAAATTGAGCGGAAGGTTACGTATGGCCATGCCAGGCTAGTAATGGATAAGTATAGATTAACAAAGTTCATTACAATCAAAATAATCCTTGTCAGTTTTTTGCTAATTAAAAGTCCATCAGTATGTTAAAGTTCAACTAGTTGAACTAAAGTAAGCTTTTGAAGCCATTATTCTTACCACTATGAATGCCGATTCGTAATTTGAGTTGCTCATCAGGTCGGTGGCGAATCTTAAATGTTTTGACAGCCTCCAATAGAGCAAGGGCCATGCGTGCAATCTCACGACCGTGCAGTTTCCCATTCCGTACGGGCAATCCTGAAACTACCATGTAGGCATCGCCTATTGTCTCCACCTAATCCAGTTAGGGAAAAATAACAGTACATCACAATGTGGAGATTCATCAAAGCGATCATCCTTATCCTTAAACAGAGCACGTGCATGTCATGTAGTCGTTTTGGATGCACTTCTCAAAGAGAGGGATGTAATTTCCTCGTTTTCTTCTGCTGGGATGTTCCCGTGACAACACAGCACATTGTGCGTCAGCAGATGTCGCTGTTTTAATGTCATAAATGTATTTTTATTGTTGTTAGTATAACTATTGCAAATAAACATACATTCATCTTTTAAAACATCCTAATATATAAAAACTAATATGTATATATCTAATATGCTGACGCACTGTCACCATAGGTTGTCACGGGAACACCCCAGCTAAAGATAATGAGAAAATTGCATCGCTCCCTTTGACAAGTGCTTTCCAAACGATAATGACACGCACGTGCTCTAAATGTTTAATATATAAATAAATGCAGCCTTGATGAGCATAAGAAATGTTTATCATAAAAGTTTTTAAAAAGGTCAAATTCTATAAGAAAAAAGAAAATGAGGAATACATAAATGATAAATATAATTTGTTTGCAAAAGACAAACTGTAGCTGTCTAGGGCAACCATGTTGTCAGTGCTGAGGTGGCAATACCTTGTAAACGTCAAAATTATCTATAATGGCATCAAAGCAGGTGTAGAGATCATTAAGGAGGGTGACGACCTACAGGAGAGACATCCACTTAAAATCTTTAGAGTGAAATATTAAAACAAATCAGAAATGTTCTCAGGCTTAAGTGTAAGATACCTGCATAGGTGTGCTTTCTGCTGACAGAGCCGTGAAGCCCACAATATCACTGAAGTAGATGGTGACAGAGTCAAAAGCTTCGGCCTGCACCGTCTCACCCCTCTTCAGCTGCTCTGCCACTGAACTGAACACAATAGAGATGAAGCCTTATGAGCATTAGTAAAGTGTGTATATGATTATTTCATAGTTCATTTATTTGCTGTGTATTTTGTGAGTAAACTGACTGAGGGAGGATCTGGTACAGCAAAGCTTCTGCCTTGCGTTTCTCCTCCAGATAGGCTTGAGTCCTTTCCTCCACAAGCTCTTCCAGATTATTAGCATACTGCTCCATGCGAGACAAGAGATTATCCAAGATATTACTTCTGTGCTCCCTAAGAAAGAGGATGAGAGAAAGATAAAGAAACTGGATAACAATAATAAGAAAAAGATTTTCAACAAAGTGGTTTCTCGGGTGTGGCTACAACATTATCATGGTAATTTTAATAGACTGGATTCTTTGCAAGCACCAATAAGTGAACTGTTAGATGTATAAAAGTGTTTGTTAAATGTTTTAAACTGACATGTGAGATAATACAGCCTAAAACTATGCAGAATGGGCCAGACCTGTTCTGTTTGCGGAGTAACACACTAATTTGGTTGAACTCCGGTCTGTCTGATGGTTCTTCAGCCCAGCAGCGCTGAATCAGCTGACCCAGCTCTTCACTGTGGGCCTGAGGGTTCACGGATGGCCGTAGATATGGCCATTCACCCAGAGCTACACGGTCCACAATCTCTATACACAACGAAGAGAGAGGAAAATTAAAAGCTTAAAGGAAATTTTTTAGCTTAAAGGAACAGACCGTCCAAAAATCCTGCTTCTATTTAGATAACCTTGTCAAGCTCGTTTATAATTAAAGGCAGGGTATATGATTTTTCAAAAATGCCTTAGAAAAAGATTCAGGCCCTTTAGCAAAACCTGTAGCCAATCAGCAGTAATAGGTGTGTCTATTCGTGACGTGGAAGAGTGTTCAGTGAACAGCCGAGCAGAGTGACAGAAAGATAAACAGCAAAAGAGTAAAATGTCTGCAGAACGATAAGGCAAGAAGTATGACCCGTGTAAATATTGTATGAGCTTTCCAGTGCTGGAGAGAACTCAAGGTGTGGAAGGCCTGTGATCGGACACCAAGGTTGTTTTGGTTCTTCTTGATAGGCGAGTTACACTGGACGTGATAAAGCAACCGTTGAAATTCATTTGAAATTCATGTAAACGCACCAAAGATAGAATGCGGCAATAGTTTTCGGTCAGAGATTTGTCTCAATTGTATACCCTGCCTTTAATCTTTAAAAATGCTAACAACTAACAACAACATTGATAAACATAACCTTTAGTGAACATGTGTGTGTTTATAAATATATATATATATATATATATATATGCAAAAGTCTTAGGCCAGTAAGAGTAGTCTAGTAATTTCACCAACAACATTTTTTTTTTTATCTTTTGCAGTAGTGTGTCAGGTGGAAATATCAGTGTACATTTCCAAACATTATTTTTGCCATTAATTGTAATAATGCAGTGAGATTATTGTCTGCACAAGGAGTCTAACAACAGCCAGTGCTCCACACAGAGATCTGATCTGATCCTCATCCAGTCTGTCTGGAATCACATGAAGTAACAGAACAAACTGAGACAGACTCAATCCAGAAGAACTGTGGTAACTCTCCAAAGATGCTTCAAAAAACCTCTGAATTGTCTTACTTTCCGTTTTACTAGTACATCACAATACAGATGAAAAGATTGGTTGCTTCTTCCATCAAGTTACAACTTTAATATTGGGATATATATAGAAAAAGAAAGTAAGTCATTATTAATTCCAGCAGTATCAGCAGTCTAAAGACATTTTGCCTGTCAAAGGGCTTTCTTTCCTTTTCTCTCTGCTATCAACTTCATCACGGCATTATCCATTAGTCTTATTCCCACAAACTCCCACAATGTTTTATCTCTGTTTCCCATCCTCTTCCTGATCTCTCTCAGCTCTCTATTCATCAGGCTCTTACAGCTCTGAAAGCCTGGAAGAAATGGCTGTGGGTTGTAGCACTCTAGTAAAAACACAATTTCTCAGCTCCATCTGAGGCTTTTCACAAACAATCTGTTCTGATAAGAAACAGTTCTTCAAAGCTCAGGACATCTTTACTGCTACATAATTTCTTTGTGTTTTGTATTTATACGTGTGCCGTTGGTGCCAGGTCGATTGGTTGACCAGGAATACACTGGCTAGAACGATTGGTTGACCAGTCCAGAAACGTAATCTTCTCCAACAGTTATCTTATTACCAATGTGCCCAAAAGCATGTGTGAAGATTGATATGATGTCCTCTTTTATGTCAGTTCTGATTATAGTGCTGAGATCACAAGCTCCAGGGACGCTGACAGCACATGATCTGTGTTTGTGGGTGAAGCAGAAGTCTTTTCTTCACATAAAAGCACACATACACACTCAGTATTCTGAATGGCAAGATTAAATCCATGAATATAGAGCCAAAGAGACAGATATATATATATGTGTGTGTGTGTGTGTGTGTGTGAGAGAGAGACACAAATAAAGAATAGTGTCTAACAAATAGTGTCTCTGAAAATGATATAAAGTGACACTGATTTATACAGCTTTGCTTTCATTTGCATGGAAATTATAGATGCAATGGATAAATTTTAAAACGTTACTTTGAGAGATTTTTAAATGTGTGGCAAGTTTAATATTTTACGGCAATTAGCAACTTTGTATTATCATATGGAATTAAAATGCAAAAGTTTGCTACATAATAATTTCTATGTGTGAATGAGAGCTCTTCACATGCTAAGGGTTGTTCTCTGTAAACAAGAGAACCATAAGCAGTGGATGCAATGTGTTGTGAGGATGTTGGCAGAATGACAAGATAATGTCAAGTGTCTTCCTCTTTAGACAAACTCAATGGCGGCTGAGAGAAAAGGGTAGTGGACTGGTAAATTAAGAGTGTGTCAGAGTGTTCTTATTAAGCGTACATGCTGTATAAAGAATCATCTTTGATGTGTTTGTGGTAGAGAGAGGATGAGAATATTCATGTGTATGTGTGCGAGCACAGCTGTGAATGGCGTCTGGTTGTGTATTTGTTGACCTCTCTGAAGAACCTGGTTCATTAGCGTTTTTGATTCCTGTCACTGCGGAGGCTCTTGAGGGTAATTTGTGTGAGTGTTCTGAGTGCAAAGCCGTGCATCAATATTTTAAAGCGTTTTAGAAAGAAGTGGAAAAACATGTTTTTTATCCTCATCATATTGTTCTCAGATAAAAATAAAAAATTTCAAATCCCAAATCTCACAGAGAGGCAAAACAATTCATTATTACTTTTTAAATTAAATGGAAAGCACACACAAAAAACAGTGCCAGTGTAAGGGGAACTAAAGCTTTTAAGCCAAAACAACAACATGCAGTTCTTTTGTGTATTCTTCATATGATAGCTTTGTGTGACAAACAGATGAAACTGAAAATAAATTTAAAGGCTGGAACACAATACACAAATCTGAACTGCTCCAGGTGTGTGTTCACGGTGTGCGTGTGTGTGTGTGCATGTTTGTTCACTTCTCACTGCTGTGTGTGTGTGCACTAACATGGTTTAAATCCAGAGCACAAATTCAATTATGGGATCCTAATTTATAAATTGCAGAGGAAAAAAAATCTAACTATAACCCAATCTAACTTAAACACACTATGTGAAATCTGACTGCCTATTATATGAAACTGACCTTGACTTTCAGTGACTACTGTCAACTACTGTGGACTGGTAATGGAAGCAAAAATCTGAGCAAAAACCAAATGATGTATTCCGGTCTCAAGTTGTTATGCACAAAAAAAAAAAAATCTCAATATTGGCTCTAGGTGTTTAGAGAAATAACATGTCAGATTCTTATACAAATCAAGTTCGTTTGAGACAGATCTTTTCAAAGAATCACAAAATTCTATGAAAGAACTATATTTCAAACCTGTATGACTTTCTTTCTTTTGTGGGACAAAAAGATATTTTGAAGAACGTTTCAGTTGTTTTTGTCTATACATAAACAACACTGGAACATATGGATTTAGGTGTTTTTGCTTTACTGAAAATCATAACGTTAAAGGTTTAGGATTTAAGGTCAAAAGCAGGATGGAAATGGCATAAACAAGATTGGGTCTCTGACCTTTGGGGCTAAGCGAGTCTCCCTCCAGGTAAAAGACTCCTCTCCGCAGAGCCACCTCTTGAAGGATAATGCCAAAACTGTAGACATCGCCCTTCTGTGTGCCTCCTGGAGGAAAGCACTCCATTCGCATCAGCTCTGGAGCCATCCACAGCTTACCTACACACAGGCGTATGCAGATGCACACAGACACAGACAGGGGACTGACAGTGAACAACAGAGTCTGTGACTGAGGTTTGCATGTATACGTGTTGTGGAAATCATAGCCAGATTGACACAAAATGACACAGCTGAAAGGTCACATGACTGACGTGCATAATAAGAGTGGGCGTCCTCAGTGTCTGATTCTGTCCTGATGCTGGACAGCCCATAGTCAGTGATCTTTAGCACAAAACGATTGTCAACCACACAGTTGGATGATTTCAGGTTGCCATGGGATACTATCACACTGTTGTGAAGGAAAGCCATGCCCTGAGGGAAGATAAGATTGGAAAGTGTAAAAGAAAGCAAAGAGTCAGAGACAGAGCACAATCAGAAAAATTGATTTAATCACATTCAGAAAGTGGAACATAAATGCTACCTTTACTATGTCACTGACTAGGGAATATTTGAACATCCAGTCTAGTGTGATGCTTTCATTCTCCAAAATGTCCTGTACACAGATGCAGAAAAATCTGAGATAAGTGCATGTACATACATATAAGGCCCAACAAGCATTTAGACGTGCAAATTCATCGGATAATAAAACATTAAAACAACATGCTTGAGAGAAACTGAAATGACCATTGTTCTAACAGTAGAATATGTGGTCATATGTTACATTGTTTGCCAAACTGTCATGAATCCTTATGATTACATGTTAGGGTAAAATATTTCCCCATGCAGATTTTGCAAAAGGTTCAAGTTCAAGACCAATTATTTGGTTTGACATTCAATTCTGTGTGAGCTGTGCTCTATATATCACTGCCCTACTGACAATAATAATGGCCTTTTCTGACTGAAATTTCACTAATGTGACCAAACCTTTAGGCTGTTAAATCCGCATTCACAACATTTCCACATTCCTCATTGTTTCACTCGTAATTTCACCAACCTGTGGTCTTCCACAGCTATTAGGTACATGCACATTTTCATACTGATGCGTGAGTGTGGCTCAGAATGTCATCAAAAGAGTAGTTTTAGAGTAACAGTTAGGTTTATGGCTGAAGGAGAGAGAACATCATGAATCATGAGTGTCTGTACCTGCAGGCTGCCTCGAGGGCAGTATTCTGTGACGATGCAGATGTTGGGTGGATCGATACAGGCACCGATAAAACGGGTCAAATGCTCATTCTGCACATCTCTCATCTAGAGAACAAACTGTTTTTTTAATTCACAGTATATCCTTGCAAATATTTTAAAACAAAACACTACAACTATACTGATTATAAACTGGTGTACAAACAGTTCTTTTCACTCAGAAATTGCTAGTAAATTTCAAAATGAATTACAAAGCAATGGTAAGAAACTTTGAAATGTTCAAGTAGAAATACTGAAATAGCATTTTTTTAATTTTATTTACAATGTCAAAAAATATATATTTGTTCTGTGTATTCAGTTGTTTGTGAACCTATTGTAATAACTGTAATCGGATTTGCAGAATAATTCCTCAGTAGAGCAAAATAACAGCATGAAACACTCACATGCTTCAGTTCAAACAACACTTTCCTTGTTAACTCGATGCGCTTTCTGTTGATGTATTTAATGGCCACAATGTTTCCCTGGTGAAGAAGCAAGCATACAAAGACACACATGCTGAGGTTCCATGATATACTCAGTGGTTTGTATTCTGTACGAATTGTATTTTTCTCTGGCTCTGCAACCCTTTACCTGAATTTATTACTTCAGACCTATGTGCCCTCTAGAACCTTGCGTTCTGGGTTCTAACCCTAAACACACATCTCTTCCATCTTTGTTTGACCCTCTAAACTCTAGTACTATCTATTCTAACTCTGTTTTATGTATTTGTTTTCTTTTTATTAAAAAAAAAAAAAACCACACCCTTGACCCTCAGTTGCATATTTATTATCTTACTGCTAGTTTTTCTCTACAAACTGACACTAGATTCATTTTTTCCATTCTATCTAAAAATAATTATCTATATCCTATCTTTATCGTAACTTTGCTACGTGTATTGTGTTAGGCTAACTGAGACTTGTCTCTGTTGGTTTTGATTGCTTCTGTTGTCTTCATTTATAAGTCGCTTTGGATAAAAGTGTCTGTTAAATGGCTAAAATGTACTTTATTTACCCCAAATCCAACCCCTCAACCTACCCCTGATTTGCAAATTGAGGCTCTAACATACATAGAAATGGTAACACTATACAATAAGGTTATTAGTTATTGTTAATACAGCATGTATCATAAAAATAACAATAAAAATAGTTAAAGCATTTAATATAGGTTAAGGTTAATTACTAATACATTTGTAATATTTCAACTTCACTAAATATAATATTGAATGTGTCATGAACAAACATGAACTGGCAATAAACATACTATGAAATGACCACAGCCTATTAATAAATGCTGTAAATAATGTTGTTCATTGTTAGTTCAAATATGTTATCAAACTGAACCTTATTATAAAATGTTACCAAGTGAATATTTAAACCAAAGCTTGTCAGAATGATACCTTAAAGTAGCCAGTCTTAGCAAACACCTGGAAATTACCATCTGCTGTCAGCAGTGATCCATAATTTGAACCTCTCTGTAGAGAATGAGAGAAATAAAATGACTCAATAATGATCACTAAATAAAAAATAAATGAATTAAATGAAAGCCAAAGAGCTGGAGAATATGTTTTAAAAAATGAATGTGCACTATGTAGTATGTACTGTCTCTGTGTTTTACTAGAGAGAGCGTGAGTTTGCTGCCGGTGCTCCTCATGGCTTTTTCTAGATTGCTCATCTGAATGTCCTCCCAAGCAATTCTCCATAACTGAGCAACCAACTCCTTCTCCAGCTTCAGCTTTCTGTGCATGTACATGTAGCATGTGTTTTAAATGCAGCCATATTTGCAGAACATTTATAAATTAATGGACGGGTATCAGAATCATCTAGCTAGCTCTCACCTGTATATAAAAACAGTCACAGTGAAGATAATGACGACGATGAGGAAAAGCACAATTGAAATCATTTGGTGCATTGCGATGGTTTCTAAAGGATAAGAGGGAAAATGAAGGATAGTGAGATGTAGGTCAGCAGAACTAGTGCAGAACTAGTGTAAGATACCTACGTGCACGACAGGCAGGGTTGTCGTTCTTAAAGCCGCAGAGAGGCACATCCCAAGGAATGCTGCCACCTGGCCACTGTATAGCCATCCCAGCAATCATCATCATTTGTTTCTGAGTGCCGTTATACACCGCCACGGTCTGCAGCACATATATAAGCAAAAGGACAAATATAATTTTATGTATATAATTAATGAAATTCTAAAGGGAAATGGAAAGAAACAGCAGTACTCGATGTTAGACTTGTTGCAATACCTTTAAGACCAAAAATGAAACTACAATTGTGGCTTTTAGTTCATGTCTATTAGTTTGAAAGACATTTACAGTACCGTTCAAAAAAGTAGGGTCTGTGATGTCTATAAGAAATTTTATTTAGCAAGTATGTATTAAATTAATCAGATATAATAAGAAGATACAATAAAGTAGGCGGCCTTGGCTTAAAGGAACACTCCCCTATTTATGAAAATAGGATAATTTTCTGCCGGTAGCACTTTTAGCTCCAGCTTAGCACAGATCATTGAATCTGATTTGACCATGAGCATCTCGCTCAAAAATGACCCAAGAGTTTCAGTTATTTTTAAAATCTTGACTCTTCTGTAGTTACATTGTGTACTGTGACAGAAAATATGTGAAAAGTTGTGAATTTCCAGGCGGATATGGCTAGCTACTGTAGGAACTATACTCTCATTCCAGTGGAATAATCAATACTCAAGGAATTATTTTCTAAGGGGACTATTTTCAGGCTGTGTAACATCATTGTGCCTGCTGCACCCATGGTATGGCAGCAAAGTTCCTTGATCACTACGCCAGAATGAGAGTATAGTTCCAAGCCATATCAGCCTAGAAAATCAGAACTTTTTTATTTTCCGTCAGTCTTCATTTTCCGTGTGTCTTAGTACACAATGTAACTACAGTAGAGTCAAGATCTCATTAGCAGTTGCTTGGCTATACACACACATTTAGTTCACTGTGTGCGACTACCTTGAGCTATGATTTTAGACATTTATACATACACGCATACATAAAATGTATAATATTATTTCTAATACATCTAAAAAAAAAATCCATCAGAATACACAGCTAATTTTCAAGGCCTGTTGATAGTGAAAAATGTTTTGTGTGTATTCCCAGTTATGTCAGCTTATAACTGGGGATAGATTTCTTTAAAATCAAGAAAGCAAAAGAAAAGTGAACAAATAGCTTGGTAATGGCGGCAACATCAAAATTTTAACTGAAAAAGGCCGGTATTTAAAAGAAAAATGACAAGAACAAGCTTCATTCAGAAAGCAGCTGAGATGTTTAATATCTATTCATCATCTATCCTGTACTTGCTCACACACGCAAACAAAAAACGTTCCCCTGACTGAATATGGATCCTATAATTAACCTTCCTACAGCCTGGCCTCTCAATTACCAATCAAGCATCTTTCAGAAAAGGGGGTTTGTGCGGGTAGCTTTGGTTTTAGATTTAAGCCATCAATCTGCCACTTGGTTCTGAGATTCAGGTGTTACATTTTAATCCATTAGCCTGTAACAAAGGCAAAACTGTTTGAATGACACACACACATAACTGCTGCAAGAAAAATTAAATAGCGCTTCATCTGTCCATTACTAACAAAAGAAGTATCATTGCTATGCAAAGTAAGGTGGCACAAAGTGTTTGTATGCATGCAAAAACAAAAATAAATTAAGATGATGAAGAAATTAATTAATAATGAATACATATTATCAAATAAAAATATGAAGCCTCAGTGGTTGATAAAAAAATGAATGCAAATTACCACTAAAACACCTGAGAAAAACAAAATGACAAAGCTGTCAGACTAAGTATGTGATTATCACTGACCTGAAAGTTGCCACTGTTGGTGTCAGTCATGTCCCACAGGGCAAAATCAGTCTCTCTGTCTCCATTCTCATCAATCTGCACCAGACCAGTGACACCTGGGAAAACCAAGTGACAAAAAGTGTGTTATACAATTTTATATTCAACCAAAGAAAGATATACTGCAGTTTTTAGGATGAGAAAATTGACAAAATGTTCATTTTTGGGTGGACTATCCTGGTAAGTGAGCTATAATTTAAGAAGACATTAACATCACATCCCATTCACATCAGTAATCAAAAAGATTATAATCACACAGTAAATAGATCCGCATACAGCGAACGTGTATACAAGCGTTCAATCAAATCTGATCGAGTCTCTTGAAAAGCTTCCTGTGGTGCCCATCTGCCAATGAGGGTCAGGTGCGGGCAGTAATTTCCTGTGGAGGCCACTCACCTCTTTAAATGGGCTACAGATAGAGGCCGAGTCCAGCTCAGAGGAAACACACTGTGACATTTAGACTGATATGAAAAGCTAAAGCTTTATCAGACTGGAAATGTCAAAGCCATTGGAGAGAGAGGAAGAAAGGAAGAGAGAGATGTCCCCACATCGACTGATGATAAGGATAGCTTTAATAAGCCTGCATGAGTTATAAAAGGATGGACACACACAAAGACAGTTAGTGGACCATGACTGCCCACCTTGTGCAAAATTGTAGTCAGATTGTGAAGAATGTTTTGGCACATACTTCCTTTTGGAAGATAAAGGAAAATATCTCTGAACATTGACACTTAACATCTCCAGCCAACGTCCTCTCAGAGGACATATCGGCTATTTTGAAGGATGTTAAATTCAGCTTATAAATTTTACATTACACACAGACACGGATACGGATAGACAGAAAGAGTGTGTGTTTGTACCATGTTTTCAAAATAATGTAATTCACTAGTTCCCACTTCCTCAGCGATAAATATAAGCTTGTTTGGCGGACTGTCCGGGGGACAGGCAGGGAGCCCGGCGGGCCCGAGCCCTAGGAGGTT
>JAUCMS010000028.1:12284754-12299932 GCA_032357445.1 Enteromius radiatus | reverse complement strand
TGTTTTGCTAATTGCCTATAATTTCCACCTGTTGTCTATTCCATTTGTACAACAGCATGTAAAATTGGTTGTCAATCAGTGTTGCTTCCTAAACGGTCAGTTTGATTTCACAGAAGTGTGATTGACTTGGACTTACATTGTGTCGTACAAGTGTTCCCTTTATTTTTTTGAGCAGTGTCTATTTCTTCTTATTAAAATTACTTAAGTAATTCAAGAGCAGTGAAAACTTTTCTCTTTTTCGTTGTCTGATAAACATAAATGTCAGACAGCAGGAATATTAGACTGCTGTCACTTTAAGAGCTGCCTGGATCCAATATAACACACTTTCTTTCTCAACTGTTTGCTTTCACTTAAGATCTAAATTACTGTGTTTATGAAGATACTTGCAAAGATGGGAATTTTGATCTATACAAGTATACAGTATGTATTAAACCATTCAGGGCCTATAAAGCAGCAAAAATAAGCACTTTAAAAAAAAAAAAAAAAAACTACATTACACAGCAAAGTTACATGAGTGTGTAACTACGATAGAAATTTATAACAGTAAATCATGTCTACTGGTAAATTGCCATTTAATATTTGCATTATTTTTCTCTTGAAACTGAATACTGATGACTCATCTTGCACAACACAGATTTTTGTCCATAAAATGTTCCCTAGATTAGATAGTAAGATTTCTACTAATTCTCATTAGCAACAGACCAACAATTTGCTTAAATTTAAATAAAAATGCCATTGAAAAAAAACTGAGCACATTTAAAGTGGACTGTTTAAAATAAACTAATTTATTTTAAGCCACTAAAACAGGTTCTGGCACTTCTGGCATTGGCTGTAAAAATAAACTAATTTCTGTCTGTCACGTTTCTCTATAATCTGGTTTAACACAAGCCAGTATAAGATTACAAATTCTATTAGCGCAGGACTCTGTGTGTTGTAAAGGAGGTCTGCCTAACATTACCTCAATTTAGAAGAAGACAAACCTTAAGTTCTGCTGCTGCTAACATTAGAGAACATTATGACTTGAGTATTCTGTTCACAAGGGGGTAGATATCAAGACAATCTTTCACCTCTGTGAATGATGCTTTTGAAATGTTTGGGTTCAAGTCTGGAGGTTTTCAGTTACTCTACATTACATCCAAAGGTCAGAAACGACGTGAGATATCGACTTGAAATATCAAAATACAGCCAATTCCTTCAATAAGCAGTGCTGGGTTTAGAAAAGCGTACGTAATGATTCTACAAATTTGTGTAGCTTTCTTTCTATCCTTTGCAACCCCTCAGTTCAGATTAATTTTTAAGCTGATCCAGATGGATGGAAAAAAAGCAGGGAGAAGCAGAGCACGGCCTTGTGGGTAGTTTAGTTCAGCACGACCGCTCTTGTGTTCTGCAACCAAGATGACAAGAAGCTCTAGTAACAAAGACCAAAGGTGCTACCACGCATTCAGGAGAGGAAATATTACAAACAAATCCATAATATAAGCTCATGCAGTATTGTTGTTCCTGATTCAGAACTGTTTGTCCTAGAAGAGAATTCAAGACTCCCACAATTTTCAGGGGTATGAAAACCAGATCTTCTTGTTAGCACTCTGAAATGAAGGTCGTCTTTGATGCTGGTTTCCACCATGTGCAGAATCAGGTGTGATTTAAGTGGCTGGGTGAATGGAAAAATTAAACCAGGAGCACAGTCCTCATCAACAGAGCAGCTTTGAAGTGTGTGTGTGTGTGTGTGTGTGTGTAAGAGAGAGAGATGGATGTTGAAGCACCTGCTGACTTCAGGCCACTAACAATCTTGTAGTGCTGGAGATTTTATCCAGAGGCAAAGCAGCAGCTAAGTGTACATCACTTCACCGCTACAGAGAGAGAACGAGAAGTCTGAAAGCTTATGAACAAATTTGTTGCTAGGTTTGTGTAATGATGCGTGCAAATATCAATCCAAAAAAGTAATGTTCCGAGTACAAATGGACGCTGAGATAGTTGTAATTACGTAATTAGTTGCACATCCAGCTTCAACATCTCCAGCTAAAGCTCTCTAAATGCCTCAATGTTCAAGTCCACTTTCATCGACATTTACAAGCTGGGTGTTTTCCAAACGGCCCTGTGCTGATAATATAGATTCGTTCAAATAAAATGCACTTGTTCACAGTTATATAAATCTATAACTGTGCTTTCAAGAGACAAGCATTCTGAATCTGACAAAGCATGGACAGCTCAAGCAGAAATATATTAGAGATGCCACTCTCATGGCAGGTGGTGTGTCTCCATGTGTTGTCTTCCTGCTGCTGCTGATATGAGGATGATTTTACAGGGTTGAGGGGAAAGAGGCAGGAGGTAAGGAAGGGCATTTCCTCTCTTCTGAGATGTCTGGAAAAGGTTATGGCTCCACAGGTAATCCCAATACGTTAATCAGTTAAAAAGACCCCAAAACATTTCTAAACAGTCTATCTATCATCTGTCCCCAAAAGTTCATTTAAGGACATACATAATTTTTTAATGCTTTGGCTGATAACTGATGGCCAATTCATATTTCATCTAAATAAATTTGTGCAGTGCAAGATAATATTTAACAACTTTTAAAAAAACAAATATTAACTTTAAGAGAGCATTAGATTACAATTAAAAAAAAAAAAATGAAAAACGCAAAATCGTAAGAAAACAAAACATAAACAGTGGAAAAACATACAATACTGGCTGATAACTTTGTACTAGTGGATGACGCTGTGGAGTACTTAGATGTAACTGAAATGTAATACTTATTATATGACAGATCCCCCAAGCTTTTGTCTGTCCTCAAGAGAGAGCAAAGAAATCTAGTCAGACTTTATTGCTGGTATTTTATGAGCACAGTGTTTTACATCATAAGGCTGATTGTATTTTCCCCCATTTATAGACGATCGTTAAAATGGGATATTGCTGATGCCATCTCCTGAATGCATGTCCGGATATGCTTAGGATTCAGTGTCTTCAAAGGGTTTTATGACATATACGCAGCCTCCACCTGAGACATCATCCTGCTGCTTCATTGATTTGACTTTTTATGTGTTAGTACAACACTGCATTTCTTACTGTTCATTCAGTGACTCAAAAGAGCACCCAGTGACTAATGATGAACCATTCAAACCTACAAGTTAGAAAGACTAAATAAACTCACTGAATGAACACTGTATTCACAGGAAATGCCAACAGATCAGATAATGTGTGCTAAAATTTCTTGCATGCTCACAGGGATCATGACCTCTGTTAATAAATGTTGTTTGGTTGACATTTTTATGCCCTGCGGGACTTGAAAAACGGTTTAAAGCACATTTCACCCATTAAAAACTTTCAGATACAAGTTTCCTGAGTTCCCCTTTGCGGAAGAAGCATTAATCTAATGCAGAGGTCAGAGCATAGAGGAAATTTTAACTGCAGAGACAATAACAAGCTACATTTTGTGATGCACTATAAAAAAACTACTATAATAAAACTGAATCTCCTGCTGTTGGCCAGTGCAAGTGCTATGAGATACTGAAATATGGCTCTCGATAAAGACTCTCCTTTGAGTCTTGGCTTGAATCATGCATCTTACATCTAGAAAATTATATATAATAGGTACATGATTGATGTAGTTCAATCATGGCTGAGGAAAACAACAAAAATCAGTAAATTAACAAATACATTCATATTCTAAACCTCACTCTAACCTTCTTAATCATTGTCAGTCATAATTTGCATGATATTATACTGAATTAGATAATGTTAGTCCACAGACAATTAAACCTACAATATGCCTTGAGCAGCACTTCTTGCAGCATTTCAATGATGGAGTGCAACATAAATTAAGCTCAGGAAAAAAGGCCGCTCAATAAGACCTTCACACTCACTCTTACAGTTCCTTAAGATAGAAGAAGCTTCTAGCTTCAATTTGATTTACTTATTTTAATAAACACTACATATGCAACTTTCTGCAGGCACTTAAAGGTATAGTTCATCCAACATGGAAAATTCTGACCCTCATTTCATGTCAATTCCTGACCCTCATGTCATTTCAAACCTGTATGACTGGAGAAAATAATTAACAAAACAACCAACACAACAACATTCGATTCTATTGGCTCACATTATATAGACACAAAAATACTATATTCTTTACATAGCAGATGAAGTCATAAAGGTTTTTACTTTTTCTTCAGTGCAAGAAAAAGACAGTGATTCAGCTTCCACAGATTTCCTCCAAAACCAGAAAATAAAATGCATAAATGTGTGCACTGTCTGAGCCACCCAATAATATTAAATACCCACACCTTTTACTAGAAAATGTATCTTTTCTCTGCTTTTTTGCAATTAGTTTCTGCTCTAGTTTATGTACCCTTGAAATTGTGGCACAGCTATTGCCTCCCGATAAAAGGTTTACTGATTTGTGCATCACAAATTTGACCTCTTACCTCAGTGTCATATTGCATGGAAACAACATGTCAAGTTGTCAACATCGCTATTTCAGAAGCACCGGACATGCAATAACATGAAGACAGTTGGATGATTACATGCAGACCATTCTAGCAATACAAGAAAAACAAACCACTCACCTCTTCCATCATCCTCAATCTTGCTCAGGAGATCAGAGTAGTTAACAGGCCCTTTATTTTCTTCAAATACCAGGTTCACGGTGGTGATGTTGTCCTCATGCATTTCCGTGTAAAGGCCCTCTAGGGCAAAGTAGCAGGCTCTTTCTCCCAGTTTGGTATCACTAAACATCAGCAGGGTGTGTTGGCGCCACCCAAAATGCTTGTAGAGGTGGAGGGCGTACTCGCCTAGTTTCTTATGTGTGGGGCCCGTGTTGGTAATAGAGGTGTACATCTCCGTATGCACAAAAGCTACAGCAGGGGCCCCTGCTGTGATCATAGGGAGGTCCCAATGAGCGGTGAACAGGCCGACGGGGGAGGAGGTGTAGTCACAGCCAGGCCCTATGAAGGCCCACGGGTTGTGTTCGAACTTCAGGTCTACGGCCATGAGGGGGGCGATGGACTCTGAGCAGATACCCTCTCTATTCTCGCTGTTGGCAAAGACGTGTCGGACGTGGTGCCGGGGCAGCAGAGTGGGGTCAGCATTGATGCGAGCGATGGCCCGGTCCAGCGCGGGTCCAACACGAGCCCATGCCCAGGGGTAGGACGTATTGTGCTGAGGGAGTATGACAGCCAGTACGATGTCATCGGTGTGGTTGTGCACGGGTCTGTGTGACCCTTGGTGTCTGCTGGTCTTGGTCCAGATCGACAGGGTCCCACAGCACAGCAGCATCAAAAGCAGCAGAAACGATCTGCCTCCAACGACCCAGAGACTCATATCACTGCCGCTCAAGCTTCCAACTGATCGGGAATACTAGAAACACACACAGGTTTATCGTATGAGATCGCACTGTAAACTAACTTGAAAAATGGAAACACTTCAAATACTCTTTGAAAAGGTATTATTTTTAAAAAGAACAGTGCTGAAGGCTTTCGGGAGACTCTTCACTCTATATTTGGGTCAGAGAAGGTCTAGTCTATTTTCACATTTACTAATCGTATATTGTCACCTTTGAGAAGAAATTATTTTACTCTAGTCTTGGACTTTAGTTAGTTTGTATAGATAATAACAGAGCACACATACATACATGGCTAGTTTGGCTAGCTGCTACCAAGTAATAGATAAAGTTGTGGCAAAATATCTTGGGAGTCATGGAATGTTGTTCCTAAATGAGAAAAGTCGACAAATTTTAAATAATGTACTTTGAGAGGTCTTGCGGCAACCAAGCAACTTCCATTGAGATGAAAAAGAATGCTAAAATATAGCTAATAGCACGTTACAATTAGGCTCCATTGTTAGCAGCAATTTTAACATAATTCATTCATACAAGTTAATATGAATTTTTACAAATAATTTTGTTTGCGTTTTTAAAATACATTCATGTTCATTTATATAAAAAAGAAATGTTCTGTTAGCATATTGTATGTACAGATTAGCTGCTGTAAAGGTATTATTCACTGTTAGTTCTTTATACCTTATGCATTTAACTTAAATGAACAAATTGAAGCTTATTGAAAAGTGCTACCAGACATTCTAAAGAAAGCTTCTGAAAAATCCACTTCTGAAGAAAAAAATATTTGATGACATTATAAGCAATAGAAAATTATTTTATGCTATTTCTGTTGAAATATTAATATCATGCAACTGAAGGCATCACAAAGAGATACAAATAAAACAAATTCTCAATATGACAGAAATCCGTGAATCCTGGATAACAGCTAAAATTATACCTCATGTCTTTAGAAAACATTTAAATCATTCTCCTTAGAAAATCAGTTGCTCTCAAATAGTGGGTTGCAAAAAAAATATTAAAAAACACATAGCACTGATACAAAGCAAATAATAGAATGCAAATATGCATTTTGGATATCCATTTTGACAGAAATTAATCTTTCACTTTGTAGAAAGCTATTCAAACTTAATCAGATGCCTACATGGAAAGCTTATGAACTCATCTTTGAAAACTAAGACACTAGGGAATAATTTCCAGTGTAAAACAAACAGTCCTGAAACAAAACCAGTAGACAATCACCGATCTAAAATGTAATGTCAAATCATATGTCAACTAAAAATGAAATCTCCAAACAAGCTGAATAGAAAACTCTCTTAAGTACCTTTTATACATGTTGTCTTCTGTTCTCCTCAACATGAGCTGATAAAATCTTTTGACAGTCCACTCAGCACAGCACAAAACACATCGCTGCCTCTGTGAAACTCATCCCCACAGGCTGACTGTGTGTCATTCAGAGTGCCAAGAGCAGCAGTGATTTTCTCAAATCACATTACCTCACAGAAAGCTCCACCTCATCTCTGTGTCGAGCTGCATTCCCTGCCATGCTTCAAGGTTCTGAGGGTATTAATGCCTCTCAGCTGCAGTTACTGCCAGCAGGAAGAGAGAGAGAAAGAGAGGGAGAGGAAGAGGGGAAGAGAGAGAGAGAGAGAGAGAAGATCAGTCTTGATGTGTTCTAATGCATTCTCTCTTCTCTATTCCAGTAGGCTAAAAGTTGACCCTTCGGTCAGAGAAACACTTCCAAATGCTTTCAACTATAAAATAAAATCCACAATATAAACACTCCTCTAACTTCAAGTTACAGAAAATCAATGGCATCAAAATCCATTAGCTTCGACCATGTATTGAATAACCATAATAACTGAATATTACCTATAAGAAATAAGAGGTCGCAGACTTATGATTATGGTTGCAGACTTCTTTCTCCATTAGTGACTATTTAAAAATGAACTAAACATTAAACACTGAGTAAAAATGTTCTGCAATTCGAAGGTTAAAAATAAGGTTAAAAATAATCACAAAAACACAGCAAAAACAGCTCTATTGTGAAATATTTTAGCATTTTTTGCAACATTATAAATGTCTTAACTGTCACTTTTGATCAAGTTAATGTGTCTTTGATGAATACAAATATTAACAATCAAAAATGTCTGATGTCTGAATCACCAATTTAGCCTATTAAAATGATTTCACAATGTTACTGTGCTACTGTATTTAAAGTCTTCTCCAGGAGTATGTGTGGAAATAACTGTACTTGTTTCAGAAAGACAGGCCTTACTGTGTCTTAGTAAGGACAGGGCTGAAAGCGGAGGAGCATTTGGCCACAGCAGTGAGGTTACAAAGGTTTAAATGCTTTTGTGAGCTGATATCCCTTCACTGTCATTTATTGTGACCCTTATGAGAGTCAGGTCAGAGCAGTTTCCAGCTGCCCAGCAAGATGTGCCCCTATGGGTCAGGACAAGCTCTATCTGCTCTCCACTCGTTTTGAGTTCAACCTCTACTAACCTTCTTCAGCTGAGTGTTTGTGTGTGTGGAGCTGCATAGTGTATCCTTGGTTTCTGAAAGCTGATGGTTTGTGTGTGTGTTACTTATGAGAGATTCTTTTTTGAGCTTTCAGCCAACAGTGTTCCAGCATGACTCTGACATTTATATTCAAAGCCAGACATTAACAGAACGTCGGAATAATATTCATAGCACCGAGGTATGATATGCGTGTTGCAGGTCTCAATGTCAATTATGGGTAATTCTATAGACATCCTCAGGATGATGTCTCTTTTCTTGTTGTAATACATTTACGTTTCAACACATAGATAAATGAACTAAAAGTGTGTATAAAAAAATAATTTTTAAAAAATAATTATTTAAAACAATACAATTTAGTTATCACAGCATTATAAAAAACATGGATATTCGTTCTGAGATAACAGGGTAATTAAAACGTAATTGTTAAATTATTAGTGTTTTTAAATATTAACTTAACTTTTAATTAAAGGTAGCTTAATTAAAGTTAAATGACAGGTAAACTGTATTTTAAAAAACTATGTACATGCACCCAATACTTTAGTATAAATAAAAGCTATTCATAATAAAAATATCATTATTTAAAAAATAAAACTTAATAAATAATCAATATGGTATTGATATATTATAAATCCCTATCTTTAAGGAAAGAAAACAGTAACGTGTTCAAAGTACATTGAGAAGAATACATGTGTTTTTGTTTATAATATTTATGAAGTATATTTTATATGTAGAAAAAAAAAAGTATTTGAGTATTAGTGATGAGGCAACAGAAAATGAAAAAGGTTGAGAAACACTGCTTTAGGAAGTGTTTAAAAAGAGACCTAAACTGAACTAAGATCAGTGTTTAGTTAAATCTAGATTTGTCCTTCATCCCCCTTCAGAGAGCCCTGGGATGGTCAGAGGGATAGAATTACCAAAACAGGATGCAACACAATAGCATCTCCCTCCCTCTCTCTCTCCCAACATTTCCCTATCCATCCTCTCTATCTCCATATTTCATTCCTTTATATCCATTCCCTTATTTAAGGAAAGAAAAAGTGAGACAGCGAGAGTCTAGCACACAGCAGACAGGAAGCAGTATTGGGCCAACAACAAAAAGTGTCAAATGTGTCAAACGCATATTGACAATAGAGCTGTTCTTCTGCTTTTTGCTATTGGATAAACCCACCTTGCAATCACTCCAGAGCTGCTCCCATCCTCATTCTCTTCATCATTCTCATTCTTGTGAGCAGCAGGAGATGATAGCAGCTGGACATGCTTGTGGAGTACAGCTGCATGCAGAAAAAAAATTGTATAACAAACAGAGTGAGCTTTTACATGCACTAGTGTGAACAAAAAGTATCTAATATAATTTAGCAAATGCTAGACCCTAGTTTGTTAATCAGATCTGCCTCCTCCAAAAACAAGGCTAATGAGTGATATTCCTTTTATCAAGCACCTTGACTTACTACACACAGACAGCTATTTGGTTTTTAATAAAAAACACAAACAGTTTAAAATCACTCTACAGCTTGTCAATTATCAAAAAGTTTCATTTAATTATAGTCTATTCTGTGTTACCATGGCATTAAACTCCCAGCTCTGTGTTAGAAGGGCTTTGTGATCAGCTGCTATCTGAGTACAGTGTGTTCAGAATGACTAACGCACAGGAACAACTAAAGTCATTTTTGGTTAGACAATTATAGCATGTTGGAGGAGGAGATCTGGATTTGCAGAGAACACAACTAATGTCACATTTAAAAAAAAAAAAACACACATTACGCACATCTTGTACTCGGTTAATTTGTGTCAGGGACAAAAAACAACCAGTTAAACAAGTATTAAAATAATCATCAGTTGGCATGGCAAACCGTGCAATGCTTACTTAGTATTCTGCTTACAAATTTTAATGCACAAAAAAGTTCTTAGTTGGATTGACAAAAGATGAACTTTTGTTCTAACACTAGTTCTATTGTACAATGAATCTGGATTCCAGATTATTTTAAATGAGAGAGAGCACTGCTTTCCCACAGCTACTAATTTGCACAACCCAACCCACAGCATGTCCATATAAGAGATATCCGTACAAAACACAAAGAGTAAAGCAGAGTTCTGCACTCAATTCAAAACCATTTAAAACACAATAAATTATTATTATAGACTAAAACTTTTAAATCTTTTAAATCCTCTTATTTGTCAGCTGTACAGGCTGCATTTTTTCGTTTCTGATATTGCAGATTTAATACGTACAATATTTAATGTATTTTAGAAATTACATTTTGTATATATTTTCTAATAACAGTAACAACAATAGTAACAACATTACAATATGAATTTAAAATTGCAGTAACATTATGTTTTTTGCCCACCAGGACCATGCGATTTCAGTTGTTACTTAACTTAGTGATGTTGCTAAACTAATTTCGGGAAAAGTGCATACAAGTAATCAGTCGCAGCTGGGTTCACTTTCTAATCATCTCGTTAGTCAATTCAGTCCAAACTTATCCTCAATAAATACGCCCGTCTCTTTCCCTTCCTCATCTCATTCTAGCATCCCTCCTCCTCCCCTTCTCTGCCTCCCTCTCTTCTCTGCATTCCTACACGGGGGGCACGCAGGGTTGGAGCCAGTTTATGCCACTAGGGCTCGGGGTCCACCGGATCTTATTGTGAACAACTGCCAACTTGTAGTATTGTAATATTTGGCCCCCAGTTTTCAGAAGTGTGAGGAAAACATTGAGGGACAAAATAACAGTAAAAAAAACTGGCGACCTTTCTGAGGGAGAGGAAATTGAAAATTTTACCAGTAGGTGTTCCCAAAAGGTTTGGGTTTATAAATGCCCCACTTGGACACACACAATGTGATGATTTACATTCATTTTCTTAAGCACCATCCATTATCGTGACCTACCTCGTGTGTTGAATTTGGCTCAATTTATGCATTTTCTAAAAATCTAATATTGCACTATTATGAGTTAAAGCATACTATTGCATCAATTATTGATATTACTTGCTCTTATTAGCTTTCGCTGCATATCAATAGCGGTTTGGTGATCCTAATGATTAAGTTTTGAGGGAGTGTGTTCTGCCTGTAAGTATCGCTTACATTGAGAATAGGTGCATTTTGTTTTACAGGCGTGACAGATAAACGACCAGTCACATTGAGCGGGCAATTTCAGACTCCATGAGAGAACATTTTACATGTGAAACAGGAGAGAATAAACTCAGCAATGACATGACATCATCATTCTGATATGTACTCATCTGTTTGGGGGGAGGAAGAATCACAGTAGTCCCACTTCATTAATTTTTGATTCTAATCCAGAAAGTCTAAAAACAAAAATAATATGTGGTTGTGGATGAACCTCAGCCCTCAACCCATTATACAGGCGCTGTTATATTAAAACCTGTGCTGAACAAGGGTTTATATATACTTAAGATAAGCAACAGTTTTAAAAATTCCTTCAAGTATCCTTACTAACTGTTTAACTGTTCTTTACTATTAAAGCATACAAATTAGTAGTTGCATTTAAATATGCAACTAAAAAATTAAAGACGAGTTTCTCAGGATGGTGATGGCACCACTGTTCATTTAATCTTATTCCTGATTCTTTGTCTTCACACACCTTGCACTGCGTCCAAACAGGGGCCAAAGGGGAAACTGCCAGCTTCATTCTACCAAGCTGCTTTCATCTCTGACATCATCTCCTGCTGAACGCAGCACTGTTGGCATGAATGCCATGGCAACCGTCCTCTGGTCCTCAGAGTGGCACAGTACAGTCTAAACACAAGAGATCGGGAAAGAATTGAGAAGGGTGGTAGCTCACTAGCCAAATTGGCTCCTGCTAAGAAACAACCAAAAAAAAAAAAAAGTATGTCACAGCACATGATTTGACATGATAGCTTTTACCTGTTTCCAATTGAGAACTGGCTGAATAGATAAATGGGGTCTTCAATGGCACAGCTAGTGGCATTTCTGCTCAGAAGTTGTTGCCATCTGAAACATTTCACAGTTCATGATCTCTCTACTACAACAGAGCGGGTATGTAAAAACATGCTTAATAATTCAGGAAAACAACTAATATTGTAGAACCGTGAGTATATAAACCTATAACTCTCTACAACAGCAGCAAAAAAAAAACATTTAATTCTTGAATGAACACTGACAGCCTCCCCAGGGTGATCTTGGGCTTGATGAAGATGATCTAGCTTGACAAAGAAGATTGGATTCGGACCACACAGTGTTTGTGGATGTTTAAACAACCCTTTAACAGCCAAGGACAGATAGAGAAAACAGTGTGATCTGGCATCTCAAATAGGCACTGCTTCAGCTTGAAGCAAGGGGTAAAGATGGAGGAAAGATGGCTGAGAGAGGCTTTTATTTTACATATAAATTAAAAGCTTTTGGAAGTGGGCCTCCTGCGTGCATTCAGCTTGAGTCTTCGATCAAAGAGGTGACTAATGTGAGAGAAGGCAGATCCTTTACTAAACAATTTCTATAATACTTGTAATACAAACTGTAAGTTATTATTTTTTGTCTTAGTACAGTATATTTAAAAAATGCAGTTATAGAATTTAGGATCTAGGATTTAGGATGAAACTACAAACTTCTAGCACCCCCTGCTGGGAAATCATTGATCAATTACCAAAATTCTCAAATTCTCTTACCACCAATTTCTTGTGTTCTGTATTTCCTAATAATAATAATAATAATAATGACAACAATATAATTTGACCCCCCAGTGACAAAGCTTAATTGTCCGCATCCATTACTCCACTCTTCAGTCTCACATGATCCTTCAGAAATGAATCTGATTTGCTGATCAAAAAACATTTCTTCTTATCATCATTGCTAAAAACAGCTAGTTATTTATTTATTTATTCCTTGTGTTCTGGAAACCATGGGACACTACTATTACAAAGTTAAAACAAAATTAAGCAAGATTTAATATCAAAGTCAAAGAATCCTGAAAAAATATATCATGGTTTCAAGCTGTTTTCAACTACTGAACGGAATGCTTCAACTGTATGCCAATAAATGTTCCTGATGCTGGTTCGAGTGCAGAGGGATTCAGTGGTTGAGTCTGGAAACTATAATCCAGGGCACCACACACAAGGAGGAAAAAGATAAACGCGATCCAGCTGAAGCACGCTCAGATACATCTTTCCCCTGGTTCTCTTATATAAAAGCACTGATCTATAGAATGACAGCATGAAAGAACACAGCTTAAGTGAAAATGGATTTCTAAAGAGAGGCCAACTCAGTTGTTTCCATGGCAACAGGGGACTGCACAAACAATTCTGTGGTCCTTCATTGGGCCATCATTATTCAGCTGCATGGCAGGAAAATAATACAGAGAATGCAAAAAGGAAATAGTTCTATATTAGTAGTACTAGTAGATGCGTTTTGATTTTCAAAATCACCTTTGGCTTACACATTACTTAAGAAAACAAAAGAACAAGAAAGATCACAAAGCAAATTGTGCTATAAACACTGACATGCAAGTGCCTTTTTCTAGAGAGAGAGTATTTGTTTAACAGTGCCAGTAAAATAAAAATAAAAAACTAAGCCCAAGACAAAGATAGCAATTTACAAACATCTTTTATTAAAGAGTAAGAAAACCAACTATCACCATAGGGTGAGTGTTTAAACAGTTCCTTATGGACTTTTCTTTTTGTTTTTTCCATCACCACCTGTAACACATAACTTAACAATATAAATGTGTAAAGAAAATCTCGCATATTCTAATGAAATCAGAATTATACAAAACACTGACGCCATCCTACAGAGCAGTTATAACCCAAATTAAGCCTGAAATTGTATTATTGGTTTCATATGATTATTGATACAATGTAAAATGATGTTATGTTGGCTAATTAAATGGATTTGCTTCTAATTGCATACAGGTTATAATAACATTAACTAGCAAACTTTTAACTGAGGGGTGATTCATGTCCATTCAATGCGAGAATTCAATGGAACTGCTTATCAAATAAAGTGAAACGGTTTTCTCAGAAACAACATCATGCTGGACTACTAAAAAGACTCTTCCTAGAAAGCACCAAAGCTTTTGATTCGTTCTTGTTCAGTAAGACTGGGGGAAAATAATGATTGTTTAATTACTGTAACAACCTGGAAGTCAAAGGTTCCTAAGTAGCAGAGCTCTGGGGGACGCAGTAACTATATACAATTAGTTTAAGCGTGCTGGAGTCGATCAATAAGGACAAACAGCCCTGTAACAGAGCAGTCTATCTGCAAGTCAGACTACATGCTCCATTAGTTAGGGTTGAACTAAGAAATATGCAGTGAGTGAAGCATCACATGATCACAGATTACATGCCGTCACCCAAATCCACCTCAGCCATATATGCATCCAGCTCTGCATCCAGATGACTCTTGGTCATGGACATGTACTCATCCAGTTGTTCATCCAACTGCTCCCGAGAAGGAGTCTGGAGGCTGTCGAATCTGGCCCGGCTGCACCCTGAATGCAGCCTACTGACACACGTAAAATGGCCACCACCTGTGCAGATATATATTATAGCTTAAGAAAAAGAAATTATGAAAATTGCATGTACTGAATCTAAACATATTACTTAAGTGAGTTATGTCGGTAAATATGCATGATATTCTTACAGTATGAATTTAAAAAAAGCATGAAACATCTTCCAGTAGTGCTCAGAGCTGTTTAATTCTTCTCTGTTGCTCACTGAATGCACTAAACATGTCAATAGCACAAAAAGTAAAATGGAACATTTGTACATTAAAGCAAATATACAAGCAATTCTACTGATATTTGGCATATACTTTAGTGACTGTTGTTGGCTTTTCATTGCAGGGTATTTCAGTAATAGGGCATTCGACATTCAGACCCTATAATCGATCACATTTTTCCCGGTCAGTTATTTCAATTTTTTTCCCTTTAGAAAAACTACTGTGTGTGGAGTCACATGACCCTATTCAATTACGTTACCCTACGTTCACACCAGACGCAACGTAGACGCTTGAACATTTTGAGGTTACTCGCTTCATCCGCACACAGCAAACGTAAATTTGCATCATGGGAGAGGCTTCTGCCAGGCGATTCCAGTCTCTGTACATCGCAAAGGATATGACTACAGTGTAGAGAAGCGGGTTTAAACGCCTTGTTAAAACTCTCGACAGAAGATACTCTGTGCCGTCGCGATCACATTTTTCAAAAATTGTGCTGCCAGACATGTACAAGACATAACCTGATAAGGTTAACATACTCGTGTTTCTTAGTAAGAACTAAGAGTAAATTCATGTCCATATAGTGGCATGACAAGATCACTAAGATAACCTCATGCAACTGTTTTAAAATCATGTAA
>JAUCMS010000028.1:12248682-12284654 GCA_032357445.1 Enteromius radiatus | reverse complement strand
TGTGAGCATATTTACTGTGCAAAATTTGTCAGTGAACTATGAGGGCAAAAAAATAAATAAAATAATCGTTCATTAATTGTAATCGAGTTAAAATGTTCAATTAATCGAGATTTTGATTTTAGGCCAAATCGCCCAGCCCTATTCAGTAATTTGCTTAATAAACCAGTGTATGATTAAATACATAAAGGATTAACCGAAAAGAAGCTAAAATTCTAAGGGGTTAAATCATAAGGAATCAAATTGTCCTTAATCTTTTGAGATCTTTTTACATCACTGCATTAATAACACAGATTTACCCAAAAAATCAACATCAGCAACTTGGCCTGCCCAATTACAAAACTGTTAAATATGTTGGATAATAACTGCTATTCTCTAATCAACAGAAGTAGTAGTAAGATGGGAAGATTTTGCCAAACCTTTAGCTGTTGCTGGATGTGGCACCTGCCGCTCTGCATTTCCTTCTGAAGAATCCAAACATTAGGAAAGAGTTGCTGAAGTTTATGTTTAACAATTCTCTAATCATTTCAGTCTTAAAAATTACAATTTCAGTGCAAAATGGATCATTGAGGTGTTTATTTTTGTGTTCAACTTTTCACAAGAAACGTTTTACAAATGAAAAGATGGCAGCATGCAATTTGCATACTTCCGGGGCCAAGCCTTGAATTCATGTACCCCTCAACTGTGAATGTCAAGAAAACCTTTTTTTTTTCTATTAGTTTTGAATTATTTATGTTAAATTTTGTGCATTTTATTGGTACAGAGATGAGTGGTGTTTTTTTTTTTTTTAATGTTTGCAACTGCTCTAATCCCCTCTTTAGACACACTACAATTAAATTGTCATCTGTTACATACTGAACAGACATTCAGAAAACTACTAAGTGCAAAGTATTGCAGTCTTCACTTTTCATGGCCACTTCAACACTTTATATATATATATATATATATATATATATATATATATATATACACAAAATATGTAATATAAGTAAACAAGTGGTCAAGTGCAAATACTGGTTGTTATTGGGACAGGTATAATAACCCTCCATGTTCTCACCTGTATTTCTAATGGCTCCTCCCCCTCTGTTTCCCACTGGTCCAGTCCAATTCCCATTTCCTCCTTGCTGTTGCTGGCTCCACCCCTTTTGAACACCTAGAGAGGAGACTACCCCTCGTAGACATCTTATGCCTGCAGAACAAAACACACATACATGCATGTAGGTACACAATATAATGAATGCCAAGTTGATGTTCATCTAATCTACTCTCTCACTCACTTCTCCTTGTGTAAAATCCTTTGACCAGTCCTCTACTGCCACCCCTGCCGCCTCCTCTCATTGGCCCCCGCAATCCCATCAAGCCCCCTCTCCCCATGGTACTGCCAAGTCTCGCCTTCACGCTCACTTTGCACAGTTGATTATTTATGTTCTGCAGAGAGGAAGAGTCACAGAAACAATTTAGTCTACTATCAGAGAATATCAGCTTTGAGAGTTGTGCATTTCATCAAACAGAATGTGCCTGACAGATGTGTTATGAAGGGCGGCCAGCACAGAAGGTCTGTTGGCCATCTCCAGAGCCAGGCGCTGGTTCTTCAGCGACGCTGCAGTCTGCTGGTTCACTATGGCTGTGATGTCCATTACATCTGCCGGTTGATGCTTCAGCAAACTGGTGAAGCTTCAGGGAGAAGAACAAGACCACAAAGGATCACACAACAAATATTACACTGTAAAAAATGCACTTCTGGACTACATTGTGATAATAGCAGGACTGCTAGCCTTTTTCTCACCGGTCATGCAGAGAGACGGTGCATGTACTGTTCAGGATGATCTTTTGGGGATCCTGAGGATTCATCTTCACATTTGCGGTGTAAAGTCAGACTTTCAGACTAACATGCTAAAAAGGCAGAATGAGAAGTGAAATTACTGTTGACATCTAACTTTACCCTACGCAGTGTGTGTCTGGGTCAGGGCTAGTTCAGCACTAAACTAATTTACACGGAACAAAACTTAGCAAACATTTGAACGGAAAGAAATTTACAGAAAACTCGCACATTTTTTTAACATTTCAGCTAGAAACATTACTTATAAATGGCGTTTAATGATTTACCATCAGTCAAGTTGGCATCAACGCACGCGCACAGAACAAAGTTAACGTTTTGTTCGGATGTTTTGTGCCAGGTGTGCGGAGTTTGGGACAGTAATTCACCCAAGCTGCTGAAAAAGGTCGAATGTTTACCGCCCTCTACCGGTCATAGCGGCACACAAACACTGCAGTTTGCGTCAAAGAATAACGTTTATTTTATTTTTTAATTAATTATTAAAATTTGTAATCTTTTTTTATTTATAAAACATATGTTTTTATTTATTTTTTTTATTTCACTATTAGAGTGATGATATATGTTTAAGCCTTAAGAAAAGCATCTCGTATTTGATCAGATTTGTATTGTCGTCTCAAAAATAAATAAATAAAAATAATAATTAAAAAAATAATATATAAAAGTAAAAACAAATAATAAATAATAAAGTTTTCATCAATCAAATTAGAATGAACGAGTTTTTTATTGATCCGTAGTATTAATAATCAAACCAAATAGGAAATCTAAATTAATGTATTTGAATAATCTTAAATAATCTTTTTTTTTTTTTAAGATTTTTTAAGACTGAATAATCTTAAAATGTTTATCATACAAATCAGCTGACCGAGCAGGTAAATCAGCCTGGTTTTTGAACAGGGTTAGTTCTTGTACTTTACTTTAGTTTTACTTGCGTTCTACAGAACTTAATTCAAAATTATTTCGAGCAGCGAAAAATATCACCATTGCACGATATTCGTTTCACAACGTTTTTAAATTAAAATTTTATTTTATTTTTCGCGCAACAATTTATTGCTTATTACTATTTATTTATTCATTTGCTTGTTTGTTCTTTCTTTTTACATTGCATTATAATACATTTCATTACATAATTGTGGCCATCGGTATTGTCTCCGTTTCAGAATTCAGTTTTACTGAACTTTATTTGTATGAAAAATAACCCAACATTTGTGTCACCAGGGGAGTTACCTCTCAGTTTCAGTCTCTCTCTCTCTCTCTCTCTCTGCATAGCGAGCAAGTACCGCGAGCGAGTCAGACGTGCGCAGACACACACAGAAGAGTACGCACATGTGACACCTAACTGAATTGTAAGTAGTCCAAATATTGACTTACATGGATTTGTTGTTTGTGTTTTATGTATTTGGTAATTTACAATTGTGTCAATAACTATATACGGTCTCAGAAAGAGTGAAACCGAATAAATACGATTCAGGAAGTAACTATTCGGAGTTTCCCATTTAAGCTGAGAGTGATGGACACGTCTGTTATTGGATTATATCATATCAATTTTTTTGTTTAGTAATACATATAGTTACATTGCATTGAATTCTGTGTTTTCATACTTACGTTAGTGTGTTTTTGTTCGGCTGTCTATTAAGTTACTTGAAATTAAATCCTGTTTTAGCATATATTGTATTTGTATACATTTTCTGTATTGCTTTGAAGACGACACAATGGCCCCAAAGGTTTTTACCACATTTTTTCCACACCTGAAACGTTTGACAATAAACTTTTTATCAGATGTTTTTAGTGAAAACTGCTTTTTCTTTCATCACACGATTTTCTGTGTTTATATCCAATGCCTTGATGTTCATACAGCATTATGCAAGTGTTGCTGAAGTGTCCTGGACACATTCATATAGCATTTAATCTTTCCTTCTCTTCTAAATTAGTGGGAGCAGAATGTCTGTGAATGCACCCAGCAGCAGTGATGCATGTTTAAGCATCGTTCACAGCCTGATGTGCCACCGCCAGGGAGGAGAGAATGAGAGCTTCGCCAAACGTGCAATCGAAAGCCTGGTAAAGAAACTCAAGGAGAAAAGAGACGAGCTCGACTCCCTCATCACTGCTATCACCACGAATGGAGTTCATCCAAGCAAGTGTGTCACCATACAAAGAACACTAGATGGACGTTTGCAGGTCAGAGCACTTTCGGCTCACATCACATACTTAATCATACTTAATGACAAACAAACAACCTGGAGTAACAGGTCACAGTATATAAGACCATGCTAAACAAGTGTCTATCACTGCTAAAATCTAGCTAGCTATGTTGATTCATCTGGTGTGGAGCTTAAAACTTAGCTGCCAACACAATTTAGTCAAAACTAGACTCCAATTTTTAATTTTTACAAACATTTTATGACCCCGGTTTTACAGAAACCTACTCTTAGACTAAAATGTAAAACTGAGCTGTTTTAAATGAAAGGAACACGAACTGACTGATCTTAAAACATGTCAGTGCCTTTGTTTGGTCTTAAGATGCACACCAGTAATGCTTTTTTCTAAGGCATGTTTATAAAAATTACTTAAATGTCCTAATTGAACTATGGCCTCATCCTGGTTTAGGCTAAGCCCTGTCTATGAAACCGGACCTTGATGAAGCTGGTTGATAAAGAAAGCAAGTAAAGCTAGTAAAGAAGTCTGCTGGGGAGACAAGCATCCCAGGCTGGGTACCAGCATTAAAAACAAGTCATATACAAGCCAGTGCTGTTATTTTTAACTAAACTAAAAGTAATTTAATTGAAATAACGATTAAATCAAATGAAAGAAAATAATTATGAAATAAAACACTTTTAATAAATTATACAAAGTTATTAATGTTTCATTGACAACTAACTACAGTTAGAGTAAAATAGTTAAGTTAGAGTAGTAAGTTGAAGTACTTAAATTATTAAAAATATATCTGAAATAAAATGACAAAAGCATGTAACAAAATTAATAAAACTAAATTTAAAGCTGAAACAATAAAAGCCAATTCAATATAACAATATAAATACTATAATATTATATAGATGATAGAAATAACACTGAAACGTGCATGCTAAGCAATGCTGTTTTTTTAAGCAGGGAAATATATTGCATACCAGTCTGTTGGTATCATCTTACACATAAATAGGCTGCTATTGTGGAAAAGAGCAATAATGTTTCAGTGTTAATTATTTCTCTGAATGTGACTGACATTGTGTAAACGGAGTATGTGGCCAGTTCAAATCGGAACATAAACAATATCAAATAAAGCTTCGGCATGTCAGCGTTAGTTACATGTCAATATACAGAAAAAGACACAGTTCATTTTTCCTAGAGGTTCTATGCCTCTTCCATGACAGACATGACTTTCCTTGTGTCATCTACATTATAATAAATTTTCAAGAACATAATTAACTGGAATTGCTAGTTAACCAAAAAAGCATGCATAAACACTTTTACCGACAAATAAACAGTCACATCATAACGTAATGTTTTCTAATACAGTGTGACATTTTGTTATGTGATCAGTTTTCACATTAAAGACCAAAGGTCTGGCAGACTTTCACCTCTGCGGCATTTATAACCATCAGAGGAGGAGAATCGAGGTATGACTGATGTTAACATGGAATCTTTTCTCCCAAAATAGTCATTTCATGATTTGAGAGAGAAGAGAGGCCAGTGGAGAGCGAGACAGAGTTTTCCCTTCCCCCAACTGTAGACGGGGAGAGAGGCGGGTGGAGGGTGAGGAAGGGTTGTTTTGTCTGAAACACAGGAAAGGGGCGGGGCTAAGCTTAAGCCTGTCTGTCTCGCAGTCTGTGTATGTGGGAGACTGTGTCAGTATTTGAAGCATGAGTGCAATGTGTTCAAGTAGGACATTTATGCAACAAGTTGTAAATGCATGTGCATCAGTATGGAATCGAGCTGAACCCTGTTTCGTGTCAAGCACAGCTATTAGGGTTTGTTAGTGGAGAAATGCGATGTTTATTAAAATGAGAGAGTTCTCAGAGTTTAATATGGTGCTCTGTCTGTCTGTGAGTTTGTAAAACGTAATGGGTTTGGCAGTGGACCAGCTCTGTCTCTGTCTGTGCGCCGACTGTCTCCGTTTTGACTCGCTCAGGAAGGTCAGTCTCCTGGGTGGAGAATTGTAAGTCATTCCAATAGCAAATGAGGTCACAATGTGTTGCCACTCACATATGATTTAGGGAAGATGGTCTGACACCAAAGTCAAATGTTTCTCTGTACTTTTTTATCTTCTGTGTTACTTTCTGAGATAGAGCATCCCTGACTTCAGACCTGTCTATACATACAAAGGTTTGACCAGACTCTTGTCTAGTTAATATTCAAAAAAGGTTTTGTTTCGCAGTTTCCTGCAAAAACATTAAGCAGCACAAATGTTTTCAATGTTGATGATTAAAATAAATGTTTCTTAAAGACCAAATCACCGTATTAGGCTGATTTCTGAAGAAAGACCGGAGTAATGGCTGCTGACTATTTAGCTTTTCCATTACAGGAATAAATTACAATAAATATTCTTAAGTTGTAATAATATTTCTCAGTATTACTATTTTTATTGATTATTAGTGACTCACCCCAACCCTTTGAACAGTAGAGGCATAAAGAGCACTTGACATTCTCCAAATAATTTATAACATTAATAGTAATTATTATTTTGAGCCCAAATTTTCACATTGGTTTTATACTTAAGGTCTATTAAACAGAGATGAGAGACCATGATTGTCACATTTTCCAGTTGTGTTTTACATCACATTACAGCATCAGTCTGCTATTTCGTTTGGCAAAAAGTATAACAAGCTCATCTATTTCTAAGCCATTAGTTATGTCTTTCTCGTGAGCCAAAGTCATCAAATTCATTTTTCTCTCAGAGAATAGTTCTTTGGAATTGTGTTAGGACTCGGGACAGGGTGGAGAATGAATATGATAGGCGAGGATAAGCGATTATCAGTGCATGCGCTCCAGAAAATATTCGCTCAGTGCAATAATAATAATTAATAGATATAAGGAGATCAAAATGACAAAGAAATTTTTCAATACAATATAGATAAGTCAGGAGGTAGAAAATCAACAGATCTTTTCATAACTCGCTTGAAGTATCAAGTTTGACAACCCCATAAAGATGTTTTTTTTTATCTCTCTTATTAAGAATACAAAATAATGTCACACTTTAGTGAATCCACCCGTTTTTTGAGGATTTTTGTATGTCAAGTGTTGTGATTGCTCCTTAGGTGGCTGGGAGGAAGGGTTTCCCTCATGTCATATATGCTCGTCTGTGGCGATGGCCGGACCTTCACAAGAATGAACTCAAGCATGTCAAGTTCTGCCAGTATGCCTTCGATCTGAAGTACGATAATGTGTGTGTGAACCCCTACCACTATGAGCGTGTAGTGTCCCCTGGAATTGGTGCGTATGTAATTAAAAACATAAATGATAAAACTAACTAAATTTTTCATCACTTTTATCATTTTACGATGAAATATTTTGATAAAGAATAGGCAATGACTATTTTTTTCTTTCTTCTCAGTTGGATTCAGTTTGCCAAACACAGGTGAGTGGAGCTCTGAGTAAATAGTGGAGGATATTAGCACTTGTATTTCTTCTCCGCATGTGAAAGAATGTCTCAAGCATTCATCAGGGCTAATCGCTGATGGCCCCGATCGCTATGCTGCTGGCAGCCAGCCTTTAATCAGACAGAGACTGCCATAAAATGTGTCAGATTGAGACATGCAAGGACTTGCCTTGCAGTGAAAGAGACAAACAAGGACAGGAGTTTGGAGATGAGCTCAAAGATGTTTTGACACTCATGCTCGTCCCTTAGGCAGGCTGATAAAAGAAGAGCACATACATGACTGCATCCAGATGGAGGGTCCGTCGAGTATGACTTTACAGCAAGACCATCATCCTCCAGATCATTACACCCCACAGCCGCTGAGACTCATGTCCCCAGAACCGCCCCATCGGACCACTTCCTCGGTCACTCTCTACCCCAACCTGCCACTCTCTCCACCTTGTAAGTACAGCAAAGCATGGAGTAAGAAGTCCTGTCACAAAGCAGAGTTTTGCAGTATAATCATAATAATTTATTTAGTATATATAATATAATATATTTCACTGCAATTGAATGATTTGAACCAAAAAAATATTATATAGTATTATTTAAATTACTTTCTATTTATTAAATTGGATTGATTGATTTACTAATGACAAATGGGGTGTGCATAACAACAAGTAATTGATGTTTTACCTTGGCAATGGAAATGCTGTTTAAAAAAAATATTATAATGACATAGTAGCACATTATCGATCTCATTCTCTTTCTAACTCTATCTAAAGCAAGTGCATCCAGGTTGTCAATGCAGGCAGAACGTCCTGAGGGACTGTTGCCGATCTCAACCCCAGCTGGACGGGCCTTGACCTCCAGCTCTCCACCTCCCACCCCAACACACAGTCACGTACCCACACACAGCCAGCCTTCGTCCCAGCAGCCCCCTGTCAGCCAGAGTGAATACAGCACCTCCAAGCATGCACAGACACAGGGGTCTTACCACAGTGAGTTTTTATTCTAAATCACATAGGGTCGCACATGTATTCACTATTGACCTTGTTGAATTTTATTATTAAGACTTTACAAGTTGAACATGTTTGTAAGGCATTTCAACTGTATGACATTATCAGTAAAAGACCAATCTATGAAAGTATGAAGTCATATTAATTTTGCATTTTTAAACATCTCAGCAACAACCTGGACTGGGACCAGCACAGCCTCCTATACTCCTGCTGGACCACAACAGAATGGGCGGAGTCATCAGCAAGCAGCTCCCCCTCACACTAGCCACTTCTGTATGTACATTTAAATGTGTCACGTCAAAGTGCTTATTGTAAAATGTAGATGATAATAATTGTAAAATAATTTAATAAAATAAAATATATAAATGCATTATATACAGTATATATATATATATACACACATACAGTGGAGGAAATAGTTATTTGACCCCTCGCTGATTTTGTAAGTTTGTAAGTCTCAGAACAGTATCATTTTAATGGTAGGTTTATTTGAACAGTGACAGATCAAAATGAAAATTTAATTAAATAAAAGATAGAAACTGATTTGCATTTCATTGAGTGAAATAAGTATTTGAACCCTCCAACAAAAAAACTCTTAATACTTAATGGCAAAACCCTTGTTTGCAAGATCAAAGGTCAAAAGTTTCTTGTAATTGATGATCAAGTTTACGCACATTTTAGGAGAAATTTTGGTCCACTCCTCTTTGCAGATCATCTCTAAATCACTAAGGTTTCGAAGGCTGTCTCTGTGCAAGTTTGAGCTTCAGCTCCCTCCATAGGTTTTCTATTGGATTAAGGTCAGGAGACTGACTAGGCCATTCCATGACCTTAATGTGCTTCTTCTTGAGCCACTCCTTTGTTGCCTTTGCTGTATGTTTTGAGTCATTGTCGTGCTGGAACACCCATCCACAACCCATTTTCAGTTTCCTGGCAGAGGGAAGGAGGTTGTTGCTCAGGATTTTACGATACATGGCTCCGTCCATTCTCCCGTTGATGTGGTGAAGTTGTCCTGTGCCCTTAGCAGACAAACACCCCCAAAGCAAAATGTTTCCACCTCCATGCTTGACGATGAGGACAATGTTTTGGCGGTCATAGGCAGCTTTTTTCTTCCTCCAAACACACGATTTGAGTTAATGCCAAAGAGCTCAATTTTGGTCTCATCTGACCACAGCACCTTCTCCCAGTCAATCTCTGAATCATTCAGGTGTTCATTGGTAAACTTCAGACGGGCCGGCACATGTGCCTTCATGAGCACCTTGCGAGCACTGCAGGATTTTAATCCATTGCAGTAAAATGTGTTTCCAGTGGTTTTCTTGGTGACTCTGGTCCCAGCTACTTTGAGGTCATTAACTAACTCCTCCCGTGTAGTTCTAGGATGATTTCTGACCTTTCTCAGAATCATTGACACCCCATGAGGTGAGATCTTGCGTGGAGCCCCAGACCGAGGTCAATTGGTGGTCATTTTGTGCTCCTTTCATTTTCGAATTGGACCAACAGTTGTCACCTTCGTTCCCAGCTTCTTGCTAATGGTTTTGTAGCCCATTCCAGCCTTGTGCAGGTCTACAATTTTATCTCTGACATCCTTTGGTCTTTCCCATGTTGGAGAGTTTGGAGTCTGCTTGATTGATTGATTCTGTGGACATGTGTCTTTTATAAGGGTGACTAGTTAAGACAGGTGTTTTTAATGAGGGTGACTAATTAAGTGGGAGTGGCTAACCACTCTGTGGGAGCCAGAAGTCTTAATGGTTGGTAGGGGTTTAAATACTTATTTCACTCAATAAAATGCAAATCAGTTTCTATGTTTTATTTAAAGTTATTTTTTAAATTTTCCTTTTGATGTGCTATATGTCACTGTTCAAACCTACCATTAAAATGATACAAATGATACTGTTCTGAGACTTTTCATTTCTTTGTCATTGGACAAACTTACAAAATCAGCGAGGGGCCGAATAATTATTTCCTCCACTGTATATATATATACATATATACACTTGTTTAAAAGTTTTGGGTCAGTACAATTTATAAATATTTTTTTATGAAAGAAATAACACTATAATTATAATAAATATAATTATATGATAGCAATTTATATATCTCACTATTATCTTTATCATCATTGTGTTTTTAATTGTTTTAATGTTATTTTATCTTGTTATCAGGGTCTCAGCATCACACACCAGCCTCATACCCTCAACCGGTCTCTAACCATCCAGGTACAACACACACACACACACACATGCACACACACACACGCATGCGCACACTCTATATTAAATTAGCATGTCATTTGTTTGTGCACTGCAGGCCCAGAGTTCTGGTGCTCAATCTCTTACTTCGAGATGGACGTGCAGGTGGGGGAGATGTTTAAAGTTCTAGCCAATTGTCCTGTGGTGACAGTGGATGGTTATGTGGACCCTTCAGGCGGAGACCGCTTTTGTTTGGGTCAGCTGAGCAATGTTCACCGAACTGATGCCAGTGAGAGAGCACGGTCAGTGTGCATTCAACATAACACTTACGCACATTCATTCACCGCCTGAGATTCAAGTCTTTGGAACACCTGACATCTGCCCCGCAGGCTTCACATTGGTAAAGGTGTTCAGCTGGAGTGCCGTGGGGAGGGAGATGTGTGGATGCGTTGCCTTAGTGACCATGCTGTATTCGTGCAAAGTTACTACCTGGACAGAGAGGCAGGGAGAGCGCCAGGGGATGCCGTTCACAAGATCTACCCAGGAGCACTCATTAAGGTACATCTTTAATGACATCACTCTTTAGCACCGCTTTCTTCTTTGCAATTAAAATCAGGCATCAACAAGAGGGGAATGACTTTGGGCCAGACAACTCTTTTTGAAATTGTTCCAGAAAACAAGCATAATCAGTAAATTTAAGCATGAAGTCATAGACAAGGTACGGTAATTGTTTGTGAAGTAAGAGCAGTTTGTTCCTCCAGGTGTTTGATCTACGTCAGTGTCACAGGCAGATGCAGCAGCAAGCGGCGACTGCACAGGCTGCTGCGGCTGCACAGGCAGCAGCGGTGGCTGGGAACATCCCGGGGCCTGGCAGTGTTGGAGGAATCGCTCCAGCCATCAGTGAGTTGCTGGTCCCAAAAACACTGATTTTCCAGTTAGATGTGAACAGTATTTGAACAATGTCTAACTTTTCCTAAGACCCCCAGACTATTTTGTTTACTCTGCGGTGCAAGTCTTTCCTGCTTTTCATCAGCATTGCACTGAATAGAATTCCCCACTACAAAACGAGTCATTTACCCAATTTTGTAGTTTGAATTGAACATGATGTGATGAAAAACATGTGTACAGCATAATAATGCCAATGCAGTTTGTTTAGAGAATCAAAAACATAAAGCATGACCAGTTTAGTTCGACTCATTAACTTTTTTTTATTAAATTTTTTTTATGAACTGGTTCTTTTCAGTGAATCAAAAACATACAGCTCAACCAGTGTAGTTTGATTCCTGAACAAATTAATCTTATGAATTATTTCTATTTAGTGAATTAAAAATATATAATGCCAGTGTAGTTCGATTCATGAACAAATTACTTTTATGAACTGGTTCTGTTTAGTGAGTTAAAAACATACCAGTGTCCTATTTACAAACTGACTCTTTTAGAGTAGTTCTTTTAACAAATGATTCAAAATACTCATACACCTCTATTAATCAAATAGCAATTAAACTGCATAGTTTGTTGATAATTATCAAAATTAATATTTTTGTATTATACCAAGTTGTAAGGTTGCAATTTATTACTGAGAAATATTTTTTAGCATAATTAGGTCAGCAATATTAGCACTAGAATGTAAATATCCCCAATGAATCGATTCATGAGCTTTTGAATCAGAATCAAGCCCTAAAATAAAAAAATAATGCATTTTAAAAACTTATTTGCTTCCAGTAATACTCACTCTTCCTTATACACTTTCATAGGTTTGTCGGCGGCAGCTGGGATAGGTGTTGATGACCTGAGACGTTTGTGTATCCTGCGGCTAAGTTTTGTAAAGGGCTGGGGACCTGACTACCCTCGACAGACCATCAAACAGACACCGTGCTGGGTGGAAGTTCATCTGCACCGTGCCCTACAGCTGTTGGACGAGGTCCTGCACACCATGCCCCTCGCTGACCCTGGACCTGCCAACTGACCCACAGACTCCAAAATAGACAAGGCCCGTCGCAAAAACAGAGAGGACGACAGACAGAGAGAAAGCGAGAGACTCACACCTGCACAGGCAAACAGTGACTCATAGTACCACATACACACTTAAGCCTTCACACACGCTGTCTTTCCACAGCCTTGGCCAGCAAAGTGCCTCTGAACTGACCAGTGTTTAGTCCACTCTTGGGTGCTGTTGACCTGGTTGTCATGGTAACACAGACCAAAGGCGCTGCTGATGAGTTTACACTAATGGAGGTCCAGAAGAGGTGAAGGTAAGTTGGTTAAGAGGGAGAGAAAGATTCATATGATAACACGATTAATACGCCTTCAGAGACCAAAGCATGAATATTAATTATTTTTTTAACACTTTAACATGTCCGCAGAAAGCCAGTAGTTATAAGGACTATTTTGTTAAGGAAGACATTTAGGATGGTAAAATTTCACAATTTTTCAAAACACTAAATAAATGCTTTAGAAATGACAACAAGATTGATCACAAAAGTGTTTTTGAAAAACACTATATATATATATACACACATATAATATATAGTAGTCAATATTTGAAGTTGAAGAAATTGATCAAAGTTGGTCTAAGACAATACATTTTAATATGACTATTTATTACTTCTTAACCTTACCTAAACCAACCTTGTAGTTGTGCTGGATCTCTGAGGGTTAAAGCTCTGACTCAATCTGATTTATCATAGTTCTTAAAGTGTCAGCTGATCTGAATGCTAAGTGCAGGCAGCATGTCCAGGAGTAAATGCATTTATAAACGACAGGATAGAAAATGTGCTGTATGCTACAAGACAGTAAATTTTATCTGAAGAATCTTGAAATGAGACCAAAGATTTGAAATCAAAGAACCTGCAGTTTTAATGACATCCAACTTATGAACACCATAATAGTTTACAATTCAGTGATACAGAGATAAAAATTATGTCAGTATTTTTCTCTGCTAGCCTATACATGAGGGAGATATTAAACAGTTCTGAACTATGTGCCAAAACAAACCGACACGTCATACATGCTGAAAAACCTTTATAAGCCATGACACTGATACAGAAGTATGGACACCTAGTGGTTCTTTCAAGTATAGCATTCACTAATACACAGCTTTGCATTTTGGGTTTATTACAAACTGTATTTAATTCAAGGATTCTGTGAGAGGATGTGCTATATTTTGAATATATTAATTACAAAAGGAAGTTTTGCAGAATACCTCCAAGAGATGGGTTTCCTGAATTATTTTATATGCTATTGTACGAACTGTGTTCCAGGACCCTTATCCAGCGCTACTTCAGCCATGACTATATTCTGAATACAACATGCTCTCAAGTGCCTTATTGTTTACATAAAACAATAAATATATAAAAATATTCATATCCAAAATTCATTAAGCAGCATTCATCCGCTAGAAGATATATGACATCTGGCATAACATACTAACAACAATCACAGATAACAACTTTCTTGGTACTTACTGTGTATCCCCCTTCTGGCCTCATGGGATAGCAAAGGGTCCATATGTTGGGAAATACCAAATGTTTTTGTCAACCAAACCCCTTTGACCTGAAATATTTACTTGAAGTACCCTCTGAGATTTTAAGTTAATATTTCAATTATTTAAGAACGCATTTACATGTTCAAGGTTTTCTGTTAAGGTTCATGACATGCAAGTAAACAAATAAAATATGTAACTCTTTTTAGTAAGTTATTTGAACTGTTTTTATTTATTTTATTTTTATTTAAATAATTTTAGGATTTTATCAATTTTAGCTTTTCATCAACTCATAAATATGTGAACCCATGATGGAAAACCCTACAACTGTATCATGAAAATAGTCCTGTTGCATTTTTGGCATCCTGCTTATTTAACAATGCTTTTTGCATAGTCGAGTATTCAAATCCACATGTTTTCTCATTTCTAATTGCATGCAACCTTTCAAAATTCAGTGCAATTACATTATATTACAATTTATTACTTTTCGACTGATATGAAATTACTGGAAAATGCAGGAGTACGGTGTTGAGATGCTGTCAATGAGATGCGCGCTGCTGGTGGGCGGTACTTACGGTCAGACTCTCAATCTGACGCAGTGCATCCCGACGCTCAGCATCCTTCAGAGCGCAGCATCCGACAACGGCCTGGACCGAGGACACCGCGTACCGTAGAGATGTAGCCATGAATCATCCTCATTGTATCAGCTAAACGAAGGACCGTCGACATTTATTGTTTATTCCACGGCTGTTATCTGTAATCGCAGCGCGCCCAACCCTCAAAATGGCTGAGATCACTGAAATAGGCGCGGCGTACGGTGAGTATAGCGCAGGCCTGAGCCATCCCGACACGCCTGAGGTAGCCTATGAATGTTACGCATTACGGATACACTTGACAAGGTTAAGATAGCGCTCATTTATGATGTGAGATTTTGGGCAGTGTATTTTTTTTTGGCAGTGTCTATAGCCAGCATCAGTATAGGCTGTTGTTCAGTCATGTAGTAATTAGTTAAATTGTGAGCGTTTGTGAACGTCGCCATATTGTAAAAGTGTTTTAATGGAGTGATACGCAGTGAGATGGGAGAATGACGTGATGTCTATTTCGGACTGGACCCGTAGGCTCTTTGTTTGTTAATGACGCACCGCTGAGATTACAGCCTCCACCCATGTGTCCTCAACACCTCCAGCTAACCTACTGGGGCTAGTTGTCACACGGGGAATTTATTACAAGCGCTCTATCTATGTAACTATAAGATTTGAGTCAAAAGCACAGTTATGCAGATGTGTAAGGTTCTCTGTGCTCGTTTCAATCGTTGAGCTTAAAATCCTCTTATAGTAACAGTTTAACCCAAAATGAAAATTGGTCATCATTTGCAATTCCTTATGTCACATGTGTAGCCTACTGACAACAAAATATTTTATTATAAAGATGTTTTGCTCTAAGCTGCTCTTTAACAGGTGTCATTTAGGAAAGTGGTTCTCAACATCACCCCCATTTTCTTCAGCAATATTTAATGACACCATGTTTATTTTTTTTCCCAACTAAATAAAACATTTTTGAGTTTGACACAAAATTACTTATTTTAAAAAGATATTAATTATTTTAAAATAAGTGCATAAGACGTTTTATTCCAGTTTTTTTTAGACATTAAGAACTTCAGTTTAGTGTAAAGTGTTGGGGAACAGTGATGGGGTAATGAAGGGAGTGGCATTAGTTTTTTTTTAAATAGAATGTATTAAAAAAACATCTTTAAATACATTCTATTTAATGTATGTTTCTAGAATGTAGAAACATTTTGTTTATTCTCAGGATTATACTAAATTGATTTCCTCTCTACTATGCATGAATTTAGACAAATTTATGAGAACAGTTTTAGTAGAGAAGCTGAAAATGGAGTATGTTGTTGTTCTCTGTTTTACATGTTTCACTTTCATTACTAAACTGAAATGTAATCTTTAGGGCTAATGTAAAGGCATAACTGTCTAAGGGTGTGGGATAACATGACAGGGAGAGTGTACTCGCACCAGCTGGCACCACAGTGCCCACCTCCATCTGGCATGAGCCTCCGAGAGACGCTTCCGCTACAGACACGCTTCTTTGCCCACTCTCACTGTGGGCTGTACATGTATTCAAAGAGCAGGCACCGTGTGCTTTGGATGAAGTGCATAGTCATGTAGGATTTGCTTTATAGGACCTTGTTTTTAATATTAAGTGTAAAATACTATTTCTTAGTCAATTTTACAATGGAGGAGCTTATCTTGTTTATAATACAACCAGCTAATCTATCATAAATTTCTAATGAATAAAAAATGCTTTGGGTAACAGCTCAAAATCAAAGATGTTTTATTTATATTTTGAGGTCAACATGAAATGGAAATTCACGCTAGCTATTTGCTTAACGCAACTTAATAATCTTATTGTGAACAATTTATTCATGCATCTTTTATTTTATGTTTTATCTCATAATTTTTTTAAAAGGTTACTGGTCATAACTCAATCTTCCTGTGAATAATTTAGTCAGCTTTCTGGCAATAGACTGCAAGCATGATTCAAATTTGCCTCCATCCAATCTACAACCAAAGCACTGAACCAAGTCCTGCCCTAATATTTGATCTTTTCAATAATCCGTTTCACTTGAATGTACGTCACAGAATGTAAAAAAAAAAAAAAGAAGAAATAAATTATAATAATCTACCGCTACTTTCATTACATCACAACATTAAATTGGACAAGATTTTATAGACATTTTTGCTGCATGATTTTGATATGACGTATGCACACTGAGACTACAGTGCTGGAATAACTGGCAGTACTAATTTCTGTCAGGGTTGGTAAATGAATGTGTACTGTGTACTGCCTTTTTCTGCAATGGGACTGTCAGAGCACACATTTAACTCATCATTCTCACCCACAGACAGTAATGTAGCAGATTCTTTTCAGGTGAAGAATCTTACAGTCCACTAATTGCCTTCCTCAAGGCCGTAACATTGATAAGGCTTTTTTAGCAGCCCTCACAGGTTTCTCCTTCCTACAGTGTTACTAGCATGAGTTATCATTCAGCTAGCAACACCCTAGGCAAATATATCTGTTTTTTGATATTTGATCACTCTACCATGTCCACAGTCTAGACACACCTGTCTCTAGTCTAAAGGGATGTTATTTTGATTTATATCCTGATATACAGAGTACACTGAGATGTCATTGAGAGGTTAGAGGCTTTGGTACTGTCAAAACATTGAATAAAAACTTGAAAGTGAAACTGCACATGTTTGTGAGGTGGGTGTCTATCCTCTTTGTTTGCGTGTGCTTTTGGTTCATATGTGTCTATGCCCCATGGGATGTTTCCAGGTAATTGGAGCAGCTGTTTTGTTTTTTTCGGAGCCTGCCAAGTCTTGCATCATCTAGCAAGTGGGGTGAGGGTCTTTGTGTGGGGTTGGGTGAGAGTGATGGAGCAAAGAACAACAGACTGGGTGGGGTGCTGGCAAATATTTTTATCTGTCTGTCTCACGCTGTTCATTTTGGCTGTAGCTCAGTCATGCTGTTCTGTTCTGGGATGACTAGACTCCTATACGTATTCGATTTTTTGCTGCTTTCTATTATTTTCTGAATCTTTGTCTTCATTCATCACAAAACTGCCACTCGGGCATCCAGTAAAACTGCTGACCTCACATCTGAGCTCATAAGTTAGGTCACTTTGACCTTGGAAAACGGTATTGTGGTGTGGATAAAGTAATCAGCTTCAAGATTCATTGTTAAGTAAATCATGTTTGAGCAGCTCATCTTACTATGGACATATATCACAGACACTCTTCCAAAGACTGTTTCCATTATCCAAGTCCTAATTCATGTCACTGTACTGACAACAGAAGGACAGAAAGCTTAAGTATATCTACTGTCCTTCAGCTTTCCTTCGTTTACTGTAAATGCACTGAAACCGCATTTATTTAAACTAAAAAGTTAAATACAGTAAAAAATTAGTTTTTGTATGTGTGTGTGGTGACGGGGGGGTTGTTCCTGAGATTGAAAAGCTAAGATTTTAACAGTATAAATGTCTTTACTGTCACTTTTGGCCATTTGAATGAGTCCATGCTGAATATAAGTTTTTTTTTTCTTTAAATAAAAAAGCAGGAAAAAAATGCATCTATTTTTTTTTATTTCTCAATAGACAAATTCTGTTCTTTACAGCATTTGAGGCAGTGTGTTTATTCCAAAAAGATGTCCTTAAGTAACATTCGTAATGTAACATTTCATTTACATCCCAATGACAATAGCAAACACATCTTTTACACAGAACCAAGTGAAAATACACCTAGACAATCATTTTATTATATTTCATAGCTGTGTTGCTGTAGCATGAGACCGGATGCAGTCGTCGCTGTGTGGGATGACTGTGTTCCTCTGCATGTGCGGGTGGAGTGGGCATGAAGTAGATATAGAGAGAGTCTGCTGTGAGTTTGTCAGTGTCTGCATGTTCCGAGCAAGAAAGACTTGTTTATTCCTTTCGACTGAAGCTTGTGAACATCTTCAGGTATGACTATGCTTTGAGTGAATGTAGATAGATGTAGACTTGTTCAACAGTCAGTTTACTCTTCTGTGTCTGCTTTTCTCTTTTAGATATGTCCCCAGTGCTGGCGGGGTTTATCGGTGCCGGTGTGTTGGTCGTTGCAGTCATTGCATTGATCTTTTTGTGGACTTGCTGTCAGAAACATTACAACAGGACGAACTACAAGCTCCATGGAATCCAGTCAGAACATAGTGATCCTCTCACAGACCCACCGTACAGGTTTATTCACATGCTGAAAGGAATAAGCATCTACCCCGAAACACTTACCAGCAGCAAGAGGATCATACGAGTGGCACGCCAGGCCACCGAAGGGGCTCAAAGCAGTAAGGGCCGAACAGTAGTGCTGGTAGATATGGATTCAGCAGCAGAAAGCGGCCAGCTGGGAGAGCAACAGATGCAGATGAGGCTCGGGGAGAGTGGCCATGAGGTTCCCAAACTAGAGAGGGAACTTCCTGTGCATGCGGACTACTGCTGCCTGGAAAGCAGCTCTGCCAGCAGCAGTCAGACCTCCAGTACGACCGTTTCCAGCACGGCTACACCCTTCACCCCCGCAGAAGAGCCCAGCCGAGGAGATCTCAGCATCGCGGTCGATTATAACTTCCCCAAGAAGGCCTTGGTGGTCACCATCCTGGAGGCTCGGGGGTTACCGGCCGTAGAAGGTCACGCGGGCAATGCCGACCCCTATGTGAAGATGACCATTCTCCCCGAGAAGAAACATCGCGTTAAGACTCGGGTCCTGAGGAAGACTCTGGAACCTGCGTTTGACGAGACCTTCACATTTTATGGCGTGCCGTACAGCTCCCTGTCGGATCTCACTCTGCACTTCCTGGTGCTGAGCTTTGACCGGTTCTCACGTGACGATGTGATCGGGGAGGCCATGGTTCCTCTGGCAGGTGTGGATCCGAGTACAGGCCGGATCCATATTACGCAACAGATCACGAAGAGAAGTATGCAGGTGAGAAGCAGCGTAGCACAAGAAAGAATAAATATGAGCCATTTAAATATGAGAAATTCAGTCTGTCCTATATGGTGTTATTTATTTTAAAATGTAACTTCAATATATTTTATAGAATATTATTAAAAAATAATCTGTTGCTTTACTAGTTACGTGGAAAAAATCTGATTACTTAACTTGAGTTATTTTTAATACTGTAAAAAATAGATATTTAGAACAATTTAATAATAACAAGAAATAACAGTTTTTTTCCTGCATTCAGTTTGTACTACCATTGTGTGACTGATTCATCTGGGTTCTTTTTTTAAGTCTGACACTTGTTTGAAGTCAGCACTGAATCACTGAGCATCACTGTCTCATCCTCCCACTGCAGTTTGTAGTCATTGATAAATGTGCTTATCCTCCTGCTCACTGAGTGGGTTTAGATGACGCGTAGACAATCCAGTTGGAACGTACATGAAAGCATTCCCGTGCCTCCACACAGAACACAAGCTCTAAAGGATGAATTGAGAAGATAAACAGAAAACAAATTTTTAAGTCATCAGCCCACTCAGTTTGTACTTATTATCAATGCATCTGATCAGTTGTGCGGAAGAGCTGCTATCGCATTATCACTTACCTGGTTATGCTGCAGTTCTTCCAGTGCATAGTGAACCTAGGGATATTCTTACATGTATTGTTGATTCAAGTCAAAGAGGTCTATTCAATAATTATATTGTCTTAAATACTTCAACTGGCTGTTTTTTGAAACTTTTTTGTCTGTGTATTTGAATTTCTGCAGTGTGTGAGCCGTGGAGAGCTGCTAGTCTCTCTTTCCTATCAGCCTGTTTCTCACAGACTGAGTGTGGTGGTGTTGAAAGCCAAACACCTTCCAAAATTGGACATCACCGGCCTATCTGGAAGTAAGTGTACATCTAAATCATTTTTCTTTTTAAATTGTTTTCTATTTACGTATATTTTAAAATGTAATGTATTCCTGTGTTGACAAAGCTATATCATATCTTATATGGTTATTCATGTTCAAGATGCATTTCTTATTTTTATTAATGTTGAAACATTTGTGCTTCTTAATATTTTTTTGGAAACTGTGATAAGTTTTTCAGGATTTTTGATGAACAGAAAGTTCAAAATAACAGCATTTTTATATAGATTTATTTGTAACACCATAAATGTCTTAACTTTTATTAAATTGCTGAATTAAAAGTACTGATATTAAAAATTATTATTTTTTTATTTTTATTATTATTATTATTATTTTTGAAATTATAATATGTTCATGTAAAATTATAATATTTATATATATATATATATAATTTTTTATATATCACCTTAATGTCTAATCTAATTACTTTGTCTCATTTTGTGTCCCAGATCCATATGTGAAGTTAAATGTGTTCTATGGCCACAAGCGCATTGCCAAGAAGAAAACGCATGTTAAAAAATGCACGCTCAATCCAGTCTTTAATGAATCCTTCATCTATGATGTGCCGGCTGAGTTGTTGCCAGACATCTCTATTGAGTTCCTGGTCATGGACTTTGACCGCACTACTAAAAACCAGGCCTTGGGACGCCTGGTACTCGGCGCAAACAGCCCCTGCCCCTCAGGAGCCGCCCATTGGCAGGAGGTCTGCCAAAACCCACGGCGCCAAATCTCAAAGTGGCATATGCTCAATGAATATTAGAGCTCCACCACAATCTCTCTCCGCACACACGCTCAAACACAGGCACACAGGAAACATTCAATAACGAGAGAGAGAGAGAGGGAGAGTTCTGGAAAAAGATGCCTTTTTTGTTACTGTCACTACATGGAAGGTAACTGATTATCAGGAGGACCCATTGAAAAAGAAAAAAAAAAAGGACTTAAGCCACTTTTATGTCATTGCTAATGCGATGACGGGCCTCGGAAATGAATCTTTTTAAAGTACATATTTACTTTCTCACTCGGTTGCTCACATGCACACACACACACATACACATACACATACACATACATACATGCATACATACACCTGAACACAAACATACATGAGAAATAATAAACAAGACCAAAATAACAAAAAAAAAATATTGACTGTTAGGAATTTATGAGGTTAGGGATTCTGTAATTGTCCTGATAAAACTTAACGCATGTCTTGAAGCTCCATATTTCACTCCATATGTGCTGGCGCACATTCAACGGGCTCTTTTTTTTTTTTTGAGGCATTTGACTTCCAGAAGTTTGTGGAAGGAGCTTGTGATAAGCATCTTCTGAAATGTACTGATTCTCCACTGTATGAGAAAAGCACAAAGGTTACAAAGGTTGTATGATCTACAGTACGCTGAAGTATAAATTGTTCTGTTATGCTTTGGCTGGAGATGTTTCGGAGATTCCTGCTGTGTCACATTCTCCACAGCTACAAGTTTGAGTCATGTGATATTGGCAGCACTCTGGGCACTAATTTATTGCTTGTGCAATGATTTCATCACGCACTTTGAATAAATCTGGCCCTAAACAACCTAATCTGCACTGCTATGCTACAGACGCACTCTGAATGTCACTGTCTGTATGAATTTCATACACCAGAGCTTCACTTCACATTAAACAGTGGCTCACTGTTTCGTAGATTGTACTAGCCAATGTCATCAGATGACCTTTTTAAGATGGATCGGATTCACTTTCTTTTTAAATCCTGTGTGATATAAAGATAGACAAAGAGGTGTGTTCGTAGTTTAGTGCTGGAAAGCTCTGGTATATTATGGGGTTGTTTGGAGACGTTTGGTGTGATGTTTGGGAAATGGAAGGATATGTAGCGTTTTATCATTTGTAGTTCATAAAGTCAAGGGGAAGATGTTCATGTTATTCTATCAATAACAGTCTGTACTTCTAGCATACATACTTCACCTCAGTTTCACTTTTTTGTCTCATACCGCTTTGTCACATCTCTCATCACAGAAGCTCTAAAGTCATGGTTTGCCAGTGTGCCTGCCGATAGCCTGGGCCTTTATCTCTGATTGGTGCTCCTCTCTGTTAAGTCTAAAGTCTGAATCTGTCATAGATTGTACTGTGTTTCATATTGCACGATTTGGGAACCATAAATGTGACCCTGGACCCCAAAACCAGTCATAAGGTTTAATTTGACAAAGCTGATATATACATCATATGAAAGCTCAACAAATAAGCTTTCTATTGATATATGGTTTGTTGGATAGGACAATATTTGGCAGAGATAAATCTATTTGAAAATCTGGAATCTGAGGGTGCAAAAAAATCAAAATACTGAGTAAATCACTTTTAAAGTTGTCCAAATTAAGTTTTCTTAATGCATATTACTAAATTATCAAAAACGACATTTTGATATGTTTACAGTAGGAATTTTACAAAAAATCTTCATGGAACATGATCTTTACTTAATTTCCTAATGATTTTTGGCATAAAAGAAAAATCTATAATTTTGACCCATACAATGTATTTTTGGCTATTGCTACAAATATACCCCAGCGACTTAAGACTGGTTTTGTGGTCCAGGGTCACAAATTAGAAGAAAGAAAAAAAACTGGAAACAAATGGTGTTTTTCTTCATTAACGACTCTCATATGCAATTTTTGCAAACATTATATAAAAAATTCTGACAGTTTCCTGGGTTTTAAATTTCCTACATAATTGTTCAGCAGTGGCATACCACTACACTGATACATATAGTATATAGTGTACTTCAATTAGAGAATAAATGGCTCGTGATTCAGTCCTTGTATTGAATCAAAACCATGCAGTGTGACCGGTGTAGTATGAATATCCAACAAATAATGAGTCACATCTTTTTAATGAATCAAAAACATACATCAATTTAATGTAGCTGCCAAATAGGACTCTAATTAGATAGTTTTAACTGAATGAATATCATTTAGTACAACCAGTATACTAGGATTCCTAAACAAATGAATCGGTAAATACAGCACTCTTAAAAATAAAGGTTATTCATTGGCATTGATGGTTCAATGAACAACCCTTAACATCCATGGATTACTTATCAATGATCTTTACATTAAGAAAAAAAAATGTTTCTTTTTAGAAATGTTCACTTGAAGGTACTTTGGGGAAACAAAAATGGTTCTTATATTGCATTGCTGCAAAACCCATCTTTCTGGAACATCTATTTTTAAGTATATGACACATGTAGTTTAAAAATAAACATTATATGCTTTGTTATTAGTATTTCATAAATATTATTAAATACAATCGGAAGCAAAACCTTTGCATTATTCTAGATTTTCATCCCAAGATTCAGGACACCCAGCAGAGCAGGGACAATAACAGATCTGGAAAACACACAATGTCACTTCCTATACATACATCCAAACACGCCTGAGCAATTATTGTCTAGCGGTCAGCTGGTTGTATGGTACATGGTTTGTCTGTCATAGATATGTTAAGATTCCAAACTGTAATTCTGGATGGAAAAACGCTTCTTCCATGCTTAAGCCACACTCCCTGTATAAAACTGCACCCTATTCACCCAGTAATGTCTTTCGTATAGAAAATACTTTTTTGTGTCGGATCACTGGTATGACAAAATGGAAAGATTCCGTCCATGTGACGAAACAACACACAGGAGAAAAAAAACCAACAGATTAAAGACGTATTTAAAAAAATCATGTGATCTATACACAATCACTTTGGTGTTCAAAAGTTAATTGGCAGGAGAAATGTATTAGTGCAACCTAAGAAAAAAACTTGTGAATATTTGACATATACTGTACTGCAAAATGCTGTGAGAGCTCTGCTAATGTTACACACCCACCTGTATGTTAGTGTTCTTAACACCCACTGAATGTGCAAAATAAACGTGATACACAACTGAATTCTCTCTCTTCTAGTATGTTAGGACTCCAATATCTAAATTATTTGCATATTTTCAAAATGTGTTTATGGGTCGTAGAAAATTAAGCATCTTTGGAAAATCGAAAAAATGTCTTAATAAATTAATCGTATTAAAGCTAAACCACAGCAAATATCTGAGCAGTGACGTCAATTAAAATGACTTTTTTTTTTATTATCATTGATATAAACAATTCTGATAATTGTATGTTATCAGACATGTTTGACTAAAAAATTAAATGCAATAGTATTCTCTTTTGTTCCAGAAGCTTCACGGCAAGTCTGAGGAATTTCCCAGGCTGTATTTATCAAATGATTCTTTGCACGCATTAAAAACTTTGGTTTACTGAGTAATTTGTTAAATTGAGAATTAAGGCAAACGGATATGACTACATGACTCTCCAAAGAGTGTCTTTGTGAAGGGTTTCAATTATGACTTAGCAACGTGAGATGACCTTTATATACTTCATCTCCACTGAAAGACTGATTTTCTTGGAAAATAAACAAAAAAACAAAAACCCCAAGCTTCTGTTAGACTGCTACCTCGCTCAATTTCTGAAACAGAACAGGAATGCTGATATAAAGGGAGCTGAACAACCCATTAAACTTTTGAACTGTGACAATAAAATTAAATCCGACTAGACATATATGACTAGACTCATGCCTCTGTACACAGCCGATGAGTTCATACATCACAGGTTTAAAACTGCATTAAGGTTCAATTCTTCGAGAACAACTTGTCCGTTGATTACAATAAAGATCTGCATTGATATATATTGTCCTTACCCAGATTTTAAACGTGATGCCCCACGCAAGTCCTACACTGTTTTCATATTTCAATTAAGTCAAAGCGTACGTGAGAAATGTCATATGTGAGAAAATGACACAATCATACAGTCTTAATACTGTTTTGTCACTGTTAGGTAAACCAGCAAATTAGCAAACAACAGTTTAAAAACGTCTGGGCATACATGGACTGGCCGCACCCTAAATGAGGGGCATCACATGCATCCACCATGAAAAATGACAAAACCATCCAACAAATCCCTCGTTTCAGACAGAGCAGACAAGGACTGAGAGCTAATATAAAGGGCAAATCTAGTGGGTTTGTAATAAAGATATTTTTCATTTCTACATTTTACCATTATTCATCTCAAAGGTAAGAACTGCTACTGCTTTGCTACTGCTTTCCATTTTTTGAATTTGTAGTCATACAACTACTTTAAGAAACTGGTTTATTATAAAATATTTTCAGTAAATCAATGTGTCTTATAAAATTGACTTTTTTAAAAATGTATTATGAAATTTGTGCAACATTGTAAATCTATCACCCTATAAATACAGCTGATTATCAAAGAGTGTCTGAGAGAGACTGATCATTTTGGTTTTCTGTAAAATAAGCTTAGACAGGTCCCTAACGTTTCCTTTACTGTCCCGAACTAGCATCAGTTACCCAAGCATCTCATTTATTAGATCATAAAAGATATTGGAGACTTTACCAGAAATATCATTGGTCTGTTGTAAATCTACATAAATAACATTTTATCCTAATGTTTTTTTGTTTTTTTTCTCTCAGATTGATTTAGATTTTTTTTTACTTGTAAGCACTTGCTCAGTACTGATTTCCACGGGATCCGCCCCCTCTGTGCAGTAAGTGAATCTGAAAGCAACAAGTTTGATATTATAAACAGCCCTGATAGAATGCTTTGATCAGATTTGATACAGTTCGATTTTATTCCATGAGATAACATTCTGAAGGACCTTTTGATCTGGAGATTCCATCTGATCTGAAGATATGAGCGAGTTCAAAAACACTTTGAAATGCCTGTTTTTCAATGGTTTTATAGCTTTTGGTTGGAGGTCCTGGGTCATAAGCTTGTATGATATTTCTGGAGCACCAGTGACCAAATGACAGTTTCTATTCTGACACTTTTTATGACAATAATATTCACTGCAATATTCACTATGTTTCTCAAATATAAATAAACTGTACTTTTGTGCATTATTTTTCAAAAAAGTTTCTCTCAAAACCAAGGTATTTGATCACAGTAATTTTCAAGGCTTCTATTTCCCCCCCTCCACCCATATAATGCATTTCAGAGTTTAAATGCTATATCATTTTGGCCTGTGTGGTTTAAACACTTAATGAGATTTCCACAGCAAGGATTTCTAACATAGACTATTATTGTCTTGTGACATCAGCTGACTTGGCATGGGCAGGTCGAATATTTAATACAGAATGGCATTGACAGTTAAAATTCAATGATATTGTCAAAAGTATGAAAACAAACAACAGAAACACTGTATATCATGCTTGAATGTTTTATGTTCTGCTTCCAGAGCGCAAAGCAGACATGTCTAATGCAAGAAACAGTGAGGTGAGTTTTCATGAAGAGTCACTCCACACTGTTCATGTATTGCATCATTACCATGTTTAATAAGACACTGACTTGCCTGTCCAGGGGAATGTCCTAAAGCGTGTGGCAAAACTGCCACTCATCAGCTCAGCTCTGCAGCAGGCCTCTTCCATCTACACAGGTGTGAAAGGCCGTTACCCGCTGCTCGGGTTTGTGGGGGGTGTAGCAGAGCTGGGTGTCCGTAGTGCATCCACAGCAGCCCTGAAACAAGCAGCACCTCTGCTAAAGAACCTAGAACCAGAAAGTAAGTCACTCATACGGTACTTTATCTCTAAAAACATAAAACTTCAGATGTAATATATCATTTCTGATGTAAGTCAAATGCTCATTGTCATGATATCCTTGGACAAACTAAATAGATTTAATAATGTGGTCATGATATCGGTAACTTTATTGTATGCATTGCAGTTGAGGCAGTGAACAGTTTTGCGCTGGAGGGTTTGGAGCAACTAGAGAAGATTTTTCCAGTCCTCCAACAGCCCACAGACGAGGTGAGAGAGTGGAACCTGAGCAACAGTTGTGTATTGCAGCTGCCATATCTTGGCTGTCTGGTAAAAGTAACAAATTTATTTGAAATAACAGAATTAGAAGTTTGAAATCATTTAAATTACAGTTATTATATGAACTTTATTTGAAAAATATTTTAATAACTAATTTGTATATTTAAACTATCTTGAAAAGAAACAAAAATAATACTTTTAATTATGTTTAATAATATTTTGTTAACTATTACCTTCAATGCATGTATAGAAGTGCTATTTTAACATAACAGAGCAATTGACAGAGTTTGAATTCCATTAAGGCAAGGGTTCTTCATTGCTGTATATCTTATCTTAAAGATGTTTTACTTATTTCATTTATTTATCAGGTTTGTTATAAGGTTTAATATAAGGAATCAAAGTTTGGTGTTTATTGTTTATGCCAGTTTTATGATCTTATGACATGGCTTGCTGTGACATTCAAGTAGTCTATAATGATTAAAGCTGTTTTTAACAAAAAGCTATAGTAGACTATTAGGCGTAATGTCATAAACAGCAACACATTACATGACAGCACCATGTCATATTTGCTGATTAGCAATCCACTTTTGGCGGGTTTTAGGAGAGACAAGTCTTAAAAGTTTTTTTTAAATAGCCTACTTGTTTTTTGTGATACATTTACTGAATGTAAATAAATAAAATGTATAAATAATGACGTCAGTGTTTTCGTTTCTAAATGAAAAACTTAAGGTTCAAGCGACTTTTTCGGATAACGTTCTCGAAACACATAAAATGGCTTATCGTTAATGGATTTATTAAGATTATGTGGTCCAAAGTAACTTGTTTATTAGTATGTGTTTGTGGCTATTTTTGTTGTGCGTGTGTTTCTGTCTTCCTTTTTGCTTGATCAAATGAACATGTTAATCTCGATGTTTCTTCTGCTGCTGTCCGTACCTCTCTTATGTTGTCCCTGCCCTCTCTTCCCTCAGTTTGTTGCTAATCTGAAGGACGCTTTATTCTCGAGGCTGGATGATGCGCAGTCTCGAGTGAATGATGAGCTGGACAGAGCCGTGGACATATGGGATAATCTGCTGCACCTGAGCTGGCGCCTCCTGGAGGAAGCTCAAGAATCGGCTCCCGGGCGAGTGATCACCGCGGGTCTGGATGAACTCATCACTCAGTCGGAGGCGGCGGTGGCCTACTATCTGCCTCTGCCACCCACGCTGCGTAAGAAAGTGTGGCACGGACTCATACAGGAGGGACAGGGAGAAACATGTTTTTGTCAGAAATGATCATGAAATAACAATTACAAAAAAAGTGTGCACATATCTTAACCACAAGGGGGCGCAAATGTTCTTCTGTCGTTTGGCACCACATCACTTTCAGAGACAGAGGATATAGAGAAACTATCAAATTAGATTTTTTACCCTCAGAAGAGCTTCTTTCAGTTGAATTCCGAATAATAGAGTTTGTTTTACCGCAGCCACTTTGCACTTTCTCATCCTGCAGGTTGTGAGTGGGAGAGAAGAGTTCAGAGCTATGAAGATGAAGATGATGATGAAGAAGAAGAGCCTCGAATGTGGACACGTATCCGTAGCATCTTGTTGTGTCTGTACCTTCAGCTGTACCACAGATTGATGATGCTGAGAGAAAGAATGGACAGTGTTTTGCAGATGCTACAGGCAGGTGCCCAAATGGTAGGCAATGTGTACAAAAACAAATAGCTATGTCTTAATTAAATGCTCTGCCATAAATTCATAGTGATTTTTAATAAATGACACAAAGTACATGACATGTAGGTACTGTATCAAGTCCTAAATATATTATATATATATATATATATATATATATATATATTAATTTATATATCCCAGTTTAAATATTTAAATATTTTAATACCCTATAAATGGTTTCATTGGTTTCATTACAGAAAGAAAAAAAAAATAGGCCCTTCAAAAGAGACCAGAGACCTCATTAAATAAGTTTAACTTTATGTATTAAAGTAACTAAAACTAAAATAAACTAAAAATAAAACTACATATTCATATAGAAAAACATGACATAACAACAACTAAACTACTAAAACTTAAATTGAAATTGAAAATAAAATGAATACAGAACATACAGAAATACAAAATAATTTAAATTAATAATAAAAATGATCACTATAATATTTAAATAAACTATAAAATAAAAACTATAACAATATCTCAGTTATACAAAAAAAAAAACACTGAAGGAGACCCAGAATAACGAGGACGTGATTCACGAGTCAGTAATGAGAGTGGTATGTTTAGATTAAATCACAAAATAAATATAGTTTCAGACATGTCTAAGTGAGTGACTCAAACATAAACACTGACAAGATGATATCGACAAGGAGTGCCTCCTTAAACCACAGTTTACCCCCTCTTCTTCTTCGTCTGAAGTTAAAATAGACAGACTACGTGCTACAATACCATGCTGCAGTCATTCACCGTGCCCTGCCACCCTCAGGGTTTCCTGTCTGCAGACTCACCCACACAGAATAAAATCACAGCAATTACTTGTTCCAAATCAAGACCCCTGAGACACTTTCAGGCAAATGAGGACATGGGGAAGGGGAGAGAAAAGTTCAAGCTATATTACTGAGCTGAAAACATAATATGTATGGCATTTTCACACTAATTAATACTATGCCAAATTAATTGACGCCTAATTGATAACAGAATTTATTCATACAATTTTATTTACATTTATGTTTCTGGTCACTTAGAAGTGGGTTATATTTATCTCCTCTGATTTTGTCACTCTCAATCATTTGTACACTTCTTCATATAAATGTTAACGCTTGAGCTATTAGCTAAAGACTTTAGCACCTGATAGTCTAGCATATTAATCCTTTGGTGAATCAAAATGGCAGTAGAAATAAATGAGGAAACCTTTCTGTTTGCATAAAAGGAAGGCAACATTTTGCTTCTTACAGTAGATATCAAAGCTGAAATCAAGAATTCAGTCTGCTTGTTTAGAGAGAAGATGGTCGTGATTGAGCTGGAGGTCCAGTGGGATCTAGTGCTACGTGCCATTTGACGGTTGCAGCATGTGACTTAAACACCCGCTAAGAAACAGATAACACACTCAGTTACAGGAATTAAAAAAAAAAATATGAGTTAGAGAAAAAAACATGCTTTGAGAAGATTCAAGCAAGCCAGTACTGTATGCCAGCATTTATATATGACAACATATGAATACTACTGCTTAAAATTTGAGGTCACTAAGATTTGTATTTTAAAGAAATTTATATTTTTATCCAGCAAGGTTCTTCAAGATAGTCAACAAACCGTTAACTATAACTTTTGCCTCAGTTAACCTCTAATTTGCTGCTTTTTAATTAAGTAGTTGTTCAATTTAGGTATTGGGTAGGATTAGGGATGTAGAATATGGTCATGCAGAACAAGTGCTTTATTAGTACTTATCAGCGAATATATTAATAAAAGACATGCTAATACGCAGTGAGAATTGGTCCCTCCTTATACTAAAGTGTTACCAATAATCATTAAAACGTTCTCATTCTTCCATTTTAGCACTGTGCCCAAGAATCTACCCAACACCATTAGTGAAGCATATAGCGTACCCCTCAGTTCTGCATGGTTAGACTGATGGGAAAATGTTGTTCTCGTGTCCAGATAGACCCTACCTCAACTGACCTGTGAGACACATTGCCTCTATCAGACAGGCAGATCTCTCTGTTTTGTATGGATAGACAAGTTTGTGTGCTGAGGATCAAAGGGCCAAGGTGGACTATTGTCTATACGGGGTTCTTTAGTGCTTTCCCAGCGGTAGGGTGGAGAGTAATTGGGGCTGAGAATATGAAAGCCCCAGTGCACTGTGTTCAAAAGAGTCTTAATTAACAAATTCTAAAGACACCCCAGTGGGCCTGGAGTGCCGAAATGTGATTGACAGATTGTGTTCTGCCAAAAGTGTTGCTGAGCTGTCAGAGACATACAACGGTGAGACTTGGCAGCATAATGCCCTACAGTAATTCACGTGTTGGTCACGGGCTGTGCAGTGGACCGGTGGCGAAGTGGGGGATGATGACAATGGGAATTGAGAACACATTGGGGACCTTCAAATTTGGCTGACCCACTTTCTCCTTCACCTAAATGAATTGACAACAGTAGGAGGGTCCTACTTCCAAATAGGGATTGTTTGTGCCTGTGTCTGCCAGACTGGCCCTGTTCTTTTGCTCTGTATACTCACGCTCACGTTGTCTGGTGGCAGATGAAGCTCCACGTGAGAGGTTGGCTGCTTGTGGTGTGGACTTTGTGGATCATAAACCAGACTTCAGTACAGTTCCCCAGTTCAAAATCGTTTTATTTGTAAAGGGGTCATCGGATGAAAAAGTTACTTTTTGTTTAAAATAAATGTGTGTTGGAAGTGTGTGTACACATCCATCCCATGATAATAAAAATCCCCACATGGAAAGAACCTATATGAGGATATATGCTCATATATGAAACCTATATGCAGTATATATGCACATATATGATAATATATATGCTGCATTATATATATCACATATAGGCAAAATTGTGGTGCATATATGTGTATATACAGGCCATATAGGTCTCCTGTATTGCTTCTAATTTTAATAATTTTTTAGGCAAGTAATTAGGCAGTCGTGGCCTAATGGATAGGGAGTTGGACTTGTAACCCAAGGTTTGGGGGTTCAAGTTCCAGGTCTGGCAGGGATTGTCGGTGTTGGAAATGAATAAACATCTCTCTCTCCACCTTCAGTACCATGACTGAGATTAGACCCTTGAGCACTTTTCACTGCTCTGTGTGTGCACTTGGATGGGTTAAATATTTTTATATATATATATATTTTAATACTTTTACTAATATATAGGTGAACATGTACTCTCAAATCCAATTCATCTCAAAAATCTACTAATGACTCCAGAAAACATATTTTCTGTCCATTTTGTCAACTGCTGGTCAAGGTTTCATCAAGCTGTAGAAAACAAAATGTTTAAAAAAATCAAGCCATTTTTATAGTATATTATACACTCTGTTCACTTATTAGTTTCTCCTTTTTAGTAATTCTGTTTTTTGACCATGGGAAGAGTTAAATAAGGCCAAATTAAATGAGAAAAAAATGGACAGAGCTGGAAATGGCTAGAAGAAGAAAGACTGTATTATTTATAGCAGGACTGAAAGTATGCAGTACTGTCTCTCGTTAGTTTGATAATGAGAGTTTTAATTGACTCCAACTGAAGCTGACAATGCTAGTTTTCAGAGCAATTGCAGTTTCTGCTGTTTGTTCATTTATTTCCACAGTGTATCCTCCAAAAAGCCTATTCACGTTCCTGTGGGTATGTGAATAGAGTCATTACTGCCACTTGATCTAACTCTTATTCCACGTTTCCAGGCCACTAAGTTCTGCTATAAAAACGTGACTACATTAAAGTCCTGCATATTGTCTCATTCTCTTTTTACTGCCTATTGGTGTCATTTTCATGTCTACCATTGTCATTAATTTCCAGATTGGGTATTGTCTGTCATTTGTCATGCTCAGGTGGGTCTAACGCAGTTGATGGAGGTGGTGGAGTCCCTGCTGCAGCTGCTTCTGTCATTTTACATGACTGGGGTGCATCGCGTGGAGGAGCTGCGTTCTCTTCTCGTGGCTCAGTTCACATCAGGTATACAGGCACTAATGGCTTTGCCCCCTGTAGAGCAGATAATGGCTCTGCCTACCCAGGCACGCACTATCAGGAACGACCTGCTGGAACTGGGACAGATTCTCATACAGCTGCTCATCAACACTACCCCCCTGTATGACCTGGTGAGAGCACACACACTCACACACACACATATAGAAGCACAACACTCTTAAAACCTGTTCTAATGCACAGATATTTTTAACAAGACATACAAGTGCATGTTTTAGGGATGAAGAACATTCTAGAATCTTTATGTGAAAGTCAAAATAATTGTCTCTATCTGCCCGAACCTTTTTGGCCAAACACATCTTTTTAGCTGGATAGGGTTAACAAAGCTAAATATATCACTCAAGTGTGTTGCATTTAACACAAGGCCTGGTTTATTTTCTCTCCATGCTACTGTGTTTCTTTTCAGTAATGGGAAATATGTTTGTGGAAACGGGTTTGTGGTTTTAATATTTTCTTTCAGAACAGCAGCTAATTTTATATCAGGTACATAATGTTTTCAGGCAACTGTACATAATTATACTTCAATCTCATTGGTCTAAAAACACATCTCTCTGCTTTCAAAGACTGAATGTTGGGTTATAGTTTATTTTCATCTCAGTGACAACATACATCATTTCTCAGCAAATTGTACACAACGAATTTATTTCATATCTTAAGCAAAATATATATAACTTCAAAAGTGTCAATTATGTATGTCATACAACAAAATGAGTTTTTCTCATTTTCTTTTGTTATTTAACAAACATAAACCATAATAAATGACACAAGATAGCAGCAGGTATATTAAGCTCATGTGACTTTAAGACCAAATATACAGATCTGACACATATCAGATTTTCTTCCAGCTGTTTACATTCAAGTATGATTTAAGACTGTGCATACTAAGGTACTTGTGGGGAGTTTTATCTGTTGCAAAAGAGAACTCTGAATTGCATTCTCTTTTGTGTCTTCTTGTGCTTAAACAGTTTAAAATCATTTAGGATAGGTGTTGTTAGTGATTAACCAAGGTTTTCGAAACTTTGAATGAATTCAACCAGTTGCTTCGCAAAATGATTCATTATTTTAAAGCACTCAAATCTAAACATAATTTAAAAAAAAAACAGATAGAACGTAACAAAGCCTTGTTTAATTAAATCACGATTTGGCAGTTTGAAATAAATAATTCAAAAAGGATTCAAATTTGGATTTAGCAAACACCACTCAGTGGACTTTTCCCTTCGAAAGTATTGCAAAATATGCAAGGAATAATGATATATTTTGCTAAAATGTCAGAAGAGCCACCTTTTCCCGACGAGCCTTGTTTAAATTAAATTGCTGCATAAAATTTTGTATCAGAGAGCTGGGTTACAACTGTTCCTCTCTTATCTCTCAGGTAAAACAGGTTTCTGATCTCGATGGAGGAAGTAATCCAATTCCAGATGAAGTTCCTGAGAGTCCTTCCAGCCGCGCCTCCGCAAACAGCCTCTTCCTCAAGGCCATGGATGGCCGCCCACGTCGCCGCAGAAGCCTTTACACCCGTTCCCGTCGTGGGTCTGCCAGCGGGCTTCCATCGAGCCCAGCTCTCTCCCCAACTCCCACCCCAGTCCCAGCAAATGGCCGCAAAGGCAGTTTCAAGCAAGATTCCCAGCCCTCAGGCCCTCCAGAACTTGAAACGCTGTCTGTGCCCACCACCGATATGATCCGCCGCCGTTCCTCGACCACCGAGGTCCTGCTGGCACCCATTATGCAGTTTGTTACACAGAGCCAACGGGCGTTTGAGTTTCTGAGCTCTGGTCCTTCATCTGAAGATCAGGTCATACCTGTGGTGGAAACCACAGAACATTAAGCTCCACTCTTCTCAAACATTAGATTTAAGTGTAATCAGAGCATTCAAACACAGATCGCTGCAGCTCACAGGCTGTTAAGGATAGTACAGCAAACATACTTTTAAACCACAATCCATACAGAGGCTTCTCTGGTAGACCTACAAAAACAAATCTGGTTGGTAGAGACAGTGCAGTGACTGATTATTAAATAACATCATTAACCTAGCATTCAGTATTTGCAGATGGTTTAAAAGCTAAAATAAAGTGCTGCACTTAGAATGAAGTGCTATTTGGGTAGGTGGGTATTGTTAGCTTTGAAAGCCCAGATGTTAGGACAAAGAAACAACTCAGCAAATGAGCAGAAACGAAAACAGCACCATTTGTTCTATATATTATTATTGTTAGCATGTAACGCATTTTGTTTAGACCAGATAAAACTTTCTATTCCGTAGCTTAGTTCTTATAAGCATTATAAGCGTTTAATCTAAATATACTGTTAATGAAAGACTGCTAATTAGATGATTGCAATGAGTGAAACAAGACGCAAGGATTCTGATCGATTGGAAAGAAATTTATAAGAAATTGTTTATATTACTTTGATTAATAATGAGGTGTTTTGTTTCACAATCAAGGATGTGTAGACAGGCATGTGATGTCACGAAATGGTGTTAAATGACATAGCAGACATTTATAGCTAAAGTCCTAACAACCTTTATCTTGTAGTGCTTTTTTTTTCCTTTAACAAATGTAATATTGACTTTAAATTTAATAAAACATTTGATAAAATCTGATTGTTGTTTTGAGTGTTGCTTGAGCACAGAATGAATGTATAATAATGGTTATATTATAATAATATTATAATATAATATTGGATCTGTCCTCGGTCCTCTACTATTTTCAAAATACATGCTGCCGCTTGGTAATATTATTAGAAAACACGGGATTCATTTTCATTGTTATGCTGATGATACTCAACTATATATCTCAACAAGACCAGACGAAACGTCTAAATTATCGAAATTAACAGAGTGTGTTAAAAATGTAAAAGATTGGATGACTAATAATTTTCTGCTATTAAACTCAGACAAGACAGAGAT
>JAUCMS010000028.1:12186862-12233737 GCA_032357445.1 Enteromius radiatus | reverse complement strand
TGCACTTGGATGGGTTAAATGCAGAGCACAAATTCCTAGTATGGGCAACCATACCTGGCCACATGTCACGTCCTTTCGTCCTTTCCTTTTTCCTGAAACTCTGCTGTTTGAGCCTTTCTGTCTGCACTGACTGAGTCCGAGACAGACAGCAGCTTCTGTGAGCCACAACAAACACAAAAAATGTGCCAAGAATAATTGGTTAACGACAGTGAACATAAATAGATCTTAGAAATGAACGAGTAGGAAAAGACAGGATAGAACTAGGAACAAAGAAGCTAATAAGTACTCTTAGCATAAGGGTGATTAACCACAAACTGTCATTAGCTGCACCAGCATCTTCCAGCAGTGGTAGGATGTTTTGCTTTCATGGTTAGAGCTCCTCGCTCTAATGTTAGGGCACAGCAGATGTGTGAATCACAGAGGACAAGTTGGTCTGTTATCTCCATGTCAGCAACTGTTTTTAATGGTTAAACTTAAACTCTCATGTTGTGTTATGATGTACATGTAAAAATCATAATACTGATTCTGAAATTAACCTCTTTTCATGTCATACATCTTTAGTAGTAAAAAACATTATTTCTGTTCAACCAAAAACACATACACAAAAACTATACAATAAAGGAATTAAAACAACTTTATCTCCAAAATCTGAGATGTCCAGACTGAACATTGGTGTTCTGGATGCCGTGAGCCTATAGTGACTGTATAGTGTACACTGTACGTTTATGAATGGTTAAATGAAATGTGTGATATGAATAAACAGTTGCTAAGATTCTCAACTGAATCAAGTATTGGACTACGGTATTCTCTACATCAGAACTTATTAGGCTACTGTATTAAAAATATGTTTGGATCCTCTCTCCAGCATTACTTTTATGTATTATATCTAGGGTCTTTGGGAACTCAAACACAAGTGAATGAATGGTTTGTTATCAAGACTTTTTTGTAGTTAGTTATGATTCCAGATAATCATGACATTTCACATTAATACCTTTTTGATGTATTTTAGAGAAATTGAATGGTCTTTGGAACATGTTAATAGTGTTTTCATTACACCTTTTATAGATCATTCAGCACATATTTAATAGCATCAACAAAGCTAATCATATTGTGTTACCATAAAGTCAAATACAGTACAAAAAATGTGGTGTCACAGCTCTACTTCCCTCTACAATATATTTTACTCACATTATTTCTTGTAATGCATGTCTGTCTGCACAAACAGACATGTGGCCCACAGTTACATAAAATATGATCACAGTTGTCACATCAAACACGCAACAAATAATTTCCTTTTTTTTATGTAAAACAAAAGTTAAAACAAATGTGAGAGCATAATACAAAAACCTGCAGCACCAGAACAAACGAGGAAGTAAACTAGCCACTAGATATTACGTTATCTGGCCATGCAGGTGTGGCTTGGGTTACACTGATGGTAGAGATTTTATTGTGGCTTGTGTCGTAAGGGTTTGTTGGGTATTCATTCAGGAACACTTAATTATGATAAGACCGAAAAGACCAATAGAGTGACATGCACAGTAATGCAGAAAGTCATGGGTAATAGAAGCTGCTGATTGGATGTGTTTTCTCTGGGCTGTGGTGGACATCCACGTAATGTTGAGTGGTCTTGTTTACTCAGGGATGGTGTTACATCAGACTACATTTCACACATTTCACTTGTTTCTCTTTACTCTGCAATCCAAACTGAGTAGTGGCCAGAGATTCAACCACTTTCCAAAAATCTTTGAATGCGATGCCCTTTCCCTCTTCCACGTTCATGTCCACCAGGAGTTTGTCAAGTCCTTCCTGGTCCCCTGCTGTCTGGGAGAGAATAAAAGGTGTTAGAAACTAAAATGATTATCGTAATTTGTTTGCACTTCTTATTTCATATTTATTTTCATTGTAATTTTGGTGTGTCTTAGATCTAATGGCATCAGCCCAGCTAACAAATAGTTCTGGTAAGTAAACCATTGTTGAATATAGCAATATAGCTTTTAGGTTGATACTAAAGGTTATAAGAGATTGAAATATACTTAAGATAGGACTGTAGGTCCTGATTTACCTTCACCATGGTGGGTAGCTCTTTGGAGACCATGCTCTGGAACTCCTGGGCTGTGAGCGTCTCAGCTTTAGTAGGCGATGCTGAATGGAAGTTTTTGACCAAGGTGTTTATGGCCAACTCTAGATCTGTGTACTACAGAGTGGGAATAGTTTCAGACCCAAGCACAGCTAAAAAGAAATTTCTCTCATAGACAGGAATCACTGTTCAGGCCTATCTTAGCATGTTAAACCATTTTGGGGGGAAAGGTGGTTTAATATCAACATAAGGTCAGGAAACCCATTGTAATGTATTTCAGAGACTTATATTCATTAGTCCATTGTCAAAATATCTTTGTATATTTGTTTAACTTGCTACAGTGTGTCTTTTCAACTCGTTTTGAGATTTCAGGGTTTTTCTTCATCAGTTATAAATTTCAGATAACTTAAAGGTTGTGACTTTGGCACCAATTATAGGCAGCAAGTAAGCTTATAGCCTAGTGGGTTTGTACTTTTTTTTACTGTTATAGTTTGATGTACTATATCAACATATAACGGCAAGGCTTTGTTACATTCCTCATGAAATCCTGTAAGTTTATCAGTTAATCCGTTTGTTTGCTGTTGAGCAGGAGCTGTAGAGACCTGTTACTACCTCTATCTCTTACAGTACATTCCTGTGCTCGACTGTTCAGCATGACTGACATCTACTTACTGGGCGTTGGTCACAAAAAAGGACATAAAACGAAAACATTAAAGCAAATTAAAATTAAAATATTTTAGCGGTTTTAAATTACCATCAAAAATACACATGCTATGTATGATATCATGATGTCGTTTCAAATAATGAAACTTGTAGTTGCACGAGCATCAACGTTGACCACATTATTTTATCAAAGTCAATACATTTAGACTGGTTAAAAAACCCACACTACTTAATTCATTTTCTGCATTTGAATTATATTTGAAATTATGAAAAATAATTTATTCTAAAAAGAAAATATGAGGTGAAACATAAGCCAAGCTACAGGTGGGCATTGTAAGCAAACTAATCTAAAACATAAAACATTTTAATACAACAAAAAGAAAACTTACCTGTTCAGCCATTGGGCTTGTTTTATGTCCCGTGCGGAAACGATACAGCAGGTGAAGTGAAGTGACAGTATTTTATCACCTGACCAGCTCTGCTTCGCGCCTCCCGCCCACTCTTCACTCATACACGGGTAATGTTCACACTTTTATAGTATTATTGAGAGTTTATATATATATATATATATATATATATATATATATATATCGTCTACGGATTGGAATATGTGTTAATTTGCGATAAACATGATCAGTTTTACAGAAACTGCAGCTCATAACCGACATTCCAGGTAAAAGAGCCATGTAAATGTAATGTAACCAGACCAACCGCATTCTGACAGATGCGATTAGATCACGGCCGTTTCTCAAACGGAAGACCGCATCCTTCGGAGGCTACATATGTCATAAAGAAGATCTTATTTTAAAATATATTAACAGTTATACATTTTATTCTTAATTAAGCGCAAATTGTTGTAGTATGCTTATGACGCGCGACTATAATGCTCAGTTAACTGAAATAAACCAGGCTTCATCCTCCGGAGGATGCAGCCTTCCGTTTGAGAAACGGCCAGTATGAGGTAACGTAACGTTTGTAAAATATTTGTAGTTTCATCATGTATGCCTGTTTTGGAGGTTGGGCAAGGTGAAACAATTGTATAAATAAATGAAACACACGGGCCTCTTCCTGGTACATAAAGAGATTTATATTCAACACCACAGAATCTGCGAAATCATAAAGCAACTTTGACATTAAACTCTGTTATTAACCTCAACATTTTGATGACTGGTTTGGCCGTTCTGATTGGAAATGCTGAAACAGAAATACAAAAAAGACAAAAGGTCAAGACTGCTATTTTGAGAGATGGCCATGCATCTGTTTAACTTAAAAATATGTGACACTATGCTCAGTAACTCTCGACACCTTGTTACTTTCTCTTTTCCTCTTTCCTCTCCTACGCTCTGGCCAGGCTGAGGGGATGTTACAGCGGTCTCCAATAAACTGCCTTGCTCATCATCACTGGAGTCTCTGTAACTCACAAATGTAAGCATTTATGTATAGAAATTTTTGTCCAAAGAAGATAATTTGTTTATTTGAACTGTATATTGTGTATACAGAATATGTTCTTGCATGATAATAGTTTCTTTAGTAAATAATTATCAAATATATAATTTGCCCTCAACATATTAAAAAGACAATTTTAGCAACTGATTCGTCCTTGTGAAAAAAACTGCTTACAGTGACAGTACTATTGCTTCCACAGATGTTGTTGATAGAAGTTAACTTATATTCATTCCAAAAATGTTTTTTAAAGTGTCTGTAATTTGTCTGTCGTGTGACATACAGCTCTTGGTCCTCGTGGAATGTGAGGGGTGCTGTACAGATAGCACAGAGGTTCCCCATCAGTCTGAAGCACAGCGAGCAGTAATGACCTGTGAAAGGAAATCATTTTGTCCAGCAAGTTGGTCTAATTGTCTGTTTCTTTTTGCCAATTAAAGTCTTTTTAGAGCAAGAAAACCTGTGCAGTGAGGTGTAGGGCAGATATGCACTTGGTCATCCTGACCTCTCGTCTTCAACACTCTCCCACAGGCCACACATGATTCTTTACCGATATCCAGGAGCCTGGCTATGATGGCACCCCCTGGTAGGCTACAAAAAGAGAAGTGTGTTTATTAACTTTTTCACTGTAATGTTCCATTAATTTTCAGTTAAAACCACATTTCTGGAGGAGAAATTTAAATATTTACTGCTTAAAATGTTACCTTTGAAGATCCAATAGACAATTTTATGTTGTAAGGTTTGGGGTCAGGCATATTTTTGTCTTTTTAAAATAATTTTAATTTAGGCTGTATTTATTTTATTGAAATAAGGCTGTATTTATGTAATATAAAACAGTAAAAAGTAATATTGTGGGTATTATTACCATTTAATATAACTTCTTTCAATTATATAACAAAAATATATATTTATTCCTTTTAATTTTCAGTCTTAAGTGTGTAATGATCCTTTATAAATCATTCTAACATGTTGACATGTATCATTTTTTGATATCAAAAATAAATGCTGTTCTTTTGAACGTTCTAATGTTCCTTGAGAAGCAAACCAGCCTAGGAGAATTTACCCAGTCGGTGTGTTACAGTGATGTTTATAGTGGTTTATACTCACTGTTTGGCCAGTGTTTGTATAATGCCATCATGCTGCTGGTCTATCCTTTTTCGTTGTACAGCCCTCAGTAGGGCTTTTCCTAAAGACCCACGCTGAGTGAGAATATGCCTATGGAGGTACTGGATTCTCTTCTGCAACATGCACACAAGTTAAGAATTAAATAATTAAATAAACTTGGTTATTATTTTCTTTTTACAAGCAAACTTGTACATGTAAGTCTTTCTCCTCCATTATCTTTATAGATCAAAAGTCTGTAGGTGACCAGCATAGTAAATAATTGATAATGTGCTTTATATGTAGGTGGGAAAAAAAATTAATCTTTTGTTTTCTTACTTTCTCTCTTTCAGGATGGTACCTGGCACACACAAATCTCTGTAAACGTTTGACGTAGCCACCAGCAATCACAATAAACAAAGTGAAGCCATAAAGAAGACCTTTGTTTGGAGGGAAGACAAAGGTCAGACATATAACCAAATAAAAGTTACATTTTTGCATATTATTTTTCGCCAAGAGGGGGTCTCGCCCAGGGAGTAATTATTCCATGTAGAACCGCCACTGGTTGCGATGCCTAGCACAGTTAACAGAAGGTTTAGATAACAGAAGTTCAAGCATTCTAGTTAAAGTTTCAGTGTAATTATGTTAAATACACTCCAATTTGACACAGATATCATTAGCACATTAGATCACTTGTATTTGTGGTTTAAGTGTAGTATGTTCCAGCTGTTATTCCAGTCTTGACCTATAGGAGTCACTAGACTGACAGATTAAAGTTTGTCTTTTTTTTTTGCACAAATGTCACAAATGTTGTACTGGTATTGAAGTTGTACCAATGAACAGGTATCTCATGTAGTCTGGCTCCAAAGGCTTCATGAGACATTTCTTGCTAAGCACAGTGATGTTTCCTTTCTGCAAGATATCAAATGAGGCTGCGATGTCCCTAAAGATATCTGAGGCATAACCGGATCCATTCACATTCACTGCAACCACTACAGGAGCTGGAGGTGATAAAATGAATAGGTATTGCAATGTGTAAATAAGAATAAAAATGCCAATATTACTAAGAATGAAAGTGCCAGTATAATAAGTTAAATTTGCAGTAGCATATTAGGAAATCTGTGGAATTCACCTTGGGTGACGATTTCACCTTGGGCTTGGTGGTGTACCAGTTCAAACACCCAGAACACCATGAGGTCAACAGCTATCAGTATGACAGTCATGGCCAGATACCTGAGCAAAGACAGCATCTTACCTGCTATAGCCTGTCTCTCTCTCACAGTCAGATAAAGAGAGTCTGAAGAAGACATGAGAGGCAGAGTCATTATTAGAGTCATGTCTTAGCCAGATGTGTGTGTCTCTGTGAACCTGATGAAGTTGAATTTTACAATTGAATATCTTTGGGAGCATGACTTTGTGCTCTAGATCAGTGGTTTTAAACTTCTTTCACACCGATTAGTTGTCTCAATACAGTACCAAATTTTTACAAATGTCCTAAAAGCCAAATATTGAAAATTTTCAATAAAAAAAACAATATGGTTCATGTGGCATAAGACTAACTGTAAAACATTTGGTTTCAGTAGCTGATTTCATGGTCTCTGAACAAATCACAGTGTGGTTGGCACAAACCATATTTATCCTAATTGAAAGTTATTTTTAATGTAACCTAACTTTTTTATACACTCTCAGAAATAAAGGTACAAAAGCTGTGACTGGGGCAGCAGTACCTTTTCCCAAGGTACTCTTTTTACTTTTTAGACACTAATATATAGACTTAAGCTACAAATACGTACTTTAATATGTACTAATATGTTTTCTGAGAGTGTACATTTGTACACTACTGTTAAAAAGATTGTGGTCAGAAATATGTGTTTTTTTTTGCTTAATTTTTTATGATAAGAAATGTGTCTTGAGCAGCAAATAAGCATATTAGAATCATTTCTGGATGATCGTGTGACACTGAGACTGGAGAAAATTATGCTGAAAATTCAGCTATGCTATCAATGAAATATTGAGTACTAAGATAGAAAATAGAAAATTCACCCTTTGTGGGCATTTCTCATGTTTCCTTGTTAATATCTTCTCTCTCAGTTCAGGGTCCTCCTCCACATTTTTGAACCCCTCAGCTGTTTCACTTATCTAAATGTCTATGAACATTCCTTCCTTTCTTCCTTCCTCTTGACCCTTCACCCCACGCCATCTATTTGCTAAGGGACACATGAACACACCATTTCAGTATACACTTACAGGGCCTGATGTAGGTGAGAGTTTCTCTGTGGCTGAGGGGAAGTACAGCTGCTTTGCCCTGTCTGGAGCGCTTCCTGTCCAGCTCGATAAACTGGTCAGTTATGTAGATATTTTCAAAGTTATCATTATTAAGGTAACGTTTCTTGTACAAAACGGCCCTGTTCACAAACACATAAAAAAACAACCGAAAATTACAAAAATACTGATGGATATACTGTTCCACAATAGAGAAATATTATTAACTACAATATTATTAACTGAATATATTAACTGTAATTCACTTCTACAAATTGAACAGCTCTGTAAATTTTGTGAGTAATTATGCGACAGTTCTCTGACAGTATACTGACGTGGTGGATATGTCTCAATGTGTGTGAATACTATGGCTATCTGTTTTTAACAGAAAGTACATACTGGAGATACATGAAGAGAAGCAGGAAGAAACTTAAATATGCCAGTAGAAGCTTGAGCTCCTGGAGGAGGCCCAGCTCCTCTGACACCTCCTCCATGATCTCCTGAGCAGCATCTTGTAAGGACTGACTGTTGTTCAGAAGCAGGTCAAAGTTGACAGAGGCAGAAATGTTGAATTCAAACTCTTTTTTAATTTGATCAAACGCTGCAATGGTTGCTAGGGGTAAACACAAGAAGAATGACAATAACTAAACAATAAGCTTCTTTCAAAGTAGTTTCAACAGAGTTAAGAATCGCTCCATGGCAAGAAATCTCTTAGTACTGTTCAAAGTAGGAATCTTATAAGAACTGTACTTACGAAAAGCCAAAGCAGTCTTAATGTGGTCAGCAATATATGATGGTAAGATGCAGAACAGCTGTCCCACTGCCGGAAAAAGCATTCATTAAAAAACATAATTTGTGCATACTGACTCCCATTTGTGCTCCATAAGGATATAAGAAATTATAGCTGGATAAAAGCTCTAGCGAGAGTTCATATTTAGATTCGCTGTCAGATTATGGTCATCCTGTTGAGGAATGTGTGAGATACATGCACATGGGAACTCAACCACCCCTCTTCTCACTGTAACATGTAGGGTAATTAAACGTGATAAACTGTTCCCACAAGAACAGATATTATAAATAAACTTTGTATATATGGAGGAGGAAGATGAACAGTACTTGAGACTCTGTGTCCATTTGTCCAGTTTTTGCAATGCCAGAATAGATATACCAAATATAATGAAACCAAACCACTGTGACGCAGAAAATAAACAGGATACTGTAAATTACAGTAAGAAATCATTGCATTGAGGCTATAGGGTTTCCTCTAAGAGTGTAATGATAGGGCTTTCAAGGGACTAATCATATACCAGAGACGCACCGCGTGCAAGACCACAGAGAGACTGAAATCCATCCAGGAGGTGGCAGAGAAACGAAAACACAGAGAGCAGCTCCACGCAGTTCTCACGGGCCTCATCAAACAGCCTAGTGCACTTCTGATATGGCAAACCCAGATTGTCATTACACACATCACCAATAGTCGCCAAGAAGTGCAGTACATTTCTTAGAGTACGAGCTGAAAAGGAAAAAGAGAGAGAGGCACTTTAAACATGCTTAGACGTCAAACCTCAGCAAAAAAAATTACAGGCCATACGTAGGTTTGCCCAGGCAATGTCGTTACCGGATGTTTGGCTGATTGATTCACTCACCGACATGCCGCACAGATTCTGTCAGAGCTCTAATGAAGTTTTGTACTCGGCCTGCCATTGAGTGAGCATTCCTCGCCATCTGCTTTATCTTACTCAGGGCCGCTAAACAAAGATGTTGCCAGGTTATCAAAACAGAAATATGTATAACATACTACTGTATTTTAAAGTAAACCAGGAGACATTGATTACCTTATTCACATGGGTTTCAATAAAGTTAGAATTCAGTTGGAAAAAATGTATCTGTGTGTTTGTACATTATCTAAATATTTTGAATGATACTAATTTGAAGATTATCCATTTGAGTTATCATGATGTGAATTTCAAAATAATTTCTGGTGTTTTTGAAAGAGGTGCATTCTTGATATCTTTAACATGATGCTCTTGTAGATAGACTCACGTAGCAGTGGGTTGGCGGCACGCTGCAGGAGCTGTTGTGTTTGGTTCATGGCAAGTTCTGCACCACAGATCACACTGTCTGCAGCCCGTTCAACATTTTCCATCGTGTTGCTCACTGGGCCGTGGATAACCAAGGTACAGATGAGGAAAAGAAGGAAATTTTTACCCCTGGCTTGAAGACAGAGAAAGAGATGCACTGTTATGGTGAACAATGCAATAAGAAAAACTGGTAATGGATAATACTAACAGTATTTTAAATAATTCAGAGTGGATTAACGGGAGACTGGGGCTAGGTTGTCTCATAAGTAAGAGCTTATGTCAGAAATTTTATTCTACCCTCCAAATTCTGAACTGAACAACAGATGCGAGTTGATGGGAGATGACTTTATTTTACCATTTAAATCCATTTCTGATGTTAGTGCAAGCAAATATTCCTAACTGTCCACATTCTACATGTTGTAGAAATGTATTCAAGTATGTTACTAAAATTTTTGCTGTTTCATGAATTGGTTGTTTATGGCAGGTTCCAATCAACCTCATCTGTAAAGGCCAAGTGGGTGTTCAATGAACTGCACCTTCTTTCGTGGACAATAACAGTGGACGTATTCTGTCTTTCTTTTTTCAACCTATGATTTTAAAGTAGGTTTATGTGTCTACACTGAAATTTCTTTAAAAAATAACCGACCTAGAGAAAACGTTTAACGACTAGCCCCGGTGTCCCGAATATCTTAACGCGTTAATATTGAATTACGAGCAAACATTTCATGTAAACGTTCACAAATAACGCCGTATAGTTTAAGAAAGAGATTGACAGGTGTTTATTTACTCGAGCACAGCAGTGGGAACATCAGCATGACGTTGGCGCGCACGCGGTCCGAGAGGCCAATACCAAACCCCGCGCAGGCGGCAAGGACGCTGGTGGTGATGACGCAGAACCAGAGATTGTGGTTCTGGATGTACAGCGCTGTCAATCCATAAACTGACGCGAGGAACAGACCCAGAGTAAACCCAGCAAGACTGCGCTTCAGCTGACGCACCGCCGAGCTGCGGCGCAACCGCGACAGTCTCCTTTCGAGACACTTTAAATAAGGTGCCTTTGGGGTCATCCTAAAGAGAAGTGTAAAAGAGCAATATATTTTTTAACGATAAAAAACAGAGAAAGATAAATAACACTAAAGCCTCGCCGCGTTAGACTTAACTTACCTGTCCACTATAGAGCTTGTTGTCGATTCAGTGAACTGCTCTTCAGTGAAAAATGTAATCAATCTACATCAAAGTTTGACTTTGATACATGTGGACATGGTATTAGAAAACCGATACTAGTACATTTTGCTTTAATTAGGTTAAAATGGCTGTTTACATTAAAGCCACGAGAGCTCATTCTAACTGACTCACGGTTGCATCTTTTAAAAGTGTTTTCTTTTTCAGGGTTCTTTGGTAGCAGGGAAGAAGAATCCAGCAATGGAGGGTCTCAGGGAAACCCGAACTAAATTACCCCACTCAAGTGGGTTTATCTTAGATTTGTAGAAAACACTATTGGTCTACTACACAAACTGTTGTGCATACTGTATATTATGACTTTTTTCAGCTTTGGAGAAGGTGTGTAAGCGTATTGTGCCACCTGGAGTCCATAAGTTCCTGTTTGGCCCACTGTCACAGTTTCCTGTGGTTCGACGTGTCACAGGCGCTGTATTTGGTGCTCTGAGTGGAGTGGGTAAGTGACTCTGCAAAACCCTCTGGTGTACACTTCCCTTCAAAGGTTTAGGGTCAGATTGTAATCTTTTGTTAAATGGTTTTGAAAGTAGTGACCTTTATACTCACCAAGACTGCATTTCTTTAATCAAAAAAGGAAAAATAATTTTATGAAATGTTATAGCAGTTTAAAATAACTTTAATATATTGTAAATGTAATTTGTATGGTAAAATGTAATTTCAGCAGCAATTTACCCCAGTCTTCAGTTTCACATGATCCTTCAGAAATCATTCTGAAATGCTGATTGGTGCTTGATCGGTTTGCTGCTTAATATTATAGTGGAAATAACCATGCAGTCTTAATAGGATTGTTTAAAAAAAATTATGTGTTTAAAACATTTATTTGAAATATAAATCTTCTCTAACATTATAAATGTCTTTACTGTCACTTTTAATTTAATGCATCCTTCCTAATTAAAAGTATTAATTTAAAATAAAGAAGAAAAGAAGAAAAACCTTGATGACCACAAATGTTTGAATTGTATTATTTTATTAAATATCTACCATTATATTACAGTTATATCTAACATGGGATGCTGATCTTGTCTTAACATGTTTTTTAAAGGATTGTTTTTCGGACTCATGCAAAAGATCTCCATGACAACAGTGCAACATGTTGTTGTTGGATGTCTGTTTGTGGGTAGGTACACTGAAGAAAGTACAGATTTGATGCCAGTCATTTATTATTCAGTATTTTGCATGGGCTGTATTGTGTGTTTGTGCAGGTCTTTGTAGTCTTGGAGGTATGTTTTCCTCCATGTTCCGTTGCTCCATCCTCCTGATGTTTCCTAGTATGATTGGATCTCAAGGTCGGACATTCCTGATGGTTTATGTGCTGCATGGAATTTACCAAGGTTAAAATACTAGGAACATGAATACTATAAAGCACAGATCTCAGAAACTTGGACAGTAATGAGGCTTTTTTTTAGTTTTTGACCCATCCTCTTCCCATCAGGCCCCATTGCAAACATCCAGCATAATGTGCAGGATGTGGCCTCCTCCATGGGCTGTAACATAGACCTGCAGATCACACACAGCAAGGTGATGTGGAGAATGCTGACAGAGCCATACGTGCAAGTAGTGCAGGAGATAGTGGTGAGTCCTGACACCAGTGTTCGTTTTGTCAGCTATTTTTACTATAGTCTCAGTCCTCAGTCAAACCTTAGTAGTTTTTGTCCTTTTTTGTCTTGTCAGGTGTTAGCTGACTATGAATATTAGTCTAGAATAAGATATGACTTATATAGAAATGCTGTATAATGATTAAACTGATAATCAAAATAATTTTGCTTAAAATTGCAATCATAATTCTTGTCATTTGAGAATTTGCTTTTTACATTTGAACAGAATTATTGCATTTTCACTTATTAGCACAAGAAACGTTAATGTCAGTTCATGACACGGTTTATTTTACTTTTTTACTCATCTTGTTTTTTGAAAACTTAAACAATGTGAAACTCAAAAGCTAAAGCAAGGATATTCCCAATGATAATTACAGTAATTCTTAAATATGTTAGAGGTTTTCTATTAAAACAAACAGCAGAAGTGACCAAACATATAGAGGGATTTTGGTAAAGGTTTTGTTTGTTTGTTTGTTTTTGCAGGGCAAATATTTATCATGATTGATCACATCCAAAAAAATGTATGTGTGTGTGCTGTGTATATTTGTTATGTATATATAAATACAAACATGCATGTATATATTTAAGAAAAATGTTTTAATAAAATGAATATATATTTAATACAAAAATATGAATATAAACATATACACATAAAAACATGTAAATATTTTCTAAATATATACTGTATGTCTGTGTCTTTATATAAATATAAACAGTACACATGCAAATGTTATGTACACAAAAACGTTTATTTTGGATTAATCATGATTAGTGCCCAGCACTAGTCTTTGTTTTTTAACTACATTTTAGTCTTGTCTTTTTGTCAATAATATTGCATGTAAAAAAAAAAAAAAAAAAGATTTTGGTCATAGTTTTCATTAACAAAATGAACACCTGACACAGAGTGTCAATATACAATTTGCTGGTTTGAATCTTGGAAATCTGTCCAACAAAAACCTTTCTTCACAGAATGACAGTGAGGAATTTCAAAAAGAGGCTCAAAATGTAAGCAGACAGTTCCAGAAGATTCGGGATGAGGTAATGGGTCAGTATGGATATGACTCTCTTGGTAAGGAGTCTGTCCATACAGCCAACAGCACCCAGGAGGAGTATGTATTGAAGACTAGAGCTCGCTGTGACTGTGAGTGTAAAGAAAACAGGATATTTTTGTGTGTGTTTGTTTGAGAGTTTAAGCTTAGCTTGATATGAAATGAGGTTGTGTGTAACAGCTCTTGTGCAGCAGGGAGTTAGCCGATGTCGGGATTGGTTCAGTGATAAGTGGGACGAGTGTATGAACACCATTCAAGCCCCTCTTATAAACCACTTCCTCTGTGTACCTATGCAGTTCCACTTTCTGTGTGATATTACGAGAGGTAAGATTTACATGTTGCATCTGAGTTTAACGTTAAATAATGAGGATCCCCTTCCTGGGTGTATCAAGTTATTTTCTTTCAGTGATGACATCATGGTGCAGCGAGAAGATCCCAGTTGAGGGAAACTTCGGTCAGACCTTCGATAAACTAAACGACTCCATCAACAGGCTTGCAGAACACTTCACAACAGATGTAGTGCTTGAGGTACAGCAAACCCTCTCATTCTTAATACAGATGTTTGTTTGTTTTAAAAACTTTTCTTTTTGTGGTTGGTTTTAAAGGAATTGGAGCAGCAGTCAGTGTTTGGAGTGGACATCCTCCAGAATTTCTCTAAGGAGCTCAGACGTGAGTTTGAAGAGAAATCAGTCATTGCTGAGAAGATAGCTGGGGTGATTAACTTCCTTCTCTCATTCACCTTCATCACTGTGTTCACCTCGTAAGTTCTCACTGCTTTCATTAGGACTGCTGTGCTATATGTGCCCTACTGCCCTTGGGGGATGAAAAAAATCTGTCAGTTTATCTGCTGTAGTATTTGAGTAATGCAATATATTCTAAGCAACAATATGAACAAGAACATGTCTAGAAAATACTTGCCAATAAATAGTGAAAATAATATTTTTATACTACAACAAAAGTCTTGAGATGTTTCTTGAGCATCTAATCAGCGTATTAGATTGATTTGTGAAATATCATGTGATACCACAATTATAATATAATATTATAAAATACATTTGAAAATGACAATATTTCATAATAGTACTGTTTTTGATCAAATAAATGCAGCATTGTTGGGTATGAGAATTTTTTTTTTACTTTTATGCTGTAGTAATAAATAAATATATTCTATAAAAATATAATATTCCATAAAGTGTTGTTCAGTTTAACTTTATTTAAATTTGCCTGAGTGTTTGGATATCATTTGATTTATTGGAATTAAATTAATACTTTTATTTAGCAAGCATGCATTAAATTGATTCACAAATTCACAAAAGTGACAGTTACATTATTACAAAAAACATTTCTGATAAATTCTTGCTGTTTGAAAAAAAAATCTTGCAAAAAAGTATACAAGAATACTGTTTTTACTGTTTTTTGATCAAATAAATACAGCCTTGCCAAGTATTAGATTTCCTTAAACAATCTTCTTGACCCCCCAAAAAAGGTAGTAATATATAAATATAATATAATATTTATATCAATTTTAAAAATAGTATTGCATGAAATGTTGGTTCAATTTTTTTATTTTTTTTACATTTTGCTTGCAGAGCATTTGGATATGTTCATCGGTATTGCAGAGACATTCATTTTGACAATGTCTACATAACAACATACTTCAGACAGATTGATGCTCGCAGAATGAGAGCTGTAAGTTAAAACCTTTCATTTACACAGATCTGTATCTGTATTTGTGCTAATTTAAGTGTCTGTTTTAGGGAAAGAGGTATTTGCTGCCACACAAAAAAGCAGAGCAAGAGAGCTTGATCAACCCATGGAGCTTATCTATCCACCCCAGCGAGCTCATGTCTGTGGTACTGTATGCTATAATGGTCCTAAATTCATGTTCCCATGTTCAGGCTATGTATTTAATGGAGCAGACATAAAAGTGAAGTGTGCCATTTCTGTTTGCTAATGACATCAAACACAATTGGACATGCCATGTTTTTAAACAGGTTTCTTAAACTCATAGTTCTACCTCAAACTATTGGTTGCTATTGGTTGAATCAACATTGCTATGTTGGGTCAAAGACTAAATGGGGAAAAATTCAATTCTTAACATGGTCGATCAATCGTAGGAAGCACTGACCTCTGGATAAATATCCAATCACTGATCTGTAAAGTCAGTGCATCACTGCATCTGCATCCGGTTGCTATAGAAACAGTCAGCATTCTGAGATGTATTCCTAGAACTGTGTATGCGCACTGACTGATCTCGCCTGAGAAATAAGCTTTTTTTAACAGTATTTGAACAAAAGAAACAACATTAACACAGTTGTTGTAAGATTTCATTGGTGATTTTCTATATAAATTTGAATCGTAAATTTAGCAAGAAGTTTGGTAAGAGTTTGATGTTTCCACATTCAGAAAGATAGGAGCCGCACTTTCAAAGATGGCCCCCGAGTTACATAACTTGTAGAGTCTTTGGTTGGACTGACTTGGCTCCTTAAGGAAACGGAGCAATGTTTGAGTGGTGCCACAGAGCCAAAGTTTTGGTCAAATTGGACTATGAATGAATAACTTACAGTTGTCTTGTTGATATTAGTTTTGAAATGTTGTGTCTTTTGTGCAGATTGTGGGCTTCCTGCAGGTTGCAGCTTTGGCTCTGTTTGTGTGTGTTCTGCTTGCTGTTGATGGAATCCTGTACAGCATCTTTGACGTCATCCGAAGACACACTTTCACTACATACTCAGTTACTAGTGAGCACAAATACACACTTGTTTATGTGCATAAGCAGTATTTTCCTTCAGAAATAAAAGCATTTACATACCCATTTTAGATTGCTTGTACATTAAAATATTACTGTACGTTTTCTTTGTTTTTCTCTACATCTGTAGGTGTTCATCACATAGACATTGTAATTGGGGGAGATTCCCTTTTAGCCAGACTTCTGCGGAAAACCATTGGTGCCTTCAACACCTCCTCCAATCTTGATGTGCAATCCACTAACTTCCGTAGGTGATTTCCTATTTGAGTTTTAATATTCAGCATTTGACTGCAAGATTACATTTTTTTTTTTTTTTTCATTTTACATCAGTACTTTTGGGAAAAGGAGATTGAACATTTTTCAGGGCAAAATCCAAACTGAGCAAGCTAAGAAAACTGTGCAGGCACAGACACCATATGCAGATGAAACAGAAGAAAACCAGTGCACCACAGCTTGAATAAATATACATCAAATATGTTATTGCATCATGACCCAGATATCGATGTAATATTGTATTGTATAGGTCTCTGATCCTCAACATCATTCAAGGTCTCTCTCTCACACAGCCCGACCAAACTGGTTTCAGTTTCTTTCAAAATGCCATTTCAAAAATGTCAGGTTTCTTTCTAGCATTCTGAAAAAAATAAAAGTAGAGAGTTCTTCAACTTCAGTATTACACAGACTGTGAATATACTCTGTGAAGCACTATATTTATCATTGCTTGCTTCTGCAGGTGACTGTTGGCAATGTTCCCTTCTGAGGCCAATTGACGTCTTCAGTCTAGCCGTCTATATAATCTGATCAGAGTTAAACTCAAAGCTCTGATTGTGTCTGTGTGTCTCATCCAGATCGTTCTAAACTGATCCAGACCGGTCAGCACAGGGCAGTGCACATGTGGACGGCTGATGAGAGGGCTATTTATAACACTAGTGTGACATCACGCATGCCATTGTATTATGTTTACTTGCCATGTAACTTGATCCAGCAATAGGGTATTTGTGTCTATATACTCTTAAGTTCTAGGTCCATCCAAGAATCCTGAAAAAAACTAAACAAACTATGCAAAAACTGGCAAGCAGCAAAATGATAAATGTTTCTTTATTCTGTCTATTAAAATTATTTCTGAAGGATTGTGCGCAGACAATCCAAATGGGAAATGTAGTCGGATTGGGCTGGTTAGTATTCCGGTGAGGCTTCCTTCTGGTGATGCGGAGGAGATGGTCAGGAAGCCTCCATTGTAACACATACAGACTTGATTTAAAACTTAAACATTTTTCGTATTCTGTATAATTTTAAGAATAAAATGATGGGATGGATGGATAGTCTTAAATTGACAGGATGTTCACCATCTAAAATCTGATGTAGTAATGTTTACATACTGAATTCCAATAGGCATTTTTCTTGCATCTTCACTTCTCATCATTCTCCTTCTTTCTTCCTTGTGTGTGTGTGTGTTTATGTGTGTATAGAATGTTTGCCCCAGCCACATGCACTGAGCCAGTCAAACTACTTGTGGATCTTCATCCCCCTTTTACTGATGTGCCTCATGTGCTGCCTGCAGGTGTACACCAATCGTCTGCGGAGGGTCATCACCACCTTCTACTTCCCAAAGGTACCATATCCACTGACACACTCCTATCTTTTGGTTAAGCAGTCCTGTCCTGTTCAGCAACCGTTGCAGTGATATCCATCTAAAGAGCCCAGCACCTTATGAATGTCTGATTGTGCGGATGGACAGTTTGTTTGGATCGAGAGACAGAAGCTAGTACTCCTGGCAGCTTTATCATTAACAATATTGGTCTGTCATAAATATCAGAAGCTTCTTATGCTTTCTTTGGCTAAGGAGCTTAAATGAGTCACTGTTCTGCATGTGCTGCTGCTTTCTAATGCTGATCACGTTTTGAATTACATAACCAGACAGATGCCGGAATAATATCTGTTGGACCTGCAGTAATTTAATGTGTGTACGGCAGCTATCGAGCTAATGCCGTGTTGATGAGTTCCAATATAAGTATTTTACAATATAAAAATGTACATTTATTTATAAAATTTTATAGTATCCTACATTAGTTCTAGTATGAGGTCCCTAAACTGTATTTTTTCTTCTCATAATACTGTTTGACATCAAAAATTCATTGCCACCTTTCGTAGTCCGTACATTTCACAAAAGATTTCTCCCATCAGGAGAATATTTATTATTGCTCAGGCTGTTATTTTCCGTTGTACTCTTGGCACAGCAAGGCTTCAACAAATGCTAAAGGTCTCTCCTAGCATAACTGAAACAAACAAAAAGCACAATAACAGGCATTATCACTTCCTCTGATGTAATTTTTTTGTATACATCCAGTACTCCTATTAAAATAAACAGTTTTCATTTAGTTTTTTAATGTGAGATTGCTTATGGTCCAGATTCCTCACTTGTGTTTTAAAGTAGCGTAAGATAATAAGGTTAATAACAAATTAATAGAAACGTTAATGACTTGAACACTGTGTCTTTGGGTTCTTGGCTCAGTTCTGCAGAACATGTGCCAATAACCCGTGTGTAGAAGTAAATCTCTTATGCAATATCCTTTTGGTCACGATTGTAACTGATACCCTGATTCAGCAAGTTCAAAGTTTCTCAAACACAGCGTGCAGTGTAAAAGTGGATACTTTCTCACACATAATGAGTGAAATATGTGTTCTAGTGTATGTGTGGGTAATGTACTAATAAGATAAGAGGGTTTTAAAGTAAGAGCATTAGATCTGCAGCACCCTGTGGGCCCGTGCCGGTATGAGGAGGATTACAGGGACCCTGCAAAGCCTGATTCAGCTAGTGGCACAAATATGAGTTCATTCATGAAGAGGTGAAGACTGATGGTGTTTTTATTCCTGTAATCCAACAGGTGAACACTGTAGTAATGTTATCTGATCTGTTTTTTCAGAGAGAAAAGAGACGGGTTCTTTTCCTCTACAACCTACAGATCCAGAAGCGTATCTCTTTCATCAAAAGACAACAACATCGCCTGAGAAATCAAAAACAGACATTTGTAAAGGTGTGTGTGATACATCAGCATTGTGCCCTACAGAGAAAACAGAACCTTTTGCAAATTTTCAGTTTAAAACCTACTTAGAAATTTTCAGATCTTTTAATTTTGTTAACATTTTTTTGCATTTGTAGAGCAGAATAAATTTAGGTCATACATTCAATGAGAAAACACAAGACCAAGGCTGCATTCAAAGTTGCGTACTTCTCCACTATATACTAAGTGAAAAAAAAAGTCTGAATTTACAGTATTGGTAAAACAGTGGGCAAAAAATACTGGGATGAACTGCTATTTCTGCCAAGATTCTGAAGGGCACATCTGACACTTTACTATCCCCTGAGGCCACGGGACAGGATATGTGAATGGCAATCAAACTAAAGTTGTCACATGACAGTGACAACAAAACATTTATATTATATAAAACATACATTTTGAGTGACAGTGGAGTAATTTTTCAAAATTAGTGCCTACTCAGAGAGTATGCTGTTTTGGCAGCAGTCCAAGCTGGCTAGTTTCATTTGGAAGTACTTTGTGTTTTTGTATTTTTAAAACTGCCAAATATTTTGTGGGAGATTACCTATCTGACAAGCAAACAAAAACAATCAAACCATTCTACAGCAAATGTAACACTTTGGACCATTTCATTCAGTAAATCCCAAAATCTACGTTTACAGTCTGATCTCTCCCTCTTTTCTACCAGATGTTGTCGGCTGTGTTGGCCCCACTGAAGCGTGTGGGCTGTGGGCTGCGCTGGTGCTGGGTGTGTGATGGGTTTGTGAGGCAGAACCAGGCTGTGGCGTGCAGTTCTGTACACTGCACAATAATCTATTGTCAGCAATGCTGGACAGACCTGGACAACATCTGCTACGCTTGCTTCCCTCATGACCAGTGTGGACAGCAGGACAGCGGCTCTGAATCAGATGTGTATTATGGCTGCTGATGAACTTCAACTTCTGAAATGCAACATTTTCACAGCTGCATAAATTTAAATTTTAATTAAAGAAACCGTTTTCAATGATAAATGTCTTGCACATGATGATAAATGCCATACACAAATAAAAAGGGGGAAGAAAATAAACAAAGTTGCCTATTCATCTCAAGCAAACTTTTAAAAAAGGTAATTTTTAAACCTTTTAAACAAAACAGTTATTTATGATAATTGTCTACTTTTGATATATAAACTTGTAATTAAGTTTTAAATAATAACATAATTGATAGTGCATGCGTAGGCTACAGGTTCACAGTTTCTTTTTACCTTGCAACTTTAACGTCAAATTGTTTGGAAAACACTTAATACGATAAATATATTTTCAGAACTTCCCAATCCTGTTTTGACGTCCTGTAGTACCTCCCCCACCCCGAGCTTTAATAATAGTAGGCTACGCCCAGGATTTTTCTGTACTATTCCAGCTGTTGAAGATCTAATGCGTAAAATCACTGGCAAAGATTTGAACCGGACCGGACAGCAAAGAGTTAACGCGAAAGAGGAAATCCCATCTGGTTGGACACACTGAGAAATGCGATTATACTGCCTCAGTTCAACACTGGCGAGCGGACGGATTGCGCACTATGCGACCCTCCTCATAGAGAAAGCTTATTCTACAAGGTGATCTATACAGGCGATGCCTCTGTATCTCTAAGCGAAATAGAGTAGCCATTGTTATTGCTGGGATTGAGCTGAGGTTTTCAGCAGGATGTGGGTTGCCCTGACAGAACCCACACTGGGCCGAGGACACGCGTTCAGAACGGACTGCAGTTATGCGTCCAGCAGCAGGTGAATGGCCAAATGCGCCTTCACGTGTGACATCGTCTGACAGCGGGCCGTTTTAACGCGACACGCGTGACTGATTTTAACAAGCGTACTATTTCGCTACTTTACTTGAATTCAAAGAAGAGACAGATCCATGCATCACTGGACCATGAAGCACCATCATCAGTTGTTTAGGTGTTTTTGGCGAACTCTCGTCACTGTTCTTCTATTTGAAGGCACCCCGCTGATGATGTTCAGGGGGACCCTAACTCTGACCCTAAACAGGGATGACAGCAGCTTCGCACGGATAACTCACTCCCCTCACAATGGTATGGGATGCTCTGCTTTGAATATTGCAGTTGTGCATTTGCTTCTAAAGCTTAACATATAATGCTCTGTTGTGTTTGACAAGAATAATGAAACATTATTTATTGGCATTTATAGTTCCTTGAAGAACCTTTAACATCCATGGAACATTTTGAATGCACTAAAGATTCCTTATAAATGTAGATGTTCTTCAAACAAAAAAAAATGGTTCCTTTAAGAACTGTTCACTAATATGTAACTTTCCTTAAAAAATAGTCTATGGTTTTATTATAGTGAAAGTGAAGTAACCATGGTTTTTTTCCGTATTGACTACCATTTGTATAACCACAGTTTTACTTCAAATACCATGCTTACACTATGGTTAGTTTAGCAAAACTATGGTCAATCTGTGGTATTATTTGATAACAAACAGAGAAACACAACAGACAGCTCAGCCATTTCAGTCTAGATAAGTCACAGGCTCTGTTCTTTAATAGTCTGCTTAGCCTAGACTATCATTTACCCAACAAATCACAGGCTCGATGTTTGTAAACTGCTCAAACAGTATAATGTGGGACTGTTCATTCTTGAACATAATTGCTCTTCGATTTTGTCTGCTGGAAAGGAAGCTTATTGTATAAAAGCCGCCACACATCCGAAATGCTCGCTAGTTTCCAAGTAAATGAAACAGTTTGCTGAGAATCCTGGAGCTGAAATATCAAAATGTTCAAATTTTTGGCCGGTAGTTCCAGCTGTTTGATTGTATTTGGTTCTTCTGATCCAGTATGTAATCGAATGCTGTACATGCATGCTCCAGCACAGCTGTCAGTCAAAGACAAAACACCAGCTGCCCTCACAACACTGCTAGCCATTATTGTGGTTACTCACAAGCATGTTCCTGTTAAATGCATGAGTGTGAATTTAAGCAAAATTATCCTAACACCGTGCGATGAACATGCATTATTAGAGAATAACACAAAATTAACACACAGCTTAAATTTTTTGCAATTGATAAGTTTATAATAAATAATGCAAGATAGAATCTTACAAACACAAACAAAATGTATGTGTTTCTGTTAGTTTCACCTAATTTGACATTGAGGAAAATTTTTGGAAACATAACTAAACAAAAAACCATGGTTATTCTTATTTTCATCATATCTTATTTACTGGCCCTCTAATTATTAGCTCTTACGTACTTTGTTAAAAAGGTCTTTCATTAATGATTGCTTTTAGAAGTGATTACCTCAGTATTTGGGCTGCATTTACAAAAAACATTCTTTTTTCAGTTGAACAGATTAACCCTACTTTAATTTTACCCGTTTTCAGTAAGCAGTATAAAATACCACAGGCTTTCTTTCACAATAACACCAAAGTTTCTCTCTCTTTCTTTCTTTTTCTGTATTAAATTCTATATATCCATTACATTATGACATGGGATGCTATGACCTTTCCCCTTTGGCCCTTCAAGATGTTATGTAGCACTTTATATATATATTTACTACTACAAAACTACTAGAACAAGTTTTTATTAGCCCAAATAGTTTTGCGTAATTGTTCGCATAATTTCCTCTTACAAAATACTTAAGATGCTTCCTGGTGCTAGCATTCATAATTGTATTAAGTGTTTGATTCAGAGAGTAAGGACATTTTTGACTAATTGAATTATGACCTCTGTTAACAGAATGCTTTTATTTATTTATTTTGTATCTGATTGGATAGCGTCAATTAAAATGAATTCATCTAAAATACTTAAGATGCCAAAAACATTTGAAATGAACCAGGTAAAAGGGCACATTTTTTGTGAAAGAAAAGACCGTAGGTTTAGTTTAAAAACTAAAGTTTTCTTTATCTCCTACAGTTACAAGTCATAGAAGAGACCTGAAGCCTCTGGCAAAGACGAGGCCGTTTGCTATTGTTAATGGACTTAGGAGAAGCCTGAGTGATGTATTACAGGTGAGATTTGCACTGTCTAATAACAGAAAAATGACATTTCATGCCTGTGTGTAAAAAAATCCTTACTGGAACTAGTATTAAAAATGTGTGTGTGTCTGTGTGGAATGGGGGAATTTAGCAGGACATGACTTCAGAGTTGCTCTCAGCTGCACAGGAAGTGTCCATCCCCTTAATGTTGCCTCTAGTTCCTCACTTCTCAGATCATGCTTTATGGCAGGAAGTTTCCAGCTGAATATTTCAACACACCTACATTCTCCAGAACTGGACAGATACAGACCCATTTCCCTCTCTTGACCTTTAATCACTCATTCACAGTCTCATAATGTATTTTATTTATCTTTGTCACTTCTCTCAACAGTGTGATAAACAAAATGTTCACTGGGTTACAAGCTGATTTATTTATTTTGCCATGATCACAGCCCCTCTGTGCCTGGTTGAATCACAAAAACTGAGGCAACGGTGGTCTGTTTTTAGCCTGTTTTGCCATGGAAAGGAAAGGCGGGTGATGGCTTGGGTGTGTGTGTGCAGTTTTATGTGTGTGTACCAATGAATACAGTCTGTTGATTATAAACCGTTGTCCTCAAGCCATCCACCACCCACTAACTGGAACTCAAATTATATTAATATGGCACTTAGCGAGTGTTCATCACATCTAAAACCTGAAAATGGCTTATACAGCTTTAAGGGATTGTTCACCCAAAAATATAGTGGCTACTAGGACTAGAAACCAGATTCAATTCAATTCAAGTGTATTTATTTAGTGTTTTTTATGAATTAAATCATTGCAAAGCAGCTTTACTGGAACTTAAATTTCTACAATATATCTATATATATTTAACTTATGGCAAAATTTGGTAATTCTGATTGTTGCCTGAGGGTTGGCTCTGTGATAAATGTCTTTTATGAGCTGGTTGTTTTTATAAAAGGATAAAAAAAAAATATGTAATGTGACCAGTTAAGTCTAGCTCTTGAGATATTTCTTTTTAGTGAATCACCAACACTTATGAATCACTCATGTACTTAGCCACATGTCTTTAATTTCTCCATGTCCAACTGCATGGAGAAACTTATATTGTGGTTTTTAATTTGATAATTGTAGATATAGATTTTCATATTTGTGGTATTTGACAAAAAAGAATGTCATTGCATTTGTTATTGCAACAATTCCAGAAATTAATAATAATAGTAATTTAAAAAATAGAATCGAAGGGCTCATATGGGCCAAGGTTAAGGTGCAGGCAAACCATGAGTTCTGGTGCAGTTCTCATTCTCCTATTCTCCCCTTCTCTTAGGCTCTTTTTGTTCATCACACTCGACTAGACTCAGTAAAAGTACCCCACCCAGCATTCATCAGCTGCTGAGGTCATCACATGTGCTCAGGGACATTACCTCAGACTGAAAAAGAGGGGGAGAAATGGAGAGAGGGTGGAGCAGAAAGCAGTAACAGAATAGAGGGAGAAAAAGGAGAACAAATTGGCTGAGGCAGAGAAAAGCAGTTATGAGTATTCAGGAATGGAGTGGTTAAAGGGATCGTTTACCATAAAAAAAAAAACCTTACCCTCATGTTGTTCCAAACCTGCATGACTTTGTTTCTTTAAGAGAGCACAAAAAGCTTATTTTACAGTTAATGGTCATTTTGGTACCACTGTATCTTCATAAGTGGGATTTTTAAAGTCATTAAGATATCTGGATGATTCAGAAGAATGTTGTAAATAAAAAAGGAGGGTCAGAGAAAATAAAAATAAATATTGTGTAATGTGTTACAGTCAAATAAATGAGAGAGAAAAAAATATTCAGGTATGAAGGAAAGGACAAAAGTTTTAAATAAAAATCTCTCCCTCCACCACCAAACATATTTTTCTCACACGCTTGATTCATGGTATTAATTGAAAACCATGACCAAAAGTAAATTAAAACTCTTCGGTTTTGTTTCTGGCATAGTATATGGGATCTGAAAAGTATACATATTCAAACCCACTTTTTCATCTTTGCCTCAGTCACTAGTTTGACTTGGCCCTGGTTGTTCAGACAAGCGATCCACCCATTCCCAGTAAACTGCAGTCTGTTCCCAGGAGTTCATAGGAAAGGCGCTCATAGGAACCATCTGATAGCAATAAATGTATAGCCTACAAATAGATGCCTGTGGATTTGTAGGAAACCTGAACAATGCTGGAACAGTATCTGATGGTTGATTGTGGGCTTCAGTTTTTGAGAACAGCCCAGAGGTTGGATCCTGGGAGAAAGTGTTTGTATGGGTGTGTTGTGCAGCTCAGTAAATGACTGCAGATGTGGTTTTGAGTGATGCTCTTGTGATGTCAGACTTATGACCTTTTGGTGAACCTTTACAGCAACTCCACAAGATCTTTAAGAGCATTTAAAGCTTTGGCAAGCGACTGCTTGAGATCTGAGAGAGCTGTCTGACATTGTACTTGAGATGTGTCTTGTACTTGAGACAAGAAATCAAAATTGACCCTGTTTACTCCAAGTCAGATCCTTGGTGCTATTGTGCATTCATTTTGTGTAAGAAAAATGTAGTCATAGTAACTTTTCATAAAAAAATAAAAGCTTGCTCCTGCTCTGAAACAACTTTTCAGCTTTCCATGCATGCTGAGAAAATAATGTTAGTTAACCAGTAACCCAACAGCTATTTATGCATTTTTTTAAGCTACTGTTGTAGGTGATGCAGTCTTTAAATAATTGCCAAAAGCAGCATCAATGTAAGAGAGCAACTGCAATAATAACAAATATAGTTAGATTTAAAATAAGAAACTAATTAGCATAAACACTTTTTTTTCCTAGACTAAACAGATGTAGTTCAGTTGCTGTTTAGTATATGAGTTTGTGAGTGATTCTAAATGATTCTTTAAAAAGGCCATTTCAAACAAGTTATTCGTTATTGAATCTGGCTGTGTGCTTGCTCTGTATGTTTTTGATCCACTAAAATGAACCTGTTTATAAAAATCAATTGTTTGTAATTTGGACTTCCGGTCAACACTCTGTTGCACACAGCCACGTGGACAACAAGTGAGTTTCCTGTTATTTTTGGGGGGAAACTTGGGTCAAAATGTCTTTTGCCGGGCTGTAGATTAAATGGCTTGGAGAGCAGCGCACGCATACTACCATAGAATAAAAAACCTATCTATTTTTGAATATCAGAAGTATCACAAAATCAATATTTTTTTTTATTTGAGCTACATCCAGACACTCTCGAGAGTGAACTTGACCATTACCTCTGAAGGCACCTCAAAAAAAAAAATTTATATGAGATTTGAAACTGATACTTTTATGGAATGTGCTCACGCCAGTTTAGCATCGCCTTTTTCAGCTCTCAATTGTTACACATACAATTCCTGAGCCCTTGAAGAAATCAATTGTAGTTCCAATTCCAAAGAAATCATGCCCTCAGGATAATAATGACTATAGGCCGATGACATTAAAATCAAATGTGATGAAAACATTTGAGAAAATCATGATAAGAGAGATGCACAAGGATGTGGAGCCATTTGTAGATCAGTAACAGTTTGCAAATAAAAATAATGTTGGTACTAACGATGCAATTTCTACATTAATCTCATTTTAAAGCATCTGGAAAACCTGTTGGCCTATGCTAGGTTGCTTTTTATTGATTTTAGTTTTACATTTAATTCAATTCAAGCATAAACTATTTGAGAAATTAGTTACTTTACGGGTTAACCCTTTTATAATCAACTGGTATTGCTCATTTTTAACAAACAGGAAACAACAGGGGAAATGTAATCTTAATTAATCTAAATTATCTGATGCTGCAATGAGTAGTACAGGGGTGTGTTAGTTCACCTTTTCTGTTTATCGTAGTCAAAAGTCTAATCAATTTATTTGAAAGATTTTCAGACGAAACTGTGTTACTGCACCTATTTACAACAGATTGCAGTATAGATTATAAAGCTGCTGTAGATGAGTTTGTGAGTTGATGTGATGACCACTACCTGGAGATTAATGTTAAGAAAACAGAAGAGGTCATTATAGACCCCAGATCAGTAGCAAAATAATGCAAATCTTTAATAAAGCAATGATAGAGTCTGTTTTAAGAAAGGGCATTATCGTATTATTTAATTAATTAATTTAATAGTAAAAATGAGAGCATTAATAATTTGGTGGGAGTGGCAGGGAAAATCATAGGGACACACACACACTTCTGTACACAATATTTTTTTTAGCTTTGTACAATTCAACAGGCTAACAAGATTTTACGGGATCCTTCACATGTGTTGCACTCTGAGTATGCGCTGATGAGCTCGGGTAGGAGATATAGAGTCCCATTATGAAGATACAATCAATATAAATACTCATTTGTCCCATTGTCTGTTAAATTAATGAATGAGCAATTACAGCAGGAATTACTGCAATAGCTGGTATATGACTACAGTGGTGTTTTATATATTTAAATGTTACGTATTCTGTGTTATATGCTATTGTATTTGATGTTGACATGACAGCAGTTCTCTTAAGAGACGGAGACAATCAATACTACCTTGACCTTGATTTTTGTCAGTTTCCAAACTGGCTCTATTTTTACGATCACTTCTCACAATTTCTTTGTTTCTTTATTTTGGCTGTTAATTATTTTCTGCTCTAATGTTTCATCTTCGTGCCCAAATGTGGTGTTAGCTTTTCATCAGATTAAGTGTGTTTGTTACTGTATGATTATTTTTTTGCTCTTCACAAGAAAGAGAGAATTTAGACTGCTTGGACATCCAGAAAAATAGACTCACAGAACAAATGTAACCTTTTCTTTCAAAGACATTTTGCTGTGAGAGATGTATAACTTACATTGACCAACAGGGAAACAGATAGGCCAGTCAGAAGTCACATAGACCTGCTTTTATTGGCTGAGAGAAGTAGGGGTTAATAAAGTAAGCTGTTCCCATTAGCACATTGGAGAAATGCAGGAAACAGCAGCGGTGGTATAACAGGAAGCTGAGTGGGGTTTCACTTTTTCAGCAGGCTGCTGAATATGTGTGCGAGCCAAAGGGATGTGATAGAATGGCAGGAAAAAGTGCTTAGAATAGGAAGTGAGATGAGAGAAAGACTCGGAGAGAGTATGGAGGAGGGGAAGTCTGTTTATAGCCCAGTTCACCCTCTAAAATATAGCTATTTTATCCTCTCAGAGAACCCATCTTTTCCTCTGGCCATGTGCTGATGCAGTGATTCCAAATCAGAGGTGTTCAGGGTACTTAGATTAACTCACAATTAATTTCTGTTGACTTTAATAGCAGAATACATGTGCTACTGTGTTTGTTTTCAACTCACAGTATTATTTTTAGTTCTAATACTAATAAAATGTAATTATTTATGATAGTAATGTGATGGTATAAATAATTATTAACATAATATTAATTCAAACTTAATTTTTGTCAATAAAGGGATACTAGAAGCATTTCTAGAAATTAAGAAATATAAGTTAAATACGTTTTGTGCATGACTTTTCTAAAGGAAGAAAATATGATCTCATCTGTACTGATTTGCTGAGGTGGATAATAGACAGGAGATAATAGGCCTTGTTACATCTCTGTATATCACAAATTCACCGTTCAAGTAATCTCTCTCTCATTCTCTCCAGAACGGTCACCCTGACAGATTGCAGTGTGGTTTACAAGTGGGAAGCAGCTTGTATATCTTGGACCTGGAGAAAAACCAGTAAGTCATTTCCTGTGTGTGTAATCAGCATCTAATGAAGTTATGTAAATCATCATATCTGAACATTTGTCTGCTTGCAGAGATCTTTTGCCAAAGCCGCCTAACGTGTTCTACTACCTGCCAAACGGAACTGGGGTGTCCATGAAGGAGAACCCAGTGGTGAGTTGAGTACTTTGTACCCCTAGAGCACATTTATTTCACAGTGCTTTTTTAAACTATTACAGTTATTTATGCAACTTAACATCGGTTCGTTTCTGTGACAGATACATTGTTACTATCATGGTTCAGTTCAAGGTTACCCTCAGTCCCGTGTGGTACTCAGCTCCTGCTCTGGGTTACGGTAATACATGCTTCATATTTTTTTGATCTTGTGTGTTACATGATGTTCTGTCTGTGTTAGTTATGACGCCAGTAATGACACTTCTTTTTCTCTCTGCAGGGGAGTTATAGTCATTAACGCCACGCTGAGCTTTGATCTGCATCCTGAGGATGAAAAGCATGAAAAAGAAGAGGAAGGGAGTGGAGAGATGGAAGAGGGGTGGATGCACGTGATCTACCCGACGCATCCGCTAACATCCGAGTCTAGAGATTGTGGAGTGTCACATACATCTATTCCTCCCATTCAGATCATCCCCCACACACACAGGGTGAGCACAGTGTGTGTGTGTTTACCAAATAGTGCATTTCTAGGTATGTGCATTTGTTTGGTTGTTCTGATTATCCTTTTCTGCTGTTGTGAGACAGAGCAAGAGAGACATTCTTTCAGAGACCAAATATATTGAGCTGGTGCTGGTGGCGGATCATAAAGAGGTAAATCTAGAGAAATCTCTCTCACACGCACAGAGCTGTGGAACACTTGCTCCCTCTACTGGTGTATATTCTGCATCACATCTACTCTTAATTTGTTTACAGTGTAAATATCTGAATTTTTAAGGTTTCAGTTTTGAATCTGTTTGTGCTCTTTTTCTTTCTCACAGTATCTGAATTATCAGAAGAACAATAAAACTATAATCTACCGTATGTTGGATGTGGCAAACCAAGTAGACTGGGTAAGTTTTATTTTTAGTACTGATCAAAATTTTGTGGTCGGTAAGATTTAAAATTTAATTTGATGAATAGAAAATGAAACATTTCTTTTAAATAGAAATCTTCTGTAATTTATAAATATATTTACTGTCACTTTTTATCATATTAATTTGTCCTTTCTGAATGAAATTATTAATTTCTTTCTTTCAAAAAGAAGTTTTATCTTTATTGATTTTTATGCTTACAATTATTTTATTTATTTGCCAAACCAACATTTCTAGTTTTTCATCTAACACTACATTACATTTCATCTATATTACTCAAAAACATTACAGTTTATAATGACAACACTGCTGGTCACTAAACACTGTACCGAAAGCGCTTGTGAATGCATCTGAATCTCTGTCTGCTCCTCTGTCTCAGTTCTACCGCCCGCTGAATGTACGTGTGGCTCTGCTGGGTTTGGAGGTCTGGAGTGACCAGGACAGAATAAAAGTGGATAAAAATCCCACTGAAACTCTAAACCGCTTCCTGGATTGGAGGACCAGGGAGCTTCTACCACGACTACGGCATGACAACGCACAGCTCATCATGTAGGTCCAGATGCATTTTGGAAAATCTATGCAACAGTGGATGGAATTTTAGCAATTACGGTAAATCATAATTTGCTTTTATATGTTAGGGGTGAATCATTTGATGGGACGACAGTCGGCATGGCATCTCAGTCCTCCATGTGCTCAAAGGATCGGTCAGGGGGAGTGAATGTGGTGAGGGAAATCTTTCGTTTAATCTTGACCTTTGTGCACTAAAAAGTATTGTTTTAGTATTAAAGAAACACTTCACTTTTTTTGAAAATAGGCTCATTTTCCAACTCTGCTGAATGGATTCAAAAATTGTAAAAGTCATCTGAGAATAACCCGTTCCTTTAACCCATGTTTTCTATACTGTAGGATCACCTGGTGAGTGTCTTAGGTGTGGCATCAACGGTGGCACATGAGTTGGGTCACAACCTGGGAATGAGTCACGATACAGCCGACAGACGCTGCCAGTGCCAGAACGAGCCTCGGCTCGGGGGCTGCATTATGGAGCCCTCCACTGGGTGAGCATTTGTGACTGTCCGGTAAATATAGTGCTAAATTGTTGATAAATTGTGCTGTATGCAGTAAATGTTCCCATGTGCAGATTTATGCCCGGTCAGCTCTTCAGCAGCTGCAGTGAACGGGATCTCTCTCTCAGTCTCCTGCACGGGGGTGGAATGTGTCTGTTTAACGTGCCTCAGCCGGAGAGTCTTCTGGGAGGTCCACGCTGTGGGAACCTGTATGTGGAGAAAGGAGAGGAGTGTGACTGCGGCCTGCTGGATGTAAGAAAATTCCCTCCCCTAATCATCAGGGTTATTTGATGAAACTCTCTGTCCGAACACAACAGACAATAGGATTGTAAAACAAATAAATGTAGTAATACACTCTTCACCTCAGTAATCTGCTTCCGGTCTGTGTTTGTGTTCAGGAATGTAATGACCCTTGCTGCAATGCCAGCACATGTAAACTGGTTCCCGGGGCCCAGTGCTCTTCTGATGGCATCTGCTGTGAGAACTGCAAGGTTTGTAAAGGTGCATATGATTACACACATAACCATGTGCAGGTAATGGCACTCCCTCACTGCATCCCATCCATATTTGTCCCAACAGCTGCGTGTGGCTGGGTCAATGTGTCGAGAGCCACTGGGAGAGTGTGATTTGCCGGAGTTCTGCACCGGCACGTCACCCTACTGTCCTCCTAATGTGTTTCTGCAAAACGGAGAGTCATGCAAGCATGGGTCCTCGTACTGCTACAGCGGCGTGTGTGCCAGTCTGGACGAGCAGTGTCAAATGCTCTGGGGGCAGAGTGAGTGCTTCACACTGATGAATCTGATGATTCTCATCTAGAGTCTAGTTATTGTGGTTGAATCTCTGTTCTCTCCACCCCTCTAAGACTCCACCCACGCTCCACCCATCTGCTTCTCCTCTGTGAATAAGCAGGGCAATAAATACGGAAACTGTGGCCAAATGCCCAACGGTTCTTACATCCCCTGTTTGAAATGGTAAGCACATGTAGCCTAAAATCTTATCATTTCCGAGCACTGATTTGATCATGATTGTTTCCTAGGATGTTTATTATCAAGCTGTCTGTTTTGTGATTTATTTGCATGTTCTGTGGAAGCATAATGTTGTTTACATCTAATTACATCGGACCTTATGGAAATTTGATTGTAATCTTTGTTTTTAATCTGCTCTGTTTTGCTTAGGGATGTGCACTGTGGTAGGATCCAGTGTCAGGGTGGACATGAGCGTCCTCTGCTGGGCTCCAATGCTGAGATTCTGACCACAACGGTCAAACTGAACCAGAGTGACTTCACCTGCCGGGGTGCTTATTTTAATCTGGGTGATGATGTTTCTGACCCAGCCATGGTGTCACAGGGGACGGCCTGTGGGCCCAATAAGGTGAGAGTCCGTAAAATATATTTTTAGGATTGTTAATTAATGGTATACGGAGATTCTACTGTACATTTAGTGTCATTAATCATGTCATTAGTAAATTCAAAAATGATAGAGTTTCTTACCATAGGAAGAGATTTGTTTTAATTTTTTGTTATTTTTATCACAAAATACAGAAAGTTTCCACAAAATATTATATGTGACCCAGTCATATGTGTTTTTGTAGCAGTAGCCAAAATGTCAAAATGATCAGTTTTTCTTTTATGTCAAGGAGTAATATATTAAGTAAAGATCATATTCTATGAAGATATGTTGTACATTTCCTATCGTAAATTTATTCAAACGTAATTTTTGATTAGTAATATACAGTGGGTACGGAAAATATTCAGACCTCCTTAATTTAATAACTTTTCGTTATATTGCAGCCATTTGCTAAAATCCTTTAAATTTTTTCCTCATTAATGCACACACAGCACCCCATATTGACAGAAAAACACAGAATTGTACACATATTTGCAGATTTATTAAAAAAGAAAAACGATTAAATGATTTTAGCAAATGGCTGCAATATAACAATGAGTGAAAAATTTAAAGGGGTCTGAATACTTTCCGTACCCACTGCACATTGTGAAGGACTTCATTTGGATATGAAAGGCACTTTAAATGCAATTTTCTCAATATTTTGATGTTTTTCCACCCTCAGATTCCAGATATTCAAATAGTTGTATCTTGGCCAAATATTTTCCAATCCTAACAAACCATGCATCAGTGGAAAGCTTCATACCATACATCAATTTAATCAGCTTTTAGATGATGTATAAATCTAATTTTTGGTAATTTGTGGTACATGGTTAAATATTATATTATGTCTTTGTACTAATCAACATATTAGAATTCATTTTAAAGGATCATGTGACACTGAAGAATGAACTAATGTCATTTCAGCTTTGCCATCAAACAAATAAATTACACTATAACATATATTGAAATAGAAACTAAATAGAAATTATTCTAAATAGTTATATTTTACAATAATAAATATTGTATACATTTATTTATAGTCCTCGGGAATTTTTTAAACCTATTTGAAATATATTAAATTTATTGCATGTTTGAAAATTGTTTTCTCAGGCGTGTTTTGACCAAAAGTGCCGGGACGTGTCCATGTTTGGTGTTGAGGAATGCCGCAGGAAGTGCAATGGCCATGGGGTGAGGGACGGAGCAGACACTGCCACTTCAGAGATTTATAAACATTTTTACGTTTTTTTAAAATGCAATTATTTTTCTCTGTTTTTTCCTTTGTTTGTGTAGGTGTGTAACAGTAATAAGAACTGTCACTGTGATGAAGGCTGGGCTCCTCCTGACTGCAGATACTCTGGAACCGGTGGCAGTGTGGACAGCGGCCCTGCACAACAGCCTAGAGGTACCAAACACACACTGATTCATTAGACATTTGGACTCGGAAAGTAACATGTCATCACCATGATTACATTGGCGTGGTAGTGTTTAGCCTGTTTTTTCTCTGTATACAGATTCAGATCCTGCGCGGGTGGCTCTGCTGGTCATTTTCCTGTTTGTGTTACCCGTCTCGCTGCTGTTAGTCGCACTACACTTCCCACGCTGTCGAAGAGGCCTTGTGTACCTCGGCCACACCCCCTTCAACAAGAGCCGACAGAGCCGGTAAGACCAAGAGAGAAGCACAGAATGACAGAGGAGTTAAAAGATGACACACTTTATTAAAGCGATTTATCTCACTTTACATAGCCTGTGTAACGCAACAATGACAATAAATATTTTATTTAAAAAATATATTTTACAAAAATGCAATTTAAGCTTGCAGGGACTTAAAATGATGAGCATGTTTTTAACTTCTGAATTAAAATTATTTTTGGGAAAGATAAACCATAAATGTCCTGATGAAACAACAAAATGAAGTAAAAAAAATAATAATAAATAAATAAATAAAAGCTTAAAAAATTTATTTATTTATTTTTATTAGTAAAAAGAAAACCTTATTCAGTAATTTGGATTTTTTTATTATAGATAATAATTATTAAATAATTAATAAACAATTTAACATTTAATAAATTAATAAACTGGTTATTAATGTTAAAAATATTATTTATAATATTTTTATATGTATAATAAAATTGTAAGGTCTAGGAACTATTAATCTTTTTGATGGTTACACCACAGTAAATGTAAACTTTTATTAAAAATGAAGAATTTTTTTTAAAAGAAATTAAATCAAAATAAATACAAAAAGTACATTTCTAACTGTTTGGCGCAAAACATGCTGTAAAAAAACAACAACTCACTGCTACCATAAAAATACAACAGCCAGGTATTAATTACAACATCAAGTGTTAATGTCAGATAAAAGATAAGATCATTCATCACAGTCAAAGTTCATATTATCAATCATTAATGATATTATTTTACTGTGTTTTACCCATGGTGCAGTGGGGTCTCGGTGGCATATATTGAATACTGTGTGAAAGAGGAAAACCAGAGGTATTTCTGAATGTGGAGCTTCAGTTTGTGATGCAAAACTAGCCACGTGGTAGCAGTCTCATGTAGCTGTCTCTCGCCAGCAGGGGCTTTCAATGACGATAAAAAAAAAATGAAAGAAAATGATAAAACTGGCTTAGCGTTGGCTGTCATTGACAAGCTCCTCTTTGGTTATTTGCACTGTAGTACTTCCAGCATAAGAGTTTCCTACATTTTTTTAAGACACCAGAGGTCTAGTTCAATTAGGGGAAAAACAATGTTTGTTTAGTTTTAAATGTTAAGTGTCTCCCTGCTAGCTGTATTTCTCTCACAGTTCTCCAGTTCCCTTTTAAACAACAGTACTGATGTATGGTGTATGTGAAGTGAATTTAGATGCTTGTAGAGAGGTGCTTGTTGTTCTTTTACATGAATTCTCTCTTAAAATGTATGTAAAATTCACCAGCAGCATACTTCTCATCATTTTTAATATCTTTATGCGGAAAAAAAGTAACATTAGCTTGAGTGTAATATTGTGAAGATGTTGTTTTTGCACCACAGGACTCCTGCCATGGAGCTTGCAAATGCTCGAAATGGAGATCAGGTGCAACCGCTCAGGTACCAGTGGCCCCATCAGAGCGACATCCCTCTCACCCAGGCCATCAGCAAGGTACAGTGAATCTGATCCAGAGAAAATCAGGTCTACTCCAGAGCACCGCTCGGTGATCCAATTACTGGAGTACGGTCTTCTATAATGCGGAGTAGGGTTACTGAGAGTCTGTACAGAAATACAGAAATGAGTTGACAGTGAGGTCATCATGTCCAGAGAGGGGAAATGACAAAGCAAGCTTGTGGTAGAGTTTGGGGTCTGTAAGATTTTCTCACTTCTTTTTTGTTGTTGAAAGAAGTGTCATTTGCTCACAAAGGTTTAATTTTTTTGGTCACAAATACAGAGTATATGAATGTCCTGATTTTGCCAAGTTCGATGTTTCCCTATATCAACATATTCTGTTGACCCTGGAATAACATTTTAATTCGTAAATATAGGCTTGACCATATCTCTAAACCTATCCTTAGCCATGAGCAATGTCTAAGAACAGAGGAAATGATAGATGACTGACACTGATATACAAGCACCAAACACTGATTGTAAGCCTAAACTTCAGAAAAAACTGTAAACTGTAATTTACTGTATAATGTATTGTATTCCTGTATTGGTAAAAGCTGACATTTTTGCATATGGAACCAGCAATTCAGTTACTCCAGTCTTCAGTTTAATATGCTAATTTGGTGCTCAATAATTAGTTTTTATTATTAATTATTTTTATTATTGAAAACATTTGCAAAAGAATTTACAAACATCAATTTTGATCATTTCACTAAATAAATGCAATTTATTAAAAAAACATTTACTGACCCCAAACTTTTGCACAGTAGTGTAAATTCTGTAATTTATCAATAAATCAAAAAAGGAAATAATAGCACATAAATGAATCAACCCAACACTTTTCTAAAAAAAAAAAACTAAATTAATATTTAAAAAAATAACATTTTAACCAATAAATATGCAAAATAAGTAAAACTTTTAATTAACAAATTTAGTATTATATATTATATAATTTTTATATTATTGAATCTATTATATAGATTTATTTACAGCTGTAGTCTCATTTAATCCATTTTATAAGGCTGATACAGATACTGAGATAACAAACTGAACATTCTGGTAATGATCCAACCCTAGAAGGTATCATGTGGTTCTCTGTGGTAGATTATTGTTTTTTTTATCAGCAAGTAGGACAGAGGCAAAATCACATTTATAGATGAAAGTTACAGTTGAAAGGTGAATTAAAACTACTGACTTGATACACAATGTTTGGGTAATTGAGGTCCTTTCACCCGTGTAACAAAATTGGTCTGAGTGACTCAAACATCAATCTCTAAAAAAATGACAGAAATGTGCTTGATGCAGTAAAATTACAGCCAATGTTTCTGTTTTCTGTATGTAAGGGTGTACTCACACTTGGCAGTTTGAACCGCGCACGAGTGCGTTTGACCACCAAAGCGCGGTTCGTTTGACTAGAGTGAGTGCTCCGAACCGTACCCGGGCATGGTTCGTTTAGGCCAGAGGGGGAGTGGGGAGGGGGGACAATCGTACTTGGGGGCCGGTTCACGGCAACCATGCCTAGTGTGAGTACACCCTAACACATATAACCTTCCCTGCATGAATATATGTTTCTACAGAAAGTTTAAAAATATGTTTTACTTGAGTTCACGGAGTCTCCTTCTGCTGCTGTAACAATACCAGCCAGTGGTTTACTGTCATGCCTAAACCAGCTAACTTTCCTTATTGTAACAAGCATGTGCAATGAAAGTTCACTCCCTCTCTACTACCTCCTCCACAACACTTTTGTCTTACTATTAGGTCCAAAACAGACCTGCTGCTCCAACTAAACCTCTTCCACCTGATCCTGTCGTTAAACCCGCTCAGGTAAATCTCATTGCTGCTCACACAGCTTGTGAGGAACTGAGATGTCTAGAGGTGTTCCCACTTGTAAGTCGCTTTGGATAAAAGCGTCTGCTAAATGAATAAATGTAAATGTAAATGTGTTCTGCTAGATGTAGAGGTGTGTGATATGCACAAACCAATGCGGTTTTTATTGCTCTTTCTGGTTCTTCAGTTGGCTGGGCATTGGCCCGCCCCTCCCACCAAGCCCCTCCCTCCTGACCCCATCCCCTCAGAGAGCAAGATGCAGTGCAAGGTAGAGGGAGCAGTTGCTGCTAGCTGCCATGTATGACTGTGTCCATTATTGTGTCTTGGCCCAAAGTGTCTACCTTTAGAAACTCACTCCATGTTTCTAGTTGTGGTCCGTGTCTCTGTGCGGTTGCATGTGGGTTGCTGTCCTTGTCATCTGGGTTTGGTGGTTTGTGCATGTGAATGGGAGTGAATGGAGTGAGATCAGACTGGGGGAGAGCAAGAGGCCATACGTAATATTTTTAAATATCACCATAAAGAATATGTTTTATTGATATCTAATTCATCGTAATGTGTGTTTTAATTTTTTTTTCACACTTTCAAGTTCAGTTGACTTGAATGCTTATACTCGATAGCTTCACCTTAATTAGGTTCAACAGGCAACATATGTAATCACATATAGTAATTTTCATTAATTAATATATGAAAGTGCAAAACTCACAAGCCTAATGGTATTCAATATAAAATTATTGAATTACTGTAAATAAAATATTAATAAAATGTATTCAGTACAGTAATTAAATTAAAATAATAAAATAAAAAATGTAACATAAATACATACATTTTTTATTTATATTTGAAATAATATACATTTCAGTACCATGTACCTAGTACCATGAAATAGAGTTAAAGTTTACACCAACAGTAGTTGACTTTATATAGTTTTTTGTGTGTATTTTAAACACACCTGAAGACCAGTTAATTGAAATGTTGAACATCAAAGAAATAAAAAATACATTTTATGATATGATATAAATATTTGTGCTCATCTTACCATGCCTGCCACAATAAAACATCACTATTAATAATAACTGCTTTGTAAAAACTATTCTTTGATGTATTATGTTGAAATACTTTATGTACTAAGCATTATATGAGAGTAAGTTTTATTAAAGCAACAGTGTTAACCTTACTTTAATGGTAACAGTACTTTAAACCTTAGTTCTAGTACAGTGCTGTAAAAAAAACGTCTTTGCCCCCCAAGTGCATACACAGCATGTGTTTTATCTCTCCCAGTCTCTCTGCAAGGTGAAAACAGTGATATTTGCATGGATGAATCAGAGGAATCAATTGCGCAGTGCATGGCCTATGAATGAATTTTGTGATCAAGGGAAAATCATGGTGGAATAGATTGATCCCCAATGATTTGAGTAAAACAGCACAGTAAGATAGTCTTACCCAGCGCTTGCCTTTCTCTGTCACATGGCTGCATCTGCAACTGTACCTCCAGCCCACAGGAACACGACCGGCTGCACCACGCAAGCCTCTCCCTCCTGACCCTGTCCTCTCTACCCGACAGGTATCACCACAGACGTGCAAAGTGTAACTCTCTATTAACAATACTAATCAGCTCTTGTTCTGATACCTCTGAGAGTCCTTTTGTTTTTATTTTGAGCTATCATGTACAATAGAGCAAACTGAATTTACACGTAAAAAAAATAATTCTGTTTCAGAACCCTGTTCCCCCCAAACCTCCGGTTCCTAAGAAACCACTACCTATGGATCCTTCATCCCACCCTCATCCACCTCCACTGCTGGGACATCCAGGACCTGCCACATCTTCATCATCTTACTCACGTAACCCTGCATCAGCTGCTGCTCCTGCCAGGTGAGAGGACTGATGCTTCTGTTCATGATATTATGCAGCAGACAAGAGATGAAATATTGTCTTTGGAAAAGTATAATCTGAAAAAATCGTATTTCTATGTACAGACCTGCCCCTCATCCGCCTTTACGGAGACAGCAGTACCCTGGGAAACCCCACGCTCCTCACCAAGTATAGACAGGAAGGAAACGCTGGCTTGGCTGCAGATTTGTGGAAAACTTTTTTTTGTCTTGTTTAATGGTAAAAATAATTGTGTCATTAAAACAAGATGCATTTGAGAAGAAAAGCTGCATAACATATTAAGACTTATATTTAGAGAATGTATTCTGAAAATATAGTGGATATTAGTATATACCCTATATAATTCTAATTCTATAAAAGGGTGAGATAAACAGCTTTCCTTCTCATGTAAATGTATTTTAAGGACTTTTATGGCTTCTTATTTTTACTGGGAAACAAGACAAAAACTAGTGATTTTTGCCATGTGGACCCACTGTGGGACACTACGTGATGTAGACTTGCACAATTCTATTTGCACTGACCATGATTGAGGATTTGATTCTGCAGGGTGAACATGAACTCCTGTACAGACCTCTGTTGCTCTGCATCAGGATCAGAACTTCAACTTTCAACTCATTTTAAGGCTCGCTGGGCTATCTGAGAAATTACAGACTCCAATGAAGAATGTAGGAATTCTGAAGAACCTCTGAAGACAAAAAAGAAACTTTTAAAAGTTGATGTACATTCCTTTTGTGATTCAGATGCTCAGTCCAACGCATGGAAACAGGATATGACGAGATGATGCCTTGAGGAAGGAGTCCTGGATTTCTTTCTCTTGAGATGCTGTATGCATGCTCAATTAGCCTGATCTGATCTTTTTCTACAGAATCTCTTTGGTGCCTAAATACTTTGACACAGAACATTTCATTAATGATTGTTCTCATACAGTCGCACCAAAACTGATTTTCCATACTCTTTTGTTTCTAGAGCCGAAAATTCCCTGTGAATTCTGTCTGGTGTATTACATTCCACACAGACATTAGCATTGGACACACACACACACACATTCTCTGTAAAATCTTTACTGTAAAGTAATGTCTTATATCGGTATCAAGACAATTCAGATTGTGATTGTAAATGCTGCTGCAGGGGAAAAGCTGGTTGATTGGAAGAATGCCTTTTGGATCAAAGCACTGAGGAAGGTATATTTAAGTGTATTTTGACATATGCAGTATTTTTAATGCAATAAACACAGGATTTATTTTTACAGTTGATTCATGCATGCAGTTTTGATTGTCTTGTTTTTTTTCAGAATCATCTTCATATTTTATAATATTTTACCTAGGTTTATTACGCAGTTTACGACCATATAAACATTTGCTAATGAGCAACTTTAAGACGTAAAATCTCAGCGGGATGTGACATCATATCCTTTTACGATGGTGAGGGGGCCATATACAGTTAATGATTGTGATGATAGTGGATTGATGCTCCTCAGTGTGTTGAAGTTCATTGTGTAAAAATGTTTAAATAAGAGGAAGCAGGTATAGGCAGAATCACAGACATTAAATAAAGTAAAATCTATCATTTCAAATTAATATCCCATATCAATATGTTATCTGTTACAAGTTCTTTGTGCATTGTGACAACCTTTAATGGTGAAAGCATCAGTCTTGTTACAGACAAGTTTTATAATGAGATATGCTGCTGTGTAATGTCACCTTTGTCACTGTTGACTTTTATTGCATGTTATGTAAGCAGAGCATTTGATACACCTACAACTCAACTAACTTCCAAAAATTAAAGGCTTAAAAAGTTATTATCTCAGATTTAACATTTAGCCTTAAATTCTTTAGAGGCAGCAGTTTTGTCTTTTCCATTTAAAATATCAATTACTTGCAATGAAGATTAAGTGATTTTTAAACAAATATCTGTATAACTGGTATGAAAACATGTTTGTTTGTTTTTTTCAAATAAGCGCCATTAGCAGATATGTGTTCTTACTTTAATCATGTTTTTAAACTTATAACTAGATATTTAGAGAACATAATGACAAATTGTGCTCGCTTTAATTTATAGAACTTCTTTAAAGAAGTCTTTAATTTCCCTTCAAAGAATCTGCAGAAGTCCTGTATAACTGATCTGCTAACAGAATGCATTCTGTGCTCGTCTTCAATGAAAAGAAAAGAAAAAAAAAAAAACTTTTGTTGTATTTTACATTCTGAGCTAACCAGACTCAGTTTCTCATCCGTTATAAGAGGGGAATTTGAAATAGCTACTCAAACTTTTTCAGTCAGGTTTCTCTAACCACACAAAACAGGTTTTAGTTTGTCTGTTTCCTCTTTCAGTGACTTGAGTGACTTAACCATGAATTCCTGACCAATGTAGAAAGTCATCCTTCGAACTGTATCCACTATTCCTAAAAAATATGTAAAACGGACTTTAAAAAAAAGAATGAAAAACTGCTTGCTCAACAGATGTTTAGTGAAATTAACTGAATAATTAAATTACAAAATTTTAAAACTAAATAAATTAATAACTTTATGAATAGAATTAAATTACATGTGTGCTGTGTAAAATAATGTGGCCCAAGGTTTTCTGTGAGGTTATAATTCAATTCAAGTTTATTTGTTTAGGGCTGTTTATGATACAAATCGTTGCAAAGCAGCTTTGCATTAAGTTTAATTAAAAATCATAATTACCTTTACGTGATCTAACCAATGTCAAATACTTTATAGCCCAATAATTATAGCTATTGTAAAACCTTAACATTTTAAATATTTTTGGTGATTGAAAACGTAATTACTTTTTTTAAGTGGCGAGCGGGATCCGAGCCGGACGCCGAGGCGAGCTCAGCCCTAGCTAGGGCTCCATCTGCCAGGGATCCTTTCCCTAGGGCTCGGCGTTCGACTTCCCGGCTCGCTCCCAGGACAGCACGCCAAATATGCTTAAACGTTGTGATCATAGGAAGCGTGAACTCGTGAAATGGACAATATTAAGTATTTGACATTAGTTAGATCATGTAAAGTTAATGACATTATGATTTCTAATTGTCATTGCATGATCGAGAAAATCAAAATCCCCATTTGAGGAGGGGGTAACCCACAGTAGACAAGTTTAAAACTACCTTTTATAAAAGTTTATAAAAAATATATTATATAAATCTTCCAATCAGTGTTGGGGGTAACACATTACAAATAATATGACCTTTTCCAAGTAACTAGTAAAGTAACGCATTACTTATTTTTATAAAAAGTAACGCCAGTTAACAAGAAATCAGAGGCATTGTGTGCGGTGTGTGAATACAGTGTACTGTAGCTCTAGACTAAATGTGAATGTGCATTAATTCATCTCGCTCTTAAAAAACTGATTTTGTATTCATGAATTGTAATAAAATAAAATAATAAATTAAAATAATTAACTATTGTGCTTCATTGTTTTTTTATTGCTGAAGAGTATTGAACTTTCTTCTCTTGTATTTCTTACAGATATGAATTTACTTTTTCTTCAGCCTAAGGTTTATTCGTAGAACTTTTTGGCGAGGTTTTATATTTGCTATAAAAAGAACTTCATATATTAAAAACAAACACACAAGCTCTGCTCATATTTAAAAAGAAACGCGAAAGTAACGCAATATTGTAATGCATTACTTTTAAAAGTAACTTTCCCCAACACTGCTCACAACCACAAATGTGCTTCTAATATTTAAGAAGAAAAAATAATAATTGGAGACCAAGTGCACCGAGCCAAATTTGGTCAACAAGATCTTAGACATTCATCTGTCTTTCAATCATTAAAGTGTCCAGAAGCAGGTTATGGGAGGGCATCCTTGAGACATGGACGTTGTAAATGATGTAAGTAGCAGTAACAGTAAAATCAAGGCTGTATGAGCGCGCTCTGGCAGTAGATCCTGTGCGCTCGCGCGGCGCAGAGCACCAGTCAGTGTGCTGGGACAGCAGGGCGGGACCACAAGACAGCATCTGAGCAGTATGTATCTTTCAGTATTCGTTCTTATATAAGAATTTAGCCATCATTTTCTGACATAATATATAGTAATAGTCACTTGAGTGATTTTAAACTATATTCTACATGTGATGTCGCCAGTGTCATACAAAAGATTAAACGAATTGACAATTTAAAAGCTTTAATTCTGAATATTGCGTACTGTCAGAATGAGATTGAAAATTTAATGATGATTTTAACAATGGTATTTGGACGGAAATTCTGATACCACGTTTTTAATGGTCGGTAAACGGTATTGATGGGGGCTAGTTATATTTAAAGCTACAGGATACGCTTCAAACTGCTAACGTTAAGTTCGTCAACGCTCTCCGTCTTTTAAACATTTAAAAAGGCTCATGTTTCAATGCGGGACCGACAAATTTAATAATTTTAGTACTCTGAACACCTTGAAGCACCTTGAAGTTATACTTTAAGCGACATGTTAACGTGGTAGATCTTGTGTCAGAGGGAATCTTTTGTGTATGCTAGCAGCATTTATTCTGTGAACTTTCTGGGGTTTGTCATTGTACATTGTGTGTTATATTGTTCTTATATAACACAGTACAAAACCACCTGCCCTATTCAGACCATTAACTTCAGATAAACACCTACAATCAGGCTATCAGCATCGAAGATAAACAGCAAACATGGGCAAGGACAAAGAGAATGTATCAAATGGTAAAAAAGAGAATGGAGATGTAAGGTAAATTACTTTTGATGTTTTAATGGTGTTTTGAGCTATTTGTTCTTACAAACACAATTGTTTGATTTGTAGTTATGGTTTATGGTTGGTGTTGTTGTGGGATAATATATACAAAATATTTAGATCATTTATAGTGAACAAGCATAACTGTATAAAAAACAAATTTAATAGTTACAGACAGGATGATTAAAATGATTTACATTTACTTTATTATTATTTTAGATTATTTATTTGTTTCCTTATTTATTGATAGTTTATTTACGTTTTAATTTTTTTCCGAGCTTAATTGTAAAGTTTCCTTCCAGCAGTGAGAAAAATGGCAAGAAAGAGGAGAAGGAAAAGATGGAGATGGTGGGGACATTTGAAATAGTGAGTGAAATATTTGTAGGAGTGGTATATTTTGTGATTTGTGAAATTAATAATAACTTCACAGCCATAAAGGTCTATGCAAAAAAAAAAAAAAAAAAAAAAAAGTGAAATGAATTGTTTTGCTAAAATTATTTGACTGAATCCCTAGAACTATGGCATTGATTGTAGGTTTAGTATTTATATTTACATGTTCACATCATGGTATTGCAATTTTAAGCTTGATCATACTGCCGTTTATTTTATTTTTAGGATTCAATAAAAATATCAATATTTAAGTTATGTGTATCTGTGTGTCAGTTTCGCTATGCAGATGGTGTCGACATTTTTCTGATGCTGATTGCCACTGTCATGTCCATAATTAATGGGGCAGTACTTCCTCTCATGGTTATTGTTTTTGGAGATATGACGAACAGCTTTGTGGATGATACATTGTTAGACAATTTAAAGAACATCACCCTTCCACCCAGTAAGTGTAAAATTTGTATCCATCATCTGTCTACTATTGTTTCACAGGACATCTGTGAGGTTTTAAAACTAACAATAACATATGTCCTTTTAATCTCTAGACTTCACCTTTCCACAGATCAGTAATAAAACTTTAGGAGAGGAAATGACAACGTAAGACCATCGTGTTTTGCATTGGACCACTGCAATTTTCTTTTACAATTTAATTTGATTTAACAATCTTTCTTAGTGTATGATAGTCTTGTTTCTCCTTCTCAGGCATGCTATATACTACAGCATCATGGGATTTGTAGTTTTGTTTGCGGCATATATGCAGGTAGCCTTTTGGACTCTTGCCGCAGGACGTCAGGTAAAGAGACTTAGAAAGAAATTCTTTCACTCAATCATGAAACAGGAGATCGGCTGGTTTGATATCAATGAGACAGGACAGCTCAACACACGCCTCACAGAGTATGACGTGCGACAAGAGTCATTTATCTACTTTATTATGCACATAGTGACACACACCTAGATCACTCTCTTTTTTTCTCTGCAGTGATGTCTACAAAATAAATGAAGGCATTGGGGATAAGCTTGGCATGCTGCTTCAGAATCTGACCACCTTTATAACTGGCATCATCATTGGTTTTGCCAAAGGCTGGAAGCTGACCCTCGTCATCCTCGCTGTTAGTCCATTACTCGGGATCTCAGCTGCTGTCATCGCAAAGGTGGGATAAAAAGAAATATGAGGAGAAAGTGTTTTAGCATTTTTTTATATATATATATATAGTAAGCTCCTGACTCACCTGGCCCTCTTACTTACTAACAGCCCTATTTTACTGTGTTTTTATTACTGTATACAGTTCTACCTAGCAGTTTTCACAAAAATATTAGGACTCTTTTTAACATTGATCATTTTTATTACAATGAGTACTGTAGGATCATGTGACACTGGACTAATGGCAAAAATTCAGCCTTGCCATCTTTATAAAATTCTAATTGTTAAATTTATATATTCATATATAATATATTTTTGATTAAATAAATGCAGTTGGTCAGTATAAGAAATGTATTTCAACAACAGATATTTGACTAAAAAAGTTTGAAGTTATTTTGATGCAGTGAAAAAGCAACATTGTATCCCTGCCTCATTAGGTGATGACATCGTTCACATCGCTGGAACAGACAGCCTATGCCAAGGCTGGAGCAGTGGCTGAGGAAGTTCTGTCATCCATCAGAACTGTCTTTGCCTTTGGTGGACAGAAGAAAGAGATACTGAGGTGTGTTTGAAAGTCAACCTGTTTCTTGGTTAATGTCAGCACTGTTTCTCAGCGGAAGTCTGATGATGTCATGCGTGTGTTTGTGGTACATGACACAGAGTGATAAACAACCTGACCTTTCTATGACCTAAACCAAAAGCAGTTCACTTGCCAAACCATCTTAGAAACATAAAAACTAGACAACTACGAAGGTGACAACTCAGTTTTAGTACATTATGGTCTGGTCTTGAAAGTTTTGTCAGTTTGTTTCCCCTAAGGTGAATAAGAAGCAGTTGGGGAAGAGGATGAAAAATCAGTTTGATCATCATTTCTTTTGCAATCAGAATGACAAATGACTTTTTTTCTGTTCTTTAAAGGTATCACAAAAACTTAGAGGAAGCAAAGAACGTTGGCATAAGGAAGGCCATCACTGTGAACATTGCTATGGGCTTCACATTCTTCATGATCTATATGTCTTATGCACTGGCCTTTTGGTATGGCAGCACTCTTATCCTGGCTGGAGAGTATATGCCAGGCACACTTTTAACTGTGAGTCACAGCAGGGTTTTATAAAACTTTACAAAACTCTTTTCATTCCCCATTATTTACATCATAAATAGCAATTGCTCATGTTTTCTTCATGGGAACTTAAAGGTGCCATAGAATGGAAAACTGAATTGACCTTGGCATGGTTGAATAATAACAGTTCTGTACATGGACATAACATACTGTGAGTCTCAAACACCATTGTTTCCTACTTCTTATATAAATCAAGTGTTTGCAAAAG
>JAUCMS010000028.1:12166127-12186427 GCA_032357445.1 Enteromius radiatus | reverse complement strand
CCTCATTACTATTCATGAACCTTCCAAATAAGGCAAAAACAGACTGATTCATTCTAGGGTCAAATTCTAGGGTTGTAAATGAACCTGTAAAACCGTTTCTGGGCATTTTTCCCCTTACCTAAGCTACATACATTCTATGTACATATCAGACAACAATTTTAAATATTCTCTCAATGCATTCTATGGCACCTTTAAAGCAGACTGTTAAATAATTATGATGTTGCCTCACAAGTACATTTTTTTTTTTGTTCCAATATTTTAGGTTTTTTTCTCAGTCCTAATTGGAGCTTTCGGTATAGGTCAAACGTCTCCTAACATCCAGTCCTTCGCTAGTGCAAGAGGGGCTGCCCACAAAGTTTTCCACATTATTGATCATGTGAGTGAACTCATTGTTAGATAATCTTTAATGCGTTCAAAATATTATGTAACATAATTGTTGGAAGAAAAACAACTGTCCCCAATCCAGAAGAAGTAATTGCTACCTAGGAAGCTAGACAGGTTATTAGGTTTTTCCCCTTGCATTATTAGGTTAGAAGTCCCATCCAAACTAACTAAACACTTTTGCTATATAAATAGCACTGTGATTTTTGTGGTATCATACATTTTATTCAGATTCAGATGAATAATTGTCACAACACAATATATGCATGTCTGTAAAAAGGCTGCAAGCCAAGAGCTAATTAAAAAGATGGCACGGTCTGTAAGAAGAAAAAAGTAAATTTTAAGAAAATGATTTTACAAATTCACAAATGACTGGAAAGGTCATGGAGAAGTCAAAGAAATCCATTAATCAAATAAGCCTGGGAGGCCTGACTTTTTGAAGTATATTGCATTGTTTCCTAATTGTAGCTCCAGATATTTTCTGTTTATTGTTACATCCTTTCAGCTGTCCTGTGCAGTACAGGGCTCTGTTTCCCAAAAACATTATAACCTTAGGTACATTGTTATTCAAAGGTTTCAATGGGTCTACAATCATCTTAGGCTTATGATGCTTTTGAGAAACGCAGCCCGGATCATTTAGCCAATCATACACATGTGAAAGGCTATATATATATTTTTGTTTTTTTTCAAACATTTAAACATGGCAGAGAAGCAAAACTGTTCAATTTTTAACTTCTGTTTAGTGTTCCAAGAAGGACAAGCCTGAACAATTAAACGAAAAGCACAGGACGAAACTTAGTCTTTATTTAGACTCAGATGTTCAAGTTTAAACAAACACCACACACACAGTGAGCAGACAGTGGCTTTGAGATAAAAACTCAGAGACAAAAATGTGTGCAAAAATAATTCAGGGCCAAGTTGCATAACTTCCCCTCATTCTTTTAGTACGATGAAAACTGCTTGGTCTCAGGATCAGAGGTGCTTCCCTACTGAGATCCAATGAATAGAAGACCACAGGGAGTCAGTTTTCTCTGGTGTAGCGCAATTAGTGTGATATTGATGTCTAGTCTGAATGAGGTTTGATTATGAACTTACCTCTATCCCTTACTGGAATTTGTATTTAATTAATTTCTCTCATAATCTTTCTTTTTTTTTTTCACAACAGGAACCCAAAATTGACAGTTTCTCAGAGGAAGGCTACAAACTTGATGTTGTAAAAGGAGACATAGAGTTCAAAAACATTCACTTCACATACCCCTCACGACAGGATGTGAAAGTAGGACCATAAAAAGATTGATTAAAAACCATTTAAACAAAATAACTTTACAGAATGAAATGACTCCAGCTCTGGTTTGGCTTGTAGGTTCTGAATGGCATGAATCTTAAAGTCATGAGTGGACAGACCATTGCTCTGGTGGGCAGCAGTGGGTGTGGAAAAAGCACAACAATCCAGCTCCTACAACGCTTCTATGACCCCCTGGAAGGAACAGTAAGTACAAAGAGAGGCTGAGAAGTACAAACTCCTTGACCTTCCTGTTCTTCATCCAAACTTTGTCCACAGGTGACTATAGATGGCCATGATATTCGCTCTCTGAACGTGCGAGGTCTGAGAGAACTGATTGGCGTAGTCAGCCAGGAGCCGGTGCTGTTTGCCACAACCATCTCAGAAAACATTCGCTATGGCCGCCAAGACGTCACCCAGGAGGAGATCGAACAGGCTGCACGTGAAGCCAATGCCTACGACTTCATCATGAAGCTCCCAGATGTACTACATTTTACATAGTTTTACTTTTGAGGAGTTAATTAGATCAGTCCAATCACATAGTCTCTGACCAATATCTCTGGGCATTTTCAGAAATTTGAGACTCTAGTAGGAGAGAGGGGCACCCAGATGAGTGGCGGACAAAAGCAGCGTATTGCTATTGCAAGAGCTCTTGTGCGTAACCCAAAAATCCTACTTCTTGATGAGGCTACGTCTGCTCTGGATGCTGAGAGTGAGACTATTGTGCAAGCAGCGTTAGATAAGGTAACAAAATATAGCCACCTGGAGAAATACTGGAAATATTGTGTGTGTGTGTTTTTGTGTGTATATATATATATACATCATCTTGTGTACATCTGCATAGGTCAGGCTGGGCAGAACTACCATTATAGTGGCTCACCGGCTGTCTACTATTCGAAATGCTGATGTTATTGCTGGATTCCAGAATGGTGAAATTGTAGAACTGGGCACACATGACGAACTGATGGAGAGAAAAGGAATCTACCACACTCTTGTTACTATGCAGGTTAGAAACCCACAGTGCAGTACATGCACACACAAGCTCTGTATTAACATTATCTAGCATGAAAGGTCATCTATTGTCCTGTAGTGCACTGACATATGGAGGAGCTGCTTGAGTTTGAGTCCCAATCAAGAACTTTTTCTGGTCCTATTCCCCTCCCAATTGTTTTCATTTTTTCATCCTGTCTTGTCCATTAAAGGTGAAAATAGCCCTGTGAAATTGCTTTTATAAAACTTTAAAGGATATTCAATGTCAGTGATTTGTAGCAACTATAAGTCATTTATGTTCTAAAAGTTGCCAGCAACATGAGTAACAGCAGCCATCAAAGATATTGAGCAGATAGGAAAGCTCACACAATCTTTGTCGAATATTGCTGTGAAATAGCAAATTATAATACTAGAGGGACCTGACAATCTCAAATGGTTGAATTACTGTCATTATGATCAGCATTTTATACTTCCACAATGTAATACGTTTTATAAAGATTTTATGCACTTTATCCATTTTAATGGACCGTTGAGGCTGAAACATGTTATCATTCAAGTCTAAAGTGAAGTGAAAAAGTGAATGAAAAAGTCTAGAGGTATAGGTAAAATAAAAAAGAAAAGAAAATTTTCAGAGGCAAGCAAGTTATCTTTTTCTGAAAGATTAAGCCAAGTATTGCGCATTCTCTATAGAATTGTTCATGAAAACACTGGGAAAGTGAATTCTGGTGTCTATTTTGAGTTCCCTTGTTTAAATTGCAGATGTTTAAGGGCGCAGAGAACACAGAGGACAAAGAGGAGATGACTTTGGATGAAAAGAGTCCTTCAGTCAGCTCTCTAAATGAGCACACACTTTTCAGACAGAAATCAAGAAGTGGCTCAGAAAAAGAGCAGCAGGATGAAGAGAAACAGCCAGAGGAGGTAAGAGACCAAGTATAGACAATAATGAGTGTCATCTTCATAAATTACATTTAGTTTAGTTTTTTCCCTAAAAAGAAACTTAAAAGCTTGATAGATTAACTGCAAATCAAATTATGATCATGATAAGATATTTTGATTGAAATTATTTTACGTAGTTTTATTTGTCCACTCTCTTGTTTGTAGGAAAAGGCTCCAAACGTCTCCTTCCTGACAGTCCTGAAACTGAATAAACCGGAATGGCCGTATATTGTTTTAGGAGTTTCGTGTGCCACCATAAATGGAGCCTTGCAGCCTGCTTTCGCTGTCATTTTCTCTAAAATCATTGCTGTATGTTGTACATGAGAATTCATTATTATTAATAATTACAAATATTTTACAGCCAGCCATATTTTTCCTCATACCTTTATTTTCCTGTCTTCAATTTTCTTTGTCTCTAGGTGTTTGGTGAGGTAGATCAGGACCTTATACGAACCAGGACTGAGCTCTACTCTCTGCTGTTTGCTGGCATCGGGATTGTGTCCTTTTTCACTTTGTTCTTTCAGGTATGTTTTGTGCTAAAGGATCAATGTTTAAACGCACAAAAATGTAATGCCTTAAATGCTAAACTGCCTTAAATTCTAAACAGAAATTGTAGAACTTGGCTAAATATGATAATAAAGTACTTGAAGAATAGTTCACCCAAAAATTTAAATTCTTTCATCATTTACTCACTGTTGAGTAGTTCCAAATCTGTATTGTTTGTTCTGTCGAACACATAGAAAGATATTTTGAAGAAAGTTTGTAACCAGGCTGTTTTGGGACACCATTGACTTTCATAGTATTTTTTTTCCTACAATAGAAGTCAGTGATAAATTTTCATTTGTGGGTGACCAGTTACTTTACGTACCATCTTGATAAATGTTCAGTTCAAAAGTGTAGTCAGGGATGGAGAAATTTGTATAGATTCAAGGTGTTCATGTGAGGCGTTTCAAAGGAATTTTTTTGTTCTGATAAGCATACATGTGAGGTGCATCCTGTACGCTGAGTGGTGATAAAAAGTTCATATGATCTTTCTTATCTGAAAGCTGATGACTGTTGTGAAATACCACTTTGTAAACACCAAAGAATAGCAGACAGATCTATCAATTATTTGCCTAGACAAACTAAACCTGCTAAAATTCAGCTCTTACTGTATTTAAAAGTAAAATGTAACTCTTACTATGGAACTAAAGTGAATAGAACTTTCTAGAAAATAGAAAAAGGTATATTAAAATTGACTACAAATAGGATTTAAACATTTCAAAATGTATTATAAATGTAATGATGCTGAAATTTCAGCTTTGCCACTACTAGAATAAAAAAACATTTGAAAATGTATTATAATAGAAAAATAATTACTGTAAATACTATTTCAGAATATTACTATGATCAGATAAATGCAGCCTTGGTGATCAAGAGAATTTCAAAAACCTTTTTTTTTCCAAGCCCAAATTTGATCCCCCATCAGTTATTAAAGCTTTTCTGAATTTTTGCTTTATCAAATAAAAACACTATTATAAATGTCAGGGCATAGTAAAAACTTTGTATTAGTATTATTTGTATCATTTTTAAATACCTTTTTTTTTTTTAAGAAATAATGTTTTTGTCAAAAATAAAATAGCTTCATTTTGGTGGATTTTCAGTTTTTAAATTAATTTCTTTTAGGGTTTCTGTTTTGGGAAAGCTGGTGAGATTCTGACCATGCGATTGAGGTTTAAAGCCTTTAATTCTATGATGAGACAGGTGAGACGATAAATGACATAAACCAATCATCTCAAAGTTTACCCCAAAGATGCTATTTCTGGATGTCTGCTGATGGAGAGTGGCGTGACACCTGTCTGTGTGTATTTTAGGACCTGAGCTGGTTTGATAATAGTAAGAACAGTGTGGGTGCGCTGACCACCAGACTGGCTGCAGACACAGCTCAAGTGCAGGGTGTAAGTATTATTTCCTATTCCACCTCAGAGAGTAACACATAGTCTTACACATTGTCCCAATCTCCTAAATTAGCTCATCACCCTATTTCCTATTTACTGTATTTTTAAGCTCAATTTGATTTCAGCTTAGTGTGCTATATTGACATGTCAGAATCAATATTGTATTGCAAATGAAGAAATACTGTTTAAATTTAAGAAATTAAGTTGTGTTTTGAAAATGACTTGTTTGGTTTAACATTTTAACATAGTAGCTCATTACAAATGGCTCACTGACTTTATTTCCAACAGGCAACTGGTGTTAGATTGGCAACACTGGCACAGAATGTGGCTAACTTGGGCACCGCCATTATCATCTCATTTGTGTACGGCTGGCAGTTGACCCTCCTCATTCTCTCCATTGTGCCAATCATGGCTGTGGCTGGAGCCATCCAGATGAAGTTACTGGCAGGACATGCTCTCAAAGACAAGAAAGAGCTTGAGCAAGCTGGGAAGGTGAACATTTATGCTTGTACTTTAATGCAGCACAAATTAAACCAACTGTCTTAAATCTCTACCTTGTCTGAAATGTATTTTTCTCATTCAGATTGCGACAGAAGCCATTGAGAATATCCGTACTGTGGTTTCATTGACCAGGGAGAGCAAGTTTGAGAGTCTGTATGAGGAAAACTTAGTTGTGCCCTACAAGTACGTTTAAATCAATTAATCATAACTCTATTATATATCTATTAGGATTCAAAATGAGCTTCATAGCTGATGATAATTTATGGTTTCCATAGAAACTCTAAGAAAAAAGCGCACGTTTTCGGCCTGACATTCTCCTTCTCTCAAGCGATGATCTATTTTGCCTACGCTGGCTGTTTCAAGTTCGGCTCTTGGCTCATTGAACAAAAGCTGATGACCTTCGAAGGCGTCTTCCTGTAAGTGACTCAATACATTTCTAAGCAGACTGAGGAATATGTGATTAAAAAGTCTCCACAGTAGTATTGACATGATCCAGTGTCATCTACAATGTGTGTCACAGGTAGTTCAAATGTGTAAAAATTAAACCGAAGCGAGTGAGGTTGAGTAGTAGAGACACAAACACACTATAGTGCAGCTGTTAAGTTGGAGTGGACTGGCAGGTACAAAGTCTGCTGGTTTCTACAGTATCGGTTAATAATTACAGAAGAAAAGAGAGTCAGAATAAACTATCCAGATGAGCAGTGAATGTAGATGTTCTCAAGGACAACACAGAAACAAGGGATTTTTTTTTTCATGTTTTGCAAATCCTTTTTTAAAATTATTTTATTGATATATTCATATATTTTTGATTTTCATAAGCTATAAACTCTAATCCAGAATAAGTTAGAATAAATAAGTTACCCAAAAAAACAAAACAAACAACTTTCATGATATTAATTTTTGTTAGATTCAGCTGTATGTGTATTTTTTTGTGTCAAGTAATGACACTGTTTTTTTGTTTTTTTTTTGTTAATGATAATAACCGTGTTTGTGTCTGTCAGTGTGATCTCAGCTGTGGTGTATGGAGCAATGGCTGTTGGAGAGGCAAATTCATTCACTCCAAACTACGCCAAGGCTAAGATGGCTGCTTCTCATGTCCTAATGCTCATCCACAGAGTCCCAGCCATTGACAATTCCTCAGAGGACGGAGACAAGCCGGTAATCCTTTCACACATGAAATTGAGCTACGGTTTGCCCAATTCTCAATAAAAAAAACGTTCTAATTCTAGCGAGTCTTAATTCTAGGCAAGGCACTCTTAGAAGAGTGTCAGGAAATTAATTACTTACCACTTCTGATGTTCTATCCTGATCTGATAAAACAGGCAGAGCTGGATTCTGCCCGCCATAAATATCCTGAGTCATTAAATGACAAATATATTGCCATGACGACACTAGTATACACACATGTTCAGTAATATGGCTATTTCCTTTAATCTCTATAGGATAAATTCGAAGGGAATGTGTCTTTTGAAGATGTGCGTTTTAACTACCCGTCTCGGCCGAATGTACCAGTGCTGCAGGGTCTGAGGCTCCGAGTGAAGAAGGGGCAAACTCTTGCTCTGGTGGGCAGCAGTGGCTGTGGCAAGAGCACCACCATCCAATTACTGGAGAGATTTTATGACCCCCAGCAGGGCAAAGTGGTAGGAAAACACACATACATCTTTTTATCGTATATTATATAATAACTTTTATTTACATGTTAATGTTTTTCCCACGGGTTTCTGAATTCTGAACTCCATAAGATGTCATTCACACACATACGTACACTGTCGTTTAGTATGTAACATCCATGGATATCAAAAATTTTATTGCCTTACTCAAGGTCAATGATAAGGTATCTTAAAGCAGGCAAAAAAAAACAAAACAAAGGAAACCCGGATATGGACATCAAAGGATGGTTCTCTTTCACCTGCATACGTAAGGTCCTTAACCTTAATGACTCAGATTTTAACAGATCTGTTTACATGCTATTAACCTCTGTTTCATGTGATGTGATCACAAGTGGACAGTGCCAAACAAGATAAACAGGATTTTTTTTTCTAATTGAGCAAACCACATTCACGCTTAGTTATTCACGTTTTTTTTTTTTAAATAAAACATTAAAAAAAAAATGACTATAGCTAAATAATATTCATTAGGTCTAAACGCAAAATACTGTACATGTTAGAAAAATTTGAGATGCATTATACTAGTAATAAAACATAGTTTTGGTAAAAGATACCTATTATTAACAGATGCTGGATGACAGTGACGCAAAGCAGCTGAACATCCACTGGCTGCGCTCGCAAATCGGCATCGTTTCCCAGGAGCCTGTGCTGTTTGACTGCAGCCTGGCAGAGAACATCGCATACGGAGACAACAGCAGACAAGTCAGCCAGCAGGAGATCGAAGAGGCCGCTAAAGCTGCTAACATACACTCCTTTATAGAGAGGCTGCCACAGGTACAGCACAGCCATCATCCTCATGTGCACCCCATCCAAAAGTCAAGGGTCAAAACTAAGACTTTTTAAAAATGCTTTTTAATGATGTTTGCAAACAAATTTGGGGAGGAGCACATACGAATGATTAACCACAGCTGCCACCGATCTCCCTATTACCCGATTACCCTATCAGTAAACATATTTGTAGCAAAATATTTCTATTTCAAATGCAGTAAATGTTTTTTTGAACATTTTATTAATCAAAGAATCCTGAAAAAAAACAATAAGCAGCACAACTATTTCCAGCGAAAACAATAAAAAAGGTTTCTTGAACAGTGACACTAAAGACTAGAGCAGTGGTTCCCAACCTTTTTTAACTCACGGCCCACAAAGCCAAACACGTATGTTTCCGCGGCCCACTGCGAAGGAATTTAAACGATCCCGCTTTTTGTGTCGGGTTAACTAAGTACTCGGAAGCAAGGCTGTTAATTGTCTTTATTGAATAAACTGGTAATGTATTGAATAAACAGAAAATATACATACTCATTATTTAATTATACATCAAATTATTATTTATTTGATTTTGAATAGACATTTTTTATTATATTAACAATAAAAAATGCAATACCGTCGTGGCCCACAGGTTGAAAACCACTGGACTAGAGAAATGGCTGCTGAACATTCACATATTATGCAAGACTTATATATTTTGTAAAATATTAAATTGTTTATGTAAAATATAATAACAGTTAAGTTTGTACCTTTTTATCAAATAAATGCAACTTTGGCTACTCCAAGAGAAAGATATACTACCAAATATTAATATATATATAAAAATTGTATTAGATTATTACATCTATATATATTTATATTCATGTAATTTATATTACAAATATATTTAATATATAAACATAATTTTTATACATAATTATATACAGTACATGCATGTGTGTATTAATATATACATAAGTAAACACGCATATATTGTGTACACAAACAGTTTTACTAAATATTGTGTGGTTTGGTTGCAGCAATACCTGACACAAGCGGGTGATAAAGGTACACAGCTGTCAGGAGGGCAGAAGCAGCGTATTGCTATAGCGAGGGCCATCCTCCGCAACCCCAAACTCTTGCTGCTAGATGAAGCCACATCTGCTCTGGACACTGAGAGTGAGAAGGTAAGATCACAGTTCACACAACACCACAATACACTTGTCATAAACACAGTTCAGTTATATAGTATAGCCTCATATCTATTACAGTGGTTTCAACCATAAGTCAAAGCTATGAGTTTATACTCATGTTTGTACATATAGTATTAAATTCTGCTACCCTTGTCTCTCTTCTCTCTGTGTCCTGTGAGCAGATAGTGCAGGATGCTCTGGATAGAGCACGCGAGGGCCGCACATGTATCATCGTAGCCCACCGGCTGTCCACCATCCAGAACGCAGACCGTATAGCTGTGGTCCAAAACGGGGTTGTGGTGGAGCAGGGCACACATCAGCAGCTCCTCAGCCAGCAGGGGGCTTACTACACCCTCGTCACCTCTCAGATGAGTCACTGATGGTCAAGAGAAGCAGCGCACATGCAGATTCTAGAAAACATTACGTAGACACCCCCTCCTGTGCTTGCAGGCCTATATTTCGTTTTAGGTGGTATTGCTACAGGAAGCCTGGAAAATTGTGTCCAAGCGTAATGTTAGTGGAGCAGAGGTCTGACTAAGCATTGTGTAACTCAGTGCCTTGTCGTTTTGTGCTTTTCAGTTTTAAGACGTAACATTTAATCCAAATCAGCACGCACCTGTTGCTGATTTAATTGTATTAAACAACAAAAAAAAAGATTTCTCTATTAACCTTTCTACCAAGCACTACCATATTCTGATTTCATGGTCACTGACTTTGTACATGCAGAGGGCAGAATATTTTAAATGTCTTTACATAATAATGTACAGTAATTTATATATACGTGAATAATTTGTCCCTTTGTGCCTAATACTAAAAACATTGCCTTGTCTTGATGACCAAAGTTTGTATTATGATTGAATACATGATAATGTTCTCTGTGTGTGGTGCCTTGATTATTTATCAGACTAACATAAGGCTGCTTTGTTTCGTCTTATGGCATTGTTTTCTTATTGCACATACTGTAAGATGTCTACTGTAAGAAGTCTACTGTAAAAAAAAAAGAAAAAAAAGTTTGGAATAAAAATGTCATTTTTCATTAGCCTCATTTTTTTATTTCATATACAGTACATTGAATGTCAAAAAGTAGACTTTAAAATGTGTTATTTGTATCATTAAAGTCCATGTAAAGACGCAATGAGATGCATGTGATGTTTCCTCTGAAATGAAGGCACTATTCTATTCGGAGCGTGAGCTTGCAGTTGATTATAAGACAGCATGGATAAAATGATTGAAAAACTACAGCATCATGAGAGAAAAGTCTGCAATTTTACCCTTAGATCTGGAAAATATTTTTCAAAAATTGGTTAAAAAGAAACATGAATGATTCATTCACAATAAGATCAACATGCATTAGGAAAATAACTTAACTTTACAAGCTACATGTTTACAAACCGAAATCATACTCACAGCTGATTTACTGTCGCAGTGAACAGATGCCATATGCTAAGCTACATACTGATAAAGATTTCATATTTCACTTGCCTTCACATAAAATAAATCTATTTCACCAAGACACAGGTTTAAAGATTTTCTGCCTTTACACAAATGTAAAATAAAGTTCCCAGCTGTGCTCTGACACTGAAACACGTATGAAGACTAAATGAAGCATTTGCACAAAAGTAACTAGACATTAAACACATTTCGATTTGAAAGCTGTAATTACTTTAATATATATTTACAATCAATCCACATTTCAGAGATGCCAATCTCAATAATGCAATAATCGAAAACTATCAGTCATGTTTGAGGCCATAAATGATAAAGCAAGTGGACAAATAAAATTATTACACAAACACATGGATCATATTAATACTTGTGGCAATGTTTACAATATCTTTTACAGCTACTGGCAACAAGCAAACTTGTGTTATTGGTAAATTTGTGGGCAATTCACATTCAAATCTACACACTGGCATGACAAAACTTGCCATTCAAAATTACAGGTGGAAAAGATTTAAAGCTGCAGTCCATAAATTTTGCATTTGTCGCCATCTATGTTTGAAAACCTGGAATTGGAGTTCCTTGCAGAATTATATTCCATGAGTGGGTTGTACACAGTAAAGCTTGTACTTAGTAAGCACAGAGTCTTGGAATATATGACTCAAATAAGAATTTTCACCATATATTGTCATCTGAACAAGTAACAAGCCTGCCAGGCTTTTTTTTTTCCTGACCAACTGAGGTAAAAAGCATTACCATCAATGGCGATTAAATAAATGAGTTCATATCACATCAAACCCTGCAAATTATTATTATTGTTATACTTTAATTCTCAAATAATTATAAGCTAACCGTTGTGATTCGGGCTAAAGGTTTTTAACACTGGCTGGTTACATACTTGCTCAAAAATTGATTTTGTATCATTTTCAACCAAAAAAAAAGACTGCCACTTTAAGGTCCTATGACGAAGGAAGCAGCCTATAATATCAGAACTATTTATATTTCAGGAACATTTATTCTGTGTTTCTCATTATCTAAGAAAGCAGTGCAAATTAAACCTACATTGACATTTTTTTACATAAGCATATACATCTACATTATAAAAACATTAATTTACATCCTATTGGTTTAAAAAGATTATAGTGCATTGAGTCTTAAAGTTTGAAAAAGCCACATTATAGTAGAAAATTAAGAAAATAAAGATGAATAGCGTATCTGCATTATACTTGCACTGTTGCATTGATTTGTGCATTAACAGTATATCAATTGTGTTTGTGTGCTTGAGGTGAATATGTCTCTCTCTAGTGCATGAGCATCCTGTGACATTATACAGTTTCACAGGTCTACAGTTAACAGGAAGCAATACTGCTAATGTAGCAAAAACTGTAGGTTAAGTGTCATGCGGCCTCTCAGAGGAGGATTTCCTGATTCAAGTGATTCACAGATGACTAACCAAAGGCACGTGGGACTTTAAAGCACCTGCTGTACTAAATCCAGATTCTTTCGGAAAATTTTAATGTCTCAAACAAATGTCACATTTCTTCACAATTCTAATCTAATCTAATGTATGTATTCTGGATATAACCGAACAAGAGAGCATATTAACCATTTTAAATTCACAGCATCTGTCTAAAGGCAAGGTCGTGTCTGAGACATCCATTTTGCTCCTGTCTAATGGCATAACTAAAGCAGTGAGGTTACTTCCCAGAATGCTCTGCTTCACAGCTGAGACTGGGTAGTGACGTGCATGATGTCATGTAAAGAGGTGCAGAGGTTCTGAAACAGGGTTTCAGCATCTGTCTCTGGGTTGGACTTCCAAGCGGTGCAGGATGCAACAATTCTGAGAATAAAGGAAACATTAAATATAGAATTTCATTCAAGTAGATCAAAATTATAGTTCGTTTTTTACACTCATCAAGGCTCAATTAATTTGCTACAAATTACAGTAATATTGGGAAGTAATGCATATTAAATGTAGAATAATATATATTTTATATTGCAACCTTTTTTTCTTTATAATGACATAAACTGATATGAACCAACCTGTCATCACGAATGCGGTAGAAAAACCCATATCCGTGTGGCACCATGGGTGCAACTGCTCCCAGTACAGTGGTGTAGCCCACCAGACTAGTGGAAAGAACAAAACTCCCACCTCCTCCGCTGTAAACACAGAAAGACACTAGAGGGGTTGCAGTGAACCACTTTTACTGCAATACACACAAATCAATACACTGGCAATGAACCATGGGAATTAAAAGTGCTGGGCCAGACCTCTTTGTATAAAGCGGATCCATGTAGAGTTCAGGCACAGGAAGACCCTCCTCCTTGGCAATCAGGTATAAGCCCAGGAGGTGTCTGTCGAAGCCTGTGCAAAGATCATCCAAATATATGTCCCTGCCATATTATCCATTACACAGTGTAAATATTACTACATTGATAAGCACTAACCTTTTCCATCCTGTGCCTCTGCCATCAGTTTATTATGTTTGCTGAAGGCTACATTTAAAGCTTGTCTTTTCTCTTCAGTCTGTGTAAAAAATTTTTATTTAAAGACTGTAAATAACCCATAATAAGGGCCATTTAAAGCTAGTTAAAAAAGAGAAATAACTATTATTTTCACACACAAGGCACTCACAGTGGAGGTAGGGTTCATCATGGTTTTGCACCAGTGCTGGGCCTCCACAGTGCAGGGCCTCATGGTCTCTGTGCGGCCATGAAAGAAACGGCGTGTGGTGGCGGTCTCGTAACAACTACCAGATCTGAGACCGACAGAGAGACGAATGCAGATACTTAGCAAGGACTGCGTTTCGATTGTTCTCTCAGGGTGCTATCTGAAACACTTACTTTCCGTGTTGCCTGTAGTATGCTAACTGCAGAGCCAGCTGTACGAAAGTGTCAGGGTGAAGCTTTCTCTTCTTAATGGCTGCTTTTCCAAATGAGGTGAAGGCGTAGCTGGTGACCTGCAGGTCCTGAGACTGTAGAGACACACGCTTTGAGATTAATACTAAAAACCACCTGTTTAAAGTGTATTCTATTTGTAGTAAAGCATTATGGGATTTTCTAACAAAGATAGTAATGATGCAACTTACACTTTTGGTGTACTGTTCTTTAGCCAGGGTGATGTCTCTCCTCACCCGTTCATCCACGGTGAATATCAGCTCCTCTGGGACAGGCATCTCACGCACTACCTCTGAACCCTTGGAGTCATATAATCATTTCAAGATGCACATTCATGCATATAAAATTATGAAATACACCGATATATCTAAATGCAGTCCTACCGTCCACACTCCACCACAGGCCCTCAATTTTTGATCGACGTAATATCCATTAGACACCAAAACCATGGCATCATATGGTGCATGCTTTAAAACAGAAAAAGAAATGCACAATAATGGCATTATGTATTTATATCATGACAAAGATATGGACTACAATAAATACTGGTAACTTTAAGACTTTTTTTAAAAAAAAAGAAAGAGTCAACTCTGAATCATTGGAACGAGTCGTTTTTAAAAGAGACCCAAGCCCTTTCATGTTGAGGTCAAAATTAAACATTCAAACAGCCCACTTGTTGTTTTTGCTTAGGTGTGAATGAAAATACTAATTTAAACTTTGCCACTAGGTGCTGCTTCTGGAGCCGTTTTGGAGCTCACTAACACTGCTTTAAAGGAAAGCGACCAATCATTGGAGGAGTTTGGAAAAATGAATCATTCAAAAATGGCTTGGGAGTGTTTTCGGATCACATTGATCAAAATAATGTCGTATTGGTAATAAACGCATACATAATCACTGAGTGGGACTATTATACTTCATTTTACTTCACATTGTGTGATATCTGGGGCTGGTACGATGGAAGTCCCTTATGCTCTCAAAGGCTGCATTTAATTACCCTAAATACAGTAAGAATAATACAGTAAACAACACAGAAAATACAGTAAGAATTCTGGGTTGCATTTTATTTTATTGTGTCCTTGTTATAGGGTAATTATATATTTAATTACTGTTTAATATTAATTAACTACAAGTACTTCCTGTATGGTTAGGATTAGGGTTTAGCTAGGGTTATTTGCATGTAATGTGTAACAACAAGGACACTGGCATCCTTTCTAAATAAAACTATTACTTTTTTATCCTATTGATCATAACATTTTATGTAAAAATATACAGATACTAAAAATGGTGCAATAATCAATGATTGTATTTACATCACAGTTAGAAGCGAAGGTCCCATTAGAGAAGCAGATCAGATTGTAGGATTTATCACCCCAGCGGATTGTGGGGTCACCAGTTAACGCCAGGTGGGTCAACTATCAAAAGAGAGAGAGAAATCTTTGTAAGAAAAAGATACCTGGAACAAGTGTCACTAATGACTGTCCTCATACAAGTCAGGTGTGTGTACTGTGCTCAACCTGTGTGTAGTTTTCAGGGGTGGCATAGGGCTGGGCATCATCCAGGCCGAGCACAAATAAAGAGCTCTGAATGGTCTCTAGGATGGTCTTATTCACAGGATCAATGGAGATCAGATAATCTCGAGCCTGAAGAGAGAGACATGGGAAATATCTCATCAAAATAACCCTTCAGTACTCTTTCAAAATAGATTTATATACTTTTTTAAATCTTTCACATCATTTGCAGAATGTCAGGTGGAGTGTATTTGCATACTGCACTGTGATTGGTTGAGGTGCTCTTGTGGGGGCGTGGCTCTTACCTTTGCCCAGCGTGTCCTTTCTTCAGTGGTAAGAGCGCTCACTCCATCTCCCTCCGGTTCTCCATCACAGCATTCTTTAATGTAAGTCAGCTGCCTACAGAACACAAGGACTATGCTGCAGTATATAGTATGCATACTGTGCACATTACTTATAGTACACTACCATCCAAATATCTGGTCTGTTTTTGTAAGAAATCTCTTATGCTCATTTATTTGATCAAAAATAGACTAAAACCATATTACTGTGAAATAAAAATAATATTTGTAACATGATGACAATAATGTAGCATACACAATTGGGAATAATAGTGTTAATAATAACAGTTTTCAGGAAGTAGTATTGCAGTATTCCACAGCAAAGAACAAAATAAAGACAATAAATCCAACCTGCTGAATCACTGAAAACCATTACGCTTGGCACTATACCTGAGCAGCTCTGGGGGAGTGAGGATACGGCCATCACAGAGAGCATCACATGTGAAGACCCTCCCACGACACATCACTATCATGTGAGAAGGGCAGGGTCCTTCGCTCTCTACAACACACAGAAATCACTCATGCAGCATAAAAGAAACATAAGGATGCATACATACAAACAAGCATGCATTTGCCAAACCTGTTTTGAAGAAGTTGAGGATGGTGTCTTTAGTGACGCCAGGTACTTTGCATGTGCAGAAGAGCATGCGGAACTGATCCATGTCAAAGGGCATCGCTCCTGCTTTATGAACGGCCAGCCTCTCCCTGATGAGTATCAGCAAATACAAACAGCCATATTCCATACTTAATACAGTACTGATGTAGACAACATTTATTACATTGCCGTTTCTTTGCTTCTCATAAGCGATCACTTACGTGCGGATAAGGTCCCAGTACTGGAGGGTGAGCCACAAATTCATGCTGGTCCTCTCCAGCTGTGTGCCATCACGTACAGGCCAGACATGCTCCAAATAGGCTGTAGGTCCTCCAAAATTTACATTCAGCTGAGACGGGATACGCACCTCTAGATACGCTGTGTCCAGCCACCAGTCCTCAAGCTAAAGAAGAACAAACAACAGGTTCAAATAATGTCTTTAACTACACACATGAAAATACATGTCAATTATGAATTATGTGATTCAATAGTCTGGCTCAAACAAAGCGGTGCAATAAGTAAAGAAAAGAAAACTGTGGCCTATTACCCAATTGCGCCTGCTCTTGGCTCTCTTCAGAAGCTTCTGATGCAGCTGTTGTCCAATGCCCTCCTCAAAGCATTTCACAATGGCCTCTGTGGCTCGTAACTCCTCCGATGATGCAAAAGGTTTTACTGCAAAATAATAATCATAATAATAATAATAAACTAATCAAATTCAATTCCACATTTTTCCCCTGCAAGTTGAACATGTATTTGACTAATTTCCCTATAAAACAAACTGTATGTCTTTTCTGACAAATAAATAAAGTAATAATGAACCCTTTAAATATGACATGTACAAATTGTACCATTTTATAATATAAACTATTTATGTACTATCAATTACATGTATTCTACACAAGTTGTACATGTAATATTTAAAGACCCATAAAAGTAAACAAAACAAAAAAAACAAGTATGTATCATAATATACATACACTATATCTTTACTGTAAACTTTATAACACTGACACAGACCAGTGTCATTGTTTATTTACTAGTATAATTTTTCTATTTATTTATTATTGTTTTTATTTTTTTTAACCATTTATATCAGATTATTATTTTTGTTTTCAGCCTAATTTGAGTAAGAATTATGTTTTACATCTTATGTTTTAAACTACTTCTATATAGCTATATTTTTATTATTTACTTAATTGTTTTCATTTGATTATTTTAGCACTTCAAATTAAATATTTGAATATTTAAATGAATACAAATTATGTTTAATCACTGATCTACTTTTATATAGTTCAGTGTTTTTAATAGGATGAACATAGCCCTTGTAGTGCCTGAATTTACTGTTTAAAATGTTAACATGAAATCAGTGCAGTACTTTCATTTATAGTCAACAACTTTTTTAGACCCCTCAGATGTAAAAGCAAATTTTACTCAAAAATGTTCCCAGTTAAATAAAACAGTTTTTTTTAGGCAAAATTCCTATCCGATGTAAGACATGAACAGCGAGCAGACTGCAGGTTTGTGCTGGAGAGCTAGTGTTAGTGTTGACCTCTCACCTGAATGCAGGTATTTGCTGAGTGAGTCGTGTAGATCGGGTACAGGTAGAGGAGGAAGGCTGCTCTGATACTGAAATGTCCGCTCCGCAGTAGACTCGAACACCTGATTATCCATTATTACTGGACTGAATCAACTGAGAATCACATAAGACGAGTACTCAGAAGCAGCATGTCCGATCATCACTTATCAGTTTAAAAAAAAAACATAGACTTCTGCACACTATGTTTGCGTTTACTCCCCCTAGAAACGTGCGCTTGACGCAGTGTCCGTCAGTGCAGGATTTAAAGCAATAATGTATAAACCAATCACTTCGTGAAATGACTAGTACTCGTGACGGATGAAATCAATCCATCATGCATACGCATAAACAATCAAAACTAAAAATATCATGAAAAAACATGATGAACACATAAAATGTAAACAGAAACTGTGACTAACCTCAGCGAGACGAGGCTGTAGCGATGCAGAAACTGCGATTAACAGTGAAACCGAGTCTTGATACTTTATTGAAGAACCTTGAAGTGTAAGTTACATTCAACGCCAGATCGGGAATCTTTCCCGTTACCTTTGCCCTAATTACTGAACGTGAAGTCAAAAACAATAACACTGACTCAATCAACAATGGCTGCCTGCCTGAACACTTTTCAAAATACAGGTTCTTCTGGAACTTCATCGAGCAGTGAATCCTATTTTTAATATTTATATAACTTAAATAAAGCGCTGTTATTAATTTACTAAAAGTGTGTGATTATAACAATCTCCTGTTCAAAAACGATTTAAAACTTCATTCATTGAAATATCATCAGTCACGAATGTCATTATTTTCTTTAGGAAAACGCAATTTAAAAATATAAAAAGGTGCAAATAAAACTATATCAAAATAATCTTTAATAAAGAAATTGAATATATGCTTATGATAAAATTTTAGTTTGATTTACTTCTTTTAATGCACTTTTTATTACAGATCCAGACAAGAACAATGGCGCTGTCACATCATTGACTATATAAAAAAATATATAGTGTTAATATTGTATTTACAACTTTTAACATTTTGCCTTAAAAGAAAAAAAAAGTTTTATAATAATTAAATAAAAAATACAGATGAATAATTGGTTACATCAAGTATAAAAGAACAACAAAAAATATAGAAATTATTATTAAATTACTGGTTTGTCGCAATTACACCCCTTTGATTCACTCAAAGTTCTCTGGCATCTGTTTCTGACTGCAGATTTTTTTTCCTGATTTGGCAACACCTACAAGGTCTGGCCTTGGCAAGATTTCCACATCTTGCATTCTGCATCCGATCCAAAGAGCTGTTGTGGTGACTACGCTTCAGTGAGCACACTGAGGGGACAAAGAAGCCCTTTGTGTATCAGGGCACAATTACTGCTCCTCAAGCCTGAGGACTCAGCTAATACTAATGAAGCAATACATGAAAACTGCAAAATTTAATTTAATGTTAAGAAATATAAAAAAAAAAAACAAAAAAAAGAGACCATATTTGAGAGCTTTATTGAATTATTACAAGATTATATTTGTACATCTTTAGGTTTCACCTGACTTGTAATGAGATAGAGTTCTGTGTTATCTCTATGAAACAAAGTAAATTATCATTTAATATATTAATCTATATCAAATAAAAGAGAAAAAAAACTAGATTAATGTTTTAATCTTACAGATGTGTTTCATGGTTAAACTTGAATATCTACTTAATATTTTCTCCAATCACATTCCATACTTTTCAATAGCTCCCTTGGCCAGGGAAATGTAGGCATTCATGGCATCTTCATTTGACATACCTGTTGGAGAGATTTGAAAGAAGCGGCTCATATATACTGTAACTACATTTTACATACTAAAAACAAGGGCAAGTACAACTATGGCTTTCATTTAAATTGCTTGAAATTAATGAAAAGAGGGGAAAAAGCAGCATAAAAGTTTTTTTTTTTACCTTTCCTTGAATTCCATGCCTCCCATTTGGCTTTCCCTTTTAAATCTGCAATTCCCGGTTTGTCTGCACACAACATCACATAAAGATTTAAGATGTATAGTTTAATACAAATATTTATAATGTTTTACAACATTTACCAGTATTAATGTCCCCAACGATGACTTGCTTGTAGAGGCCGTACAAATCCAGCAGCTCTTGGTCTGTAGGTCTGGTCTTCACTTTCTTTACATTCTCTGCATATTGCTCAAATTCAGCCTATACAGCCAACACAGATCATCACTTATTTATTTATTTTTGCTGTGATCCTATAACAACATTATAAAGCTCTAATGTGTATCTACTTATATTGGGGGGGGGGGGGGGGGGTAAAAAA
>JAUCMS010000028.1:12144452-12166117 GCA_032357445.1 Enteromius radiatus | reverse complement strand
CCCCCCCCCCCCCCCCCCCCCCCCCCCCCCCCCCCCCCCCCCCCCCCCCCCCCCCCCCCCCCCCCCACATAGTCCCATTTGACCCCACTAAGTGCATTCTTAATTACTATGCATCATGCATTATTCTCGGACTGTAAGCAGCCTATTGTTCAGTGTCCCAACGAACTAACAGTGCCAACGTGCCAACGTGAATGCTCTTTGTACCCATATAAACATACAGGTTATGAGTTGGCATGTGAGAAACAGGCTTTCTCTAAGCTTTTATATAAAATGTATTGTTTGTGGATAGCCTATACATAAATAAACTTTTTGCCAGAGCAAGAACAAAGGACAAAATGACGTAATACATTCACGAGCGCACATCCAGAAGCTGCAGATGAAATCAGCACGAAAACGATTCTGATATCCGGATGCGTGATATGCGCCTGGGCGCAAGATGAGAATAAAATTAGCTTTTGCTTGTACAGCTAAATCGAATGCAGTATTATACTAATACAGGGCTCTAGCTATGTAATCTTTAAAATCCTACCTATATATATCCAGCTGTGGACTTAAAGGAATATCCAAACGCTTTGTTCTTCATGCATTACATCTCATCAAAAGTAAGGGACGTGTAATTAAAAGAAAACAGTGCAGATAAATACCTTCAAAGTCATTTTCTTAGGCGAGCACTGCGCTGCTGGGTGCGTCAGAGAGAGCGTAGCGTAGATGTACTGAGGAATAGAGTTTACGATGATCTCCAGTGCGCTGCGGTGGAGCTGAGCGCTGATTGGCTGATGGAACGTCCGAGGGAGAAACCCAGTGAACTTCGGCTTATTCTATTTTGTGAAACAATTCATTCCTGCATTGTCCCTTTAGCTGCAGATTCACGTAACACGAGATGCAGAGTTTGCCCAAAAAACATATACATTGAGAAAATGATTGACTGACATTAAATGGCAGGGCATCCACTGTTTGAAGTTTTTTTTTATTATTATTTATTTTAAACTGAACCTGCAAACAATGGGATATTTCTATTTTCTGGTTAAATTTTTTTTTCTTTGTATATGTACTTTTTCTAGTAGACCGAACAACGAATGTTAAAATAATAAAATTAAGTGCTCATAAGTCTTAAAAGGACCAGTGTCAGGAGGACCACTGACCTATAATAAAGAATTTATTTTTATGTATTCGTTTTTATATAGGCATTTATACAGATCGGTTTTCAGGATACAAAAAGCACAGTTTAACTAGCCTCTCTCTCGATTTATAAATAATTCGTTTAGAAGATTAAATTCTAAAAACTTTTAAAATCCAGTGAACTTTTATTTAGTCAGATTAACGAATAACAATAGTTCTATTTATATCATTATTAATAATACAAATTATTTATTTTGTCATTTTTAAAATTAGCTACATTTGTGAGTTATACATGCACATGACTTTGAACAGCGCTGTTGTTTAAAAGGACAGTCAGCCGCTAGATGGCAGCGTGGATTCAAGAAACGTTAATCGATGTGTGACCACAGAAGAAGACCTTCAAAAACAATATGTCTGCGCACAGAAGGACGTGCACACGCTTTGAAAATTAAACTCTTAATAACAGGTGATTTCTGGCTATTTTATTTGGTTTGTATAACTATAACGTTACATCTTGTGTTATATAGAAGAGTTTTAATGAATGTTGTATGCGTCATTGAACTATAATTATTAATGCCGAATTGTGTTTAAAAAGCAGGTTTCCAGAAAGAATGTCTACCCCAGCGAAAGTAGCAACGAAGAAAGAAAAAAAGAAGCCCATACCAGTGAAAACTTCACTAAACAGCCCATACAGCATTCACTGGAGTCCACTGGAAAGAGCACAAAAGAATTTCATATTAAACGCACTTAAAGTCAAACTATCCGCCGTTGGGCTTCAAAAACAACGAGTCAGTAAGTTTCGCGAGTGGGGAAGCAGAAGAAGGTCGAGAAAAAATGCATCAAAACCCACCGAGAAACAAAAACCAGTTCCTGAACCTGCAGAGAGCGTACAGACTCCCTCACAGCCCACCGAGCCGTGTTGGAGCAACCCAGCCGTGAGGAAACAGCTGGCCATCGGCATCAACGAAGTCACCAAAGGCCTAGAGAGGAATGAACTGAGTTTGGTGCTCGTGTGTAATTCGGTGCAGCCAGCGCATATGACGTTCCATTTAATCCCGCTGAGTAAAACTAGGTCTGTGCCCGCCTGCCAGGTGCCCAGCCTGAGCGAGACTCTTGCGGGGCTGCTGGGTCTCAAGTGCGTCCTGGCGCTGGGATTCAGACGCGGCACCGAGGAGTTCGAGGATGTAGTCCACGCGATCACGCCCATGGTTCCGCCGCTCAACGTGGCTTGGATCCCGACGGATGCTACAGAGGACGCCGAGGAAGAGCAGAAAGATACAGTAAAGGGGCAGAAGAGGAAATTAGAAGAAATGTCGGATGAAGCCAGTGACGCTTCCCCTTTAGTCTTGCAGCCTCTAAAAGTGAAGAAAATCATCCCAAATCCTACGAAAATCAGAAAACCGAAAAATAAAGGAAAGCAAAAGTGCTTATCGAGTGTTTAAGCTGTGCTCTATGAATGCAGGTTACCATGTAGTATTTGTACAGATGTGTTTAGTATATTTATATTTTCATAGGTTTATGTGATGGTTATAGAGAGGAAAAAGACCGAGATGAATTCCATTTTATATTTTGGATGCTTTTATTCAGTCAAATATCCATGCTGGTATACCTTGATGTATATTTTTGACAATTAAGATATTTGGGTGGACTGTCATGTTTGACATGGTGCTGGTACGTATTCCCATCAGTTCCAACCTGCAATGGAGTTCAATAAAAATACTGTCTTCAGAAAGAGAAAGCTGATCATTTAAAACTACACAATTTGACATTTAAAAAACAACCTCTCTGAAATAAGGCAAGTACTTCGGGTGTTCTCACCGTAACCCATAAGTTCTTAAACCATACAGATTGGAAAAAAAGGTTTCATGCTCATTTCATACAGCAAGCCTTAGAAAAAACATACGCAAACTGACATTCGCAAAAGTGCCCTGGACGTTACTGAATGAAACCACCGGTTGAAATGCGGAACTTTGAGAGGAGTACCTTTCTTTTTAAGCATATCTGGACGTGCGCTTATTTAAAAGCATATTGTAGATTCAGATACATTAAAGCAAACCATGACAAGATAAGCTGTATCAACATAAAATCAGCTTCTGCTATATAATAACGTTGTTCACATTTCATTACGCCTTACCAGTGATTGTAACTGAACAGCGAGCAAGCTTTCCTGACCGCATCACCAAAAGCATTGGGAGAAATGCTCGTGTCAAAATGACAACGCACACACTATTGTTGGACTCTCCTTGTGCTTAAGTGTAGCAAAATTACCAGGGCCTGACCGCAAATGCACCATTTGAACGAGATAATGGTTTAACTGCAAAGAATACTGACAGAACAAAGAAAAATCAAGAATAAAATGGAACATGTAACTTAAATACAATTCTAAATATCAGAATTGCTTTACTAAAATTATAATAATTTAAAAACACTAAATGGTAAAGAACAGAAACGGGTGGGGAAAAAAGAAGCTACTTAAGGTGTAAATGAATTCACATTCAAAAATCTAAATGTTTCTTTTGGACACACAAAACCTAATTAACATATTATTCTTAAAAATGCACCTCAGAGCAATCTGGCCCTTTTATAAACGAGTTGATGTTGTGCTTCAAAATGCAATACATTCTTCCACACGGTTAACCATTTACGCTCCCACCCTCCCTCCCTCCCTCCCCCCCTCCCCCCGTACAGACAGCAGGAACTCCAAACGGAATATGACTTTAAAGGCAGCTCCATAGAAAAAACTTTGGATTTGGACCCCCGTTCCTGTTCCGTTTGTAAACCTCACAACACATAATAAATATCTGGCATTAAATGTACAGCTTGCTAGTTCACACAAATGTATCAACACTCCTTCATAATACAAAACAAACAAAAAGACAAAAACAAATGGGGATTAAACTTGCTCTGCGAGAGGATACAGACTGCATGTTAAGGAAAAAAACGAACACTACGTGTGTATGCATGTATGTATGTGTGTATACAGCTTGTGGATGTGTTTGACCTTGATAAATGTTTCTCACATTCTCAGAGAGAAAGAGAGAGAGTCAAAGACAAAGAGAAAGGAGACCCCTCAATAACTGGAACAAGACCTAAGAGAGCTGCACAACATAACTCATTCACTTTGAATGGATGTCAGTTTTTCCTCTTTATATTGACTACGTCCAGGTCAGAGAATTTGAGATGGACCTCTCAATCAGTCTGCATCCGATACAAAGCAGCCAGTTACTGTAAAACGAGGCCGACCTGGGGAGAACGGAGAAGTGAATTAAAAACGCATTCCAATTTTTTGAAAGGTTGACTGATTATAATCACATATGTAACATTTACAGCTTACTTTATATGTAAGAAATGTTAATTTACTAATATATAAAAAAAAAAATTATATACTGCATTGAAATAATGTGAAACTTTTAAAGCTACATCACCCATAACATCACGCAACTGTTTATTTGCCAAGCATTTAATCATCAACGCCCATTGCAATTATGACAACTAAAAATATTCTAATATGTATATATTGGAATGCATATTATATTATTTATATATATATTGAAAGAGAGAGAGAGAATTTGCAAAAACCAACTGCAGTTGGGTTATTTTGATCAGGTTGAAAAAGGAAAAAGCAGGTAACCAACAATAAAACATAAAATGAACATGAACATTTTTTGAAAATTAAAAACAAAAAACAAACAAACAGAGTTATCTGCTTTAGCAATTGAATTATTCATAAATAATTTTGTTTTCATGACAAGAGGCTGGGATATAACGACCAAATCTTACCTTCTCTGGGTCCATGGGAGGGCATTTCCAGTTGTACAGATAATACTGCAGGTTACCATCACCAATTCCAAACTTGAGCTTTTCCAAGAAATTCTTATTGTCCATTAGATCCAGCGCATTAAAAACATCAAAACCTTTCTGATGTCCACAAACATCCCCCCCAAATAAAAAAAGAAAGAAAAAAGAAAAAAAGAGGGAATATGAATTACAAAATACAAAGGCATATATTAGTAGTTATAGTAATAATTATTAGTCAAACAAATAATCATTAGTAATCATCTTAGGTTAAAAGTTTTTGCCTCTGATGTGTTTGTACCTGTTTGGCTAGGATGAGAGCATCATTCATCAGGTCTATGAGTGGCGTCTCTGTGTGGACATTGTAAAAGGAATAAGCAGCCTTCAGGCTTTTGTGCAGTGGATGATGCATCACTGTGGATGGCAGGGTGTAGAAACTGATGAAGTCTGTTAGCATCCCGCCAGAGCCCTTTCAAGAAAGCACAATAATCAAGTAAGAATATGAAGATAAACATGATTAAGTATGATCAGCACATTTGTAAATACATGTAGCCACGCATACCTCGACTACATAAGTGTCAATAATGTTCTCCTGTGGCAGGAACCAGTGCTTCACCTCCTCTTCCCCCATGACAGGCCGCAGGTGGAACTGGCTCAGGTGTTTCTGCAGCAATGCTGTCACCTGCTTCACATCCCCATCTCCCATCGGCCTCAAACCAGGAGTACGTGTGCTCTATTGAAAATACACAACCAAATCAAAGAATAGAAAATAATGTAGCATACAAGTTTGGAACAACATAATGGTAACTTTTGGATGCACTATTTCTTTGTTTCTGAAGAATATACATTTTGAGATGACAAAACAGCTTACATCAGGTAATCTGTACAGCTTCATTGTCCGTTGTAGTGTCATATTTCTGCTAAGATGGGAAAACTTAACCTCCACGAGCTTCCTGGGGTTTAGAGAGCGATGCCAGTATCTGTGAAGATACAAGTAACAGGTTCAATCTTTCTGAAATGCTTTAAATTAGCATCTAATAACATAAATTAGAGTAACATAAAGCGATGAATTAGTTTTGTAGCAATCCAGTTAAGATTTGGTACCTGCATGTAGACACAGGTTTGGGCAGGACTACACCAGCAGTGTATACAGCCTGGAAAATTCCCTCTAAATTGACCCGCCGCGTGATCTCACGGATTAGTACAGGGGCGACACGCTTTGAGCGCAATTTTTTATGCACACACAGGAAGTTAATCTCCACCATCCTCTTCAACCTTTGGACGCAAAGAGAATTAGTGCTATAGTAAAGACTGGAACAATGAACAATTCTCAAAATCTACAAACACAATTGGTAAAACCTGCTCAAGAGTTTGAAGCTTCTGGTGCAGGCACTGATGTGATGTGGCCTGATACTCACGTGTCATAGATGTGGATGTCAGCAGGAATGGCACTGATGAACCCAACCAGCTTCTTATTGGACGAGACTCTGACACCACAGTGCCAGTGGGGCAGCCAACCCGGGGGACGTAACGCCCTAACAGTGAAAGACAGCAAACACATCTCACAACTGCATGCAGAGCAATGCACTGGATTGAAGTCATCACCTTAAATGGGCAGAATATAATGAAAAGATTAAACAATCACTTACCATTTCAGAAAGTTAGGAGAATAGTCAAATCTAAACATGTTGTCATCGTCTTCAACATAATTTTCATTCAGCAAAGTGTATAGCTCCTTCAGCTACACGGGGAAAAAAGAGAAAATACTATGATTTTGTATACAATACATTGGGCTACTATATTTTTGAATTAATAATAATAATTGCTTTCATTCATGCACATACCACTTCAGCATTGCTAAGGTCCAGTGTGTCCCACATAAAGCCCTGTGGGAGGGAATATGGCTCTTGTCTGATATTTTCCTTATCCGGCTCAATTGGCCCATGAGTTGTCACCACCTCATCTAAAAAAAGAAACAGGAAACCATTTAAATCTTTCATAGATGTTTATCTAGAGATAATATATAAAGTTGGAATTCGCTTTTTTACTAGTAAATTTTACTGTAAATGTATATATCTAAACAAGAGATTCACAAATCCCACAACTCTGATGTAAATGATAATGAACAATCAGCTAGTTATTATAACAAAAATATATCCTACCAGGACAAACAGGGTTCTGATTCATAGCATAAGAGCTTTGTATCCACCTGCTGCTCAGGTCCATCTGACTGTACATTATGAAGCTTATTACAAAATTACTTAAATATATGACGTGGAATATTGACTAAAGCTGGAAGTTTAGGTAATATTCAGAATGGATGTATTATAAAGTGACAGTAAAGACATGAATAATATTAGAAAACCCTACTATTCAAATAAATTGCTGTTGAAATGACTCGCAGCATCCCAGAAAAATCTATCAGTATCCACATAATCAACATATTAAAAAAAAAGATGCTGCTTTGGTGAGCAGAAGAGACTTATGAAAACTTTCTGAAAACAACCTCTAACTTTTGAATGGTAGTGTAAATAGACATTTAATGTTTTCATTCATGGTGCTGAGGGAGTGTTTTCTGAATAAACTGTAAGTTGATTTGCTCGTTGAATACAACACTTACGGATCAGTGTAAGATTAATACTGACTTGCCAAGGATTTGTTAAATTGGTTACATTTGCAAATGAACACGTGCAGAGGTGCCGTATAACTTACTGAGTTTGGGCACGGGTTGAGTGTCCCAGAACTGGTACTTGTGCTTTGTGGCTTCATCTATGTTTTTAGCTGGACCTTGACAGGTGGACAGGAGCTCCATAGCTCTTTGAATGTCCTGCAGTTTCTGCATTGGAATGGCAGGGTTCTAGGACAGAAAAAATGGAAAATCATCTTTAATGATTCACTCAATCTTTATTTCTTTTCTTTTTTTAAGCACCATATAAAACAGAAACCTTTATCTCCTGAGAATCAGAGGCAGAGTCAGACTTGGTTCCTCCTGAGCTTGGCTTCTCCTTCTTTCTCTTCTGTTTCTTCTTTTTCTTCTTTGCACCAAGATCACCCCCAGGACTCCTTAACAAAACCACAACACCTTTCAAATGTTATATAGACCTTACTGACAACGTGTATAAGCTGTTTATGGGATTCAAAGACATAACAGGTGAAAGTGTGAATGGGTTCCTGGTATAACAATAGTCCGGAGGGGGACTGCCAGAGGAAAATCCATAAAATCAAGTGTCAGTCTCTTCATGGAAGCAGGTCAAACTTCATAAGGCTTTCCTGAGGGATGCAAGTCTGCCTGACAACAACAGACAATCATCATCCTCGGTCCTCGAGCTGACAAAGATGCTCGACTGCAATGCTGCTCACTCAGCTCATAGAGAGGATCAAGCGTGTTTGCATTGTTCAGAAGACACTAATGAAACCAGGCGGATCCTTTCCACTCCTATTATATGAACGACAACTGCAACTTAAAAACCAAACAGACTAATAAAAGTGTTTCGAAATATAGTAGAGAAGCGTCTGGAGGACTTGTCTGACTGCTGAGCTCAAATAAATCCTTGAACATTAATGTCGAGCTAGCTGCAGCTAACTACTTTGATTCAAACGCTGTATAAAGTAAACATCGACACTTATCTAGGCTATTTACTCATGTTTGTACATTTACCGCTACACATCCATCATGCAATTAATGAGTTATTATATTAGCCGACTCGTTTGAAATGCACTAATTCTCCTCCTGGTTACCTGGTTGCTAAGCTAACCGTTTGTTTACATCTCTGGAGCAGTTAAACGGCAACGGTTTGCCGCGGCTAATCCTCGCGCAGACCGCAGCCCTTTAGCGCGTGCTCACCCCTGCATGTGCTCATTTTCCTCCTCGTTGTCTCCGTCGATGCCGCAGGTGTCCTGATCGTCCAGCTCCAGGCTCTGCTGGCTGGCCGCGGACTCGCTGTCCTCCGCCATCATGGATGAATGTGCTGCAAATCCTCACGACAAAACCACGCAATAAAAACCACGGAAAACAGCACCGTCTACCGATTATTGCAACTAATAGTCCGCGAGAGTGTAAATGGAGACAAGAGCAGGCCAACGTGATGTATATTTTTTAAATGCAAATATTTGGGCAGTTAATTTTATATATATATATATATATATATATATATATAAAAAAACCTTTTTTAATATAATAAATAAATATGATGTTTAACACTTTTTGGATTAGAAGTTGTTGTTGAAATGCGATTGTATCTGATATAAACGTGAAATGAATAGTCAATATTATTATAATTAAAAGTTTATCATTTCGATATCATTAATTGTAAAAATATAATAGTTCAACAATTACTTAGGTTTACCCTAATCAAACGTTATTTACAAATATTAAAAAATGTACTAACAAATTAGCATATTGAATCTAAATTACATGACAAAAATTGTAGTTGTGATTGATTACATTACGCATTTTTGATAATATATTTAGATGACATTTTTCACATTGATTTTAATTGTAGGGTGTATGTGAGTTAAATGAAAATCTAATAATTAATTGTTAGATAAATAATTAAAATATCTAAAATAATAATTTAAATTAATAATTTTAAAATAACATCAATCAAAATAAAACACTAAAAATAATTATTTTGTTCAATAGCATGGCATGTAGGCATTTTAGAAAGAAAAATGTAAAAGATGACATTAGAGAGAATAAAAATATATATTTTTTCTGTTATTGTTTAAATATAGCCTAATCAATTAAGCAATTAAAAAGTATACTGCAGTCTGACTGTAAGATGTAATTTAATTTAGTTACTTTCCAGCTCTGCCTATCACAATAACAAAATCTGAAATAACTAAAAAGCCAAGTAAAACTTGTAATTATTGTTATCACATGTAGGCTACAATTACAAAATTGTGTGCCATAAATAAGTAGTTTACTCAGCATTAGTAGTTATACATATCAATAACAATTGTTTAAAGCAGTTTTGTATACGATTGCGTGGTGCTTTGCAATGACTAGGTTGTGCTTAACTTGTGGGTAAGCTGCTCCATAAAAAGTTTTACCCATTGATTTTACACATAAGCTTTTAAACAGTTTGTTTCAGTCAGACATATTGCAATAAAATATTTCTTTATTGTGAAATATGAAACTCTTGTAGTCTTGGATTAGTGAAAGAGATTACCTCTCATCAACCCTTGATTTATAGCCCTAAAAGTGGAGATTATATCAAATATCTAGTATATACTGAGTTTGGTTGCAACCATCATTAGAAGTCCAGTCACTCTTTAATGCAGCAGTGCTTTAAATTGAATTTAATTATTAAATAATATAAATGGTCACTATAGGTTTTTTATACCATTCAGTGCAGCCTGGCTGAGGTCAGTCATATCTGATTAAGCATAAAGCGACTCTGATGCTTCTTGTGTTTATGATTTTATTGTATTTAGTGTTGTATATTGTATTTTATCCATCAGCATTGGACATGTTGAAAAAAAAATTTCAACTAGTGTCGATCAGGTTTTTTGGCTTTATTAGGATAATAGGGCTGAATTATAATACAAGCAACCAGTCCACACATTCAAAGTAGATTGCTGAAGAGCCGAGTGACAAGGTTTCTTACAAAGTGGTTACCCTGGCAACAAGCCAGACTTTCAAAAGCTTTCAAACAACAATACATTGCTTTCAGTCCTACATCAGTACATACACACACTGCATAGTATGTCTACAGCAGACACACAGATACACCAACAACACACTCACACAAGCATAAACAACTGGGTGAAGAATATGTACATACATACATACAAAAAATAGACCAGAATCATAAAATGTACCAAATATGCAGGGGGTTTCAAAAATCTGAGACTACTAACAAGAATGACCGAACAAAAGGTATTAAAAAAAAAAAAAAAGTTAATTATAATAATAATAATAATAATAATAATAATAATAAAAAAAACTTTAATGCTATTAATTTGAGTAAACGTTCAATAGAAAATTTTTTGTTACGTCCCCTTTTTGCTTTAACGGCAGCAGCACTTGAGTTGCAAATTTTATTAGTTAATTAAATCAAATCATACATATTTATTTTATATTGACTTGTTTCAGTGCTGTCAGCGCTTTCAGTGACTCTTGGAACCCGCTGCATATCTACATACAACATTAAAACATGTACACACATACAGTGAGATCAAAGGAGGGTAATGCCACATAGATTCAGTATATTGCGAAAAACAAAATCATAACTGATAATGGTGGAGAGGAAAAGTAAATTTAATGATAAATATAAATGATCACTAGAAAGGCACTTAAGACAAAAAACAACAATTTGGGAGAGAAAAGCTGGTGGCTGTTTGTGTTTATGTGAGTGAGTGCGATTAAATCCAGCCCTCGTCTGAATGTGCCATCCACATCACTCGCATGCTAAGGCAAGTTCAAACCAAAAAAAAAAATCATAACAAAACAACATATTAAAATACAGTCGTTAAAAAAAACAAAAAACAGACATCTAAAGCTACATAATCCTTCAGTTTAAAGCAATGCATAGTGTTTTGGGTCTGCTGCTCTGAAGCAAAGTTGGCAAAAGTCCTACTGTAATCCTAAAGTCGAAATAAATGCACATTTAAAAATCTGTGCTTGACACAGTCAAAAAGACTGCTTAACAAGAACAAATGGTGCTTTATGTAAACTTATTTGGTTTTACAAAGCTTCAGCTGTAGTCTATTCATGAAAGCATGATAACAATAAAATTAAGAATTAATGTGATTTAAACTGTTGATCCCATTATAGTGGTTTTGTCTTTTTTTTTATTTTACCCATTTAGATGCGGAAGACGATCCACCGTTCACCCATAAAATGTTCAAATATAAGTGCTGGGAAACACTTAGTGGTGTAGATGCAGTTGCAGTGTACACAGGTTGCCACTAGATGTCATATTGCTCAAAAACAGCAGCATCTCATAAAGCTTAAACAACAAATCACCTTCAATACAATGGCTTGCAATATTTTTTTGCTCAAAGTGTATGTCTGGAAAGCCATAGCAGTTGTGCATTAGATTGTTGGTGTTTTCTTTTGCTTGTTTGTTTTTGTTTTGCTTGAAAACTTCAGTTTCATCCTCAGTTGTGAGGCAGAGCTGCTCCAATATTCATTTGTGCTATGGCTTTCTTGGCTTTCATTGCCACAGGCAAACAGCCACGCACAGACCTGCGCTCATAAGGCAACTCCATTCAACAGTCCAGCTAGGGACCACAGGGGAAGCACTTAAAGGGACAGTATACCAAAAAGACTTCTGTCAGCATTTACTCGCCCTCATGACGTTCCAAACCTATATGACATCTTTTATGTTCTGCAAAAGATAGCATAATATTTTAAAGAATGGTTCAACTTTTTTTGTCCAAATGCTGAAAGTCAATTGAAAATTTGTCATACAGGTATGGGGCGAAGTAAATAATGACATTCATTTTTTTGGTAAACCATCCTTTGTGTCGTGTCATTTTAGGTTAAAGGCCAGTAGTGGTCGCTCCTCTCGTTTCTGCCACGGACTCTTCTTGTTCTCGTCTTCACCGGCATCATCAGGGACAACCAGGTTGTCTGGCCGGCTGCTTTCCATGTGCATTTGAGTCTCCTCAGTCCTGAAAACATTGCTATCTATCCCTGTCTCCTCTGCCATTTCAACTACAGGCTCAGGGAGCGGAGGTGGAAAAGGAAGCTCAGGTGGAGGCGATGGGGGAGACAAAGTCCCTTCGTCTTCCTCTTCCCTCTCTTTTTCCTGCAAAAACCCCCCTTGAGAGTGTTCTTCAGGGCTGCAGACTGGTGTTGGGCTGCTGCGGCTCTCCTCATTGGCATTCGAGTCCTCTACAAAGACCAGTGGTGTATATTCGACCACGGGCACCACAGCCTGAGCCCTAGCGTCAGTTTTAACCCTGACTTTATCACGAAAACGCCGCCCAGGTGTGACGTCGCTCATGTCAACCCCAGAGTCCAGACTGGCGTCGTTACTTCCGATGCAACTGCTGTTGCATCCTGCCCTCTGCAGGTCAATGTAGGAATGGCGGATGTGCGCATTAGAGCGGCCGTCCAGTGACACAAACCAAGCTCTGGGGTGTGGAAGCGGCTTTCCTCCCCGGAGCGCCATCAAAGTCTTTTCGGCCAGAAGCTGATCTTCTCCGTTCATCTGCACCACGTCCAGGCCTGCTTGGCTGAGTGAGTTGGGGATTGAGAGATCAGCAGGAATAGCCGCCGTCTGCAACGTCCACTCCTCAATTCCTCCGCTTCTGTCTTCTGCTGTCCCTTGCGTCCCTCCTTTCTGCTCTCCTTTGCCCCATGGGTGCGGGACTTGGCCTTGGGGCTGATGGCATGCGCTAAGTTCCGCCTGAATGCTTTCCAATTCGCTCTGTACGTCCGACTGCAAAAGAAGTGCTTGTCCTGATAGAGGGTGTGTCCCTGGAAGTCGCATGTAGTGGGCGGGGATGACGAGGGTGGGACGAGCCTTGCGGTAGGTTTCTTCCCCATGGTTGACTTGCAATTCGGAGGTGCAGCAGAGCAGGGCTCCAGGTCGGGGAAGTGGGGTGGGACGCTCCAGATGGTCTACAGAGCGGGACAGCATGTAGTCGGCCGGCCGCCGCTCCATTCCTTGCTCTCGCTCTGGGGATCCGGCAGGACTTGTGGATGCAACTGAAACAGGGGAGAGACGGGTTTCACGCAAGCTTGATTTGCTCTCCGAAGACAGTCGTCCTGCAGAGGTGGTGTGGTGCAATGAATGGGGGGACGAGGACAAGATGGACATGTGAAGGGGATGGACGGATGAAGTCGTAATGGATGTATAGCTTCGCCGGTACTCTCCACGTCCCACCGGGGAATCATAACCCTGGGAAAGATTGTTTGAACAAGCTGATTTGAGAGGAAATATCTCTACTGAGTGTTTGTAGTGGTTGGATCCTCGGCTATGGAGCTCGCTGTGCGAAGCTGCAAGCTCATTGGTGGAGGGGTCATAAGGGGTGGGTTTAAGCATAGGCGTGTGCATGTCCGGCTCTGCCCCATTGTGGTCTAGGTGAGTCTCACTGATTAGGTTCAAATGGGACATGGAAGTAGCCTGGTCTCGTTTAGAGGCATCTAAAGTTGAGGATAGAGTGAACTTCCTGTGTGCAGGTCTCAAGCGGGAACACTTCCTCCTGAAAGCACAGAAACAAGCTCTCATAAGCACTAAGGAAAAGCTTTAATTTTCCTCTTTCCACAGAGATCACTAATTCTCTAATTTCTCTTAGCATATCAAATGATGTATCACCATTTCTGTACATGTTTGTCATGTCTGTATGATACTATTATGGATTGGAGATATACCAGTAAAAATGTGTGACCCAGTAGAGATTTTCAACTATTGTTTCTATCATTGTTACACGCTCGTGACGTTGTGAAGAAATATTAAATTTTTTATCCTGTGTATCATTTATCCATTAGATCATTGGCTGTTAACTTGTCTTGAGTGAGCTTCAGTTTTTTTTTTTGTGATATTGACACTGGTGTCAAGAATTATGAAATTTCTGCATCAAAAATTGACATTTAAGACCACGATAGAAGACACACCTAGTTACTATGCTACAATTTAACAGTAAATGCACACTGTTTTTAAGAGACTTTGTACTTCCTGTGACAAAAAAGACACACCTGCAATAGTACAGTAGCAGACAGAGCAGGAAGAGCAGTATCAGGGCCATGCCTCCTAGTATGGCCAGCAGGAAAACCGTGTGATAGGTGCTAATGTCCTTTGCCACCACTGGACCTACAGCAAAAAATACAGAGCAATCCATCAATCCTGCTCACGTCACACTATTCACATTTTTACTGTCCTCCTGACCTTCACCTTACAGCATCCATCGATAACACCGTTCAACAGGAGATACTGCCTATAAACATCATTTTCATGTCAAACTAAAACCATGATCATAATGACATTATTCACTCAGTTGGTAGATATGAATAGCACAGTGAATGTGCAAACAACTACAGACGTCAATAACTCAGTCTGCCACAAAGCACTTGCATGTCTGCCCGTCGGGCTCCTCTCTCCATTAATGGCCAAATAAAAGGGTCAAAGAATGCAGAGTCATCTAAACAAAATAGAGAAATAGAAAAATGCTCAGAAATGGATGAGTGTTACCCGTGTTTATGGGAGACATGGCTGCGACCCAATAGCCAAGCTGAGGGGCAATGTACGTGAGAGTTAACTGTTTCCCCTCTCTCTGGACGTATCCCAGACTGCTCTTCAACCAGGCCCCTGCACAAACACACACATAAAACATTTCACATATTTAAAACACATTTGTATGCATTACATTTTAATCATTTCTTATATAAACAAAAATACAATAGTTAAAATATAACAAATTAAAAGGTGATATTTATATAATCTACATTTACAGGTTAAATAAAATATTATGGATAGCCAAAAATACCACAGCTAAAGTACAAGAAAATACAATAACTGAATTAATCACAGAGGAAATATAAGAATCAATCTTTAGGACATCTGCGGCCAGAAGGTGATATGAGTCGAGCTTTGAGACCAGGCAGTGCAGACAACACTGTAAGGACATCCTATCAGCTTTCTCTATTGATCACTTACACTGCATTCATTGGAATTTCTACTACATTATTCTGTCTGGATGCTTTGCCAATTGTTTACAGGGTCAGACAGGGATTAAAGGCATGCCAACACACACCACACAAACCACAGGAAGAGCTTCTATCAGGTTGTCATGCATTCTCAATTTAGGCGAACATTTCATTATTCAAATTCAAGCATTTCCGTTTAACTGCATTCACCATGTGAAATGAATGGACATTGAATTTACCAAGCTGATATGTAAACTATACACAATTGAGGATGGCATCATTTGTTGCCACTTGGTGGCAGTGTATGTTGATGGAATGATTATGAAATACTAAATGAAGAAAAGACTGAGAATATAGAAAGTAGATAAGGAAGAACAATGAAATGTCTGTATAGTGTAGACAATTATAATGAGAGGGAACTCAGCATGTTGTTATAAGGTTAAAATATTTCTGCTTTTTCTCCACAAGCACCCAAGCTTCTATCGATCTGATATGTGCCAGATAAGCAATCACACACTGCATTGGTGACTCCATGCTTCACATAAGCACAGTGTACTGAGTGAAATGCTGATATACACCTACAGAAGAGAGAGGCTGAAGAATGATTCAGCATTGTTTGCGCACAATCCTCTCCGTCACGCGGTTTTAAGCACAGGAATATCGCTGGACATCTTCCCACAATCCTACAATACGGTCACATGCAGAACTCGATAATGTATCAACCTGTCAAGCAAAGCAAGTTTTGTTTGAACTGCTTTGTGCTCAGCATTACGTAAGGTGTTTTTGCCAGTTGGCATTTCACAATGTATTTAAACGAATGAATTGTCTTTGATACAGTATCTTATGCATGACAAACCACTATATAGTACTGAATTTGCATACATTATTGTTTAAATGTATGGAGTCAGTAAGATGATTCATGTGCTTTAATGGAGTCTCAACAAGGCTGCATCTATTTGATCAAATATTCTGTGAAAGCTGAATTTTCAGCAGCACACATACACATTTATTTTACCCACACAAGCAATTACATTGGATTAAGAAACTCAGTGAGCAAAATAAATGTGTGGAATTTGAGCATTTAAAAGCAGCTAACAAACACAAATATCCAACCAGGTGACTTTGTTTACAATCTCTTTGCTCTAAGAGAGGAAATCAAGTTAGCGCAGGGCACTGTTTTCCATCTTGTTCTCTGCTCTGTTTATGAGCGGCTGCTAGGAGACAACAGTGATAACAGAGCAGTCCAGAGAAGTTATGAATTCTGAAAAGGGGTTTGGCTTAGTACTTCATCTTACATTCTATCTCTCTTCTGTCCTTCTACATTATCTGTTTTAGATTCAGATATACATCCATGCTCATTTCCCCATCATCTAATGCTTGTTTAATCACTAATAATTTAATAACACTTAAATGTAATTTTTTAGCAAATCTCTTAACCAATATCCATTTTTCATTCTGTACATTTTAATGTTGTGATGCCTACATTCACTTTTAGCACTAAACTTAATATTTCGTTTTTAGGCTTTTTTCAGACAAAATACTATAAATCATTTTAATATCTATTTATTGGCTATTAGCAATACATAATGATCAGCTTATATGTTGGCTGAATAGACATTTAAAAACACAACATATCAGAGCTTACAGAGTGGAAGAACTCATTGAAGATCCTGTATGCACTTATTCTGATCCATTTCTGCTTGTCTTCCTTCCTCTCGCACACAACACTGGTTTCTTCCAGCCTGCTGCAGGAGTGTGAGTGAGCTGAACTGAGTCTCACGCTTCTGCGGCAAAGCCTCCAGATTTGTTGAACGCATCATAAATCACACCAGCGGTCGAACAGTCAGCGTTACCCGCTAGAGAACTCTATATGCGGCGTTAAACCTCAGCTTTAAAGCCACAGACATACAGGTTAAATTTCCAGTTTTATGATATTTTTAAACGTCTAAACTCGAAAACACATCAAATGTCCACTAAAATACATACTAAATGTGGATATATTTAAGGATGTACACAACTACATGTTTTTTTTTTAAATCAACAAAGGACGTTTCAGAAGTCTGGTATTGTACAAGATCACCTCATGTGACCCAAACAGTTATTGCAAGACAGAGAAAGAAAAATAAGTTTTAATGAGTTTGTTTTTGAGAATCCTGTGTCAATTTAGTCTGAACTGAAGAAAAGGTCAAATTCTCTCTTGGCTGCAATTACAGAAGTGATTATCGTACCACTGGGAAATTATGGGATATTTAGAGTTAAGATTTATGAGGTAAAACCCTTTGTCTGTCAGGTCATGGTGGGACACATTCTGTGTGTGCTCACAGAGACAATTAAAGCATCAAGAGATGACTGTTCCAGTTTTACTTCACACAAGCAGATACACCAAATCAGCCTTTAAAGCAACAGAAAAGCTAAAAAGGGACTCCAGACTATCAAGTCTTGCTGGTTATCCACAACTAATTCAAAGCAACCTGAATGATTAAGAAAGCAATACACATATGATATTTGTTAAAAATTCAAAGCACTTTGGCTGTGATTTCCACTTCAATCTGGGATTAGTAATGAAAGCCACAGTGTGAAAGCCCCTTGTGACTTGGATTTGATTTGGAACAGATTTATAGTGTTTGTCTATTATTTGAATATTTGATTATGAGTATTTGCCTACTGAACAATTTTCCTTTTCATTATGGAAATCTGTATAATCGCAGCAACTTTACAGGATGTCTCTTTACAGTCAAGTCTCTTTGTGGTGACCCTACTTTAAAAGCAAAGATAAAATCGCAATTTGTTTTTATTTAAAGAATTAAAAACACATTTCCACCCTCAGCTCAGGTCTGAAACCAGGAAGACAGGAAAAGGAAAAAGGCTTTGAAGAGATCACAACCTCACATACAAACACAGAGTAAACTCTCCACTGACAGGAAACGCCTTCAGTACCGCTGGTGTAACAATTCATTGCATAACCCTTTATTTGTGAATTGTTAGTAACAGTTCATGTGATTTATGCTCACAGAGGCTGTAAACAGGAATGCCTTAATATCCACTGTAAGATGAATGCGTGTTATAAACTCACCCAGTTTAGGGTCAAACCTCCAGGCGGGGATGTGATCATTCTCTTTCAAGCCACTGTTTGGAGGAAGAGGAACGCTCACGCTGATTGGCTCACTGACATGAAGCTCCGCCCCATCACTTCCCAAAAGATGGACACTGATAGCAGATATAGGAGTCAACTCGAACTTTCGATCAATGCCTATCAGAGAAAGAGCATAAAAGATTGCAAAAATAGGTGATTAAAAAAGACAAAAAGACTATACTATAAACACTACTAGTAAGATTTTTTTTTTTTATTGTTTTTGAGACAAGTCTCTCTTATGCTCACCAGGACTGCAGTTATTTAATTAAAAATACAATAAAAACACTGAAATACTGTACCTGTACAAATACTGTATTAATCACCACTTCATTAGAAAACAGGTGATGGAGATTTACTGCTAATCAAGGAACCGGATATATTCATGCACTATTTTCATGTGCATGAATATAACGTGTGATATATTGTCCAGCCCTAAGCAACTGTAAATAATAGCTTTCTATTCTAATATACTTTCAAATCTAATTTACTCCTGTAATGGAAAAGCTGAATTTTTACCATCCATTTCTAAAAGTCTTCATTGTCAAATCATCCTTCAGAAATCAATCTAATATGCTTTGCTGCTTAGTAAACTTCTATATCATCTTCATTGTTGAAAAACGTGCTAGAAACATTTTTGTTTGTAGAAAGTGCAACTCATTTTTTATTCAGGATTCAGGAAGTGCATAAATCATTTTTACTGTTCATTTTGATCAAATTTAATGCATCTATGCTGAAAGAAGTTATTTATTTGATATATGCATTTTATTGTAATGCCAGTACATTTCATTATTTGACTTTAAAGACATTTTTCCACTTCTGTACACGAAACAATTTTAATACTTTGTTGATCCACACTTTATGTTACTTGATGACCTATATTAAATATTGATTAACGAGTCATCTAAAATAGTACAACACAGACATAACAAACCATCCATTATAATCACGACCACAGCAGAAAATAGGTTTCATCAACTTTAGAGTGAACTCACGTTTGCAGCATAAATCATCATTATGGATGACAAAACTTGTTCTGTAATGGTTTAACAATGAATTATTCAGAGCCGAACAACATTCTTTTAAAAAGCTGTTACTCAGAAAACAGTACTGATCAACTGAGAGTAAAAATAACTTTTCAAGATTAAAATAAAAGTAGCATTCCCCATTTACACAATTTAATGCTAATTAAATATCTTTTTTTGGGTCAATATTCAGTCAATGGTATTCACTGGTATTGACTACTAAAATTGGATGTCATGTCAAACCCAGTCTTCCTAGTTGTCTGATGTGTTACCTGTGTAGTTGGGATGAAGCCCCTGCAGGTAGGGGAAGTACTGTGTGTCTTGTGTTGAACTGCTCACTGTGAGGAAGGCGGTTAGGTTGGTGTAGGTTGCATTAGAAGGAAGACTCAGTGCTCTTCTCTGGAACTGCACCCATGGCTGCAGCTTTGAACCTACAAACACACACACACACACACAAACACATCAAAACAAGGTGGCAGAAATGAGCATACATTAATATATAATACATGCAACTCCGTTTTTTCATCTCTCTCTCCTTCTAAATGGATTGGACCAGTAGCTGATGAAGTGCTGGTATTGCAGTGTATGTCTCTTGAGATGGATGAGGTCATTATGTTTCCATTGTGGCATATCTTACATAACATAGACATGAGACTAAGCTATAGGCCATATGGTCCTTAGTACCCTACTAAACTAACATAACTCCCAAAGCAAGACCCTCAGTACTAGGGGTGCACAGTACACTACTGTTCAATAGTTTGTGGTTCGTAAAAAACAAACAAAAAAAGGTAATATTCCCCCCCCCCAAAAAAAGCATTCAGAAATGGTCAATGTTATTATTCCCTTGAATTGAACTGAAATGGAAAACGAACAAACAAAAACAAAAAAACAGTAAAATATTATTTATGTACAAGTAAAATATTGGTTACTAGCAGACATCAGATTTTTAAACAAACATAAAATAAGGTCAAGTTTTTTTTGTTTTTTTTTAAATCAGCCATTTATCCATGTAAATAATCACCATGAAAATAATTCTAGCTTTCTTTGTCTCACTTAGACTTTTTATTTTTCTTTAGCTACAGATGCCTTGTCTTCAGATCACATCACACGCACCTGATGAAATATGAGAGGTGTTTTGTTTGAAAATGCTTTGATGGACAGAGATGGGACCTCTGAGTGATGGGTGAATGTGTGAGATAAACGTCACCAAGTGGAGGATTACAATAGCAGATCTGTGGCACGTGTGTGTGCGCGTTTCAGCCATGCGTCCGAGGCTCTGCTTATGATATAAGCGTATGGTGATTGAGTGTTTTTAGGGGACAGGACTAGGGCGACCGTCTGAATGAGAGTGCGGTTTTAGTGTTCCCCTGAGACCCATAAACATGTTACTCTCCCGATATATCACACACACAGAGGGACAGGTTAGCAAAAGAAAGAGGTTGCTAGGAGGAAGAGCAAAGGAAAATGGTGTAAGCTAGGAAGAAGAGAGCACATGTGGGTAGCACAAAGACTACAAAAAAAAGGAAAAATGTGAAATATTGGTTTAAAGTGAATTCTTCTCATTCTTGTGTTGTGCGATTGTGTGTGTGTGTATAGAGCCTCTCATTTCAGTTTGGTATCGCACTCACACAGAAAGCTTTAATTAGCATGAAGTCTCATGAGCCACGTGGACAACAGTACAGAATGATTCTCATTACACTCACCACATGACTCAGTTACACAAACAATTCAATGGAAAGATAATTATGTTCATAGTTCTTGTTTTCCAGTAAAAATGTCCAAATATCCTTGACTTCAGACACACTCACGCTCACTCTCTTCACATTTGTCCTCCATTACAGGTAGTTCATTAGGGGCGTATTCACACCTGCACTGTTTGGTCCACTTTAAACGGACCAGAGTTCGTTTCCCACGTTGGTCCGGACCTTTTGTGCAGGTGTGAATACAACAAACGAATCCTGGTGCGGACCAAACAACCGGACCGAGACCCACTTTT
>JAUCMS010000028.1:12132861-12144167 GCA_032357445.1 Enteromius radiatus | reverse complement strand
AAATGAAAAAAAATAGTCCGCTAATGATCCGGACCAAACAAGTGGACCAAAGGACTTTTCAGGTGTGAATACACCCTGAAACACTCTTTTCATTCCCTAGTGAAGTAGTGTGTTGTCATGTGTGAACAACAAAACTGCATCACCATTAAAGCGTCATTAAAGAGTTCAGCATTTAAAATTCTGAATACTTTTAACTTACATTCTTCTAATCTTTGCTTAGCATAAATAAAAATTAAAAGAAAACATACAAATAAACATCAAACTATTAAACAAACTGTTAGTAGTATTAAAGTATTAAATAAACATAATTTCTTTTCATCTATAAAAGGAGCAACATTACAAGTGTACAACTCGTAACAATGAATCAAGACTTGTCAAGACTTACAGAACAAAAGGTAGCAAAATAACCTGTTCAACACACAAACCCGTAACTCTTACCTTGATATCCAGAGACAATCTGCACCACGTCATCATACACCATCAGAGTAGCAGCCCTCTCAGGGAGCAGATCCAGACTGAGAGATGAGAAGACTTAAACACAGACACACAAACAAAATAAGTCACAACAAGACTTGCAGGCTCAGAATCACGTCCATATCATCTCAAAATGTCTCCTCTGAAGGCACTTCGCTTATTATTGCTATTAATTTGCACAGGAAGAAAGAGCATGATCTTCTGTTCACTCCACAAAGTGTTATGTTAACCTGAAACACATGCGTGACTGTGCCATGTTTAGGCATTTAGGCGCATTCTCTTGTGTCTGCAACTAGTTAGTAGGTTAATCTCATTAGCTGTAATGGAACATTCTATTTCTTTCTAACAGCTTTCTGCATTCCTGCCCCACTCCAGTTTTCATTTCCTGTCCTAGATCCTCTATAAATTGACCCAAAGGATGTGTCAGTCACCAGGAGTTACAGTAGAAGTAATCCATCTCATTAACACAATCATCAAAGGAAAGAAACTTTAAGAAACAAATTCAATTAAACTCTTTAACAGAACAAACAGAAAAAAAGTGAGACAAACATCCATGTTTTACTCTTTATTATTAAAATTATTATTTTTTTTTTTAAATTAAAATAACAATTGTTTTAAATGCTACTAGTGAATTCAGACATTGCAACATTTAAAGTACAGCATGAAAAATGCATATTCATTTTGAGACACGTCACAGTGTTATTCATTTTTTTCCCCCATTTTTAAAGATGACAGGAAGGTAATCTCAATGTAAGACGAAGCTAATGAGAATTAATTATCTAATATGAGGTCATTACCGGGAAGCCTGTTTGGCCGCCAAGGAATGGAGTTGGGTACGTAGCCACGCTTGGTTGCCGTCACCACAAGGAGTTCGCCAAGGCGATAAGGGAACCTGATGTAGGCATTGCCATCGGCACCAGAGATATCCGAGGCAACAGGAGTGTGGTTAGTGAAGATCTCCACGGTGACGCCAACGAGAGGCTGATGAGTGCTAGCGTCACTCAGGTGAACCTTCAGAGCCACTTCTGTAGAGACAAAGAATAACATCAATATGACAGAGTCACATTCTATACACTATGCACTACAGATGCGCGGAAGAGCCAAAACGTCACCCAAATCCGTTGCTTCAAATAAATTATCAGCCTGACACCCACCCGCACCCGATTGTCACATTACTATGATTCTAATTGTTAGTTTTGTATGATGATATGATGAATGGATGGTTAATTTTTTTAACAGCAGCATTACGGCTTCATGGCCAGTCACAGGTCAAGCTTGTGTTTATACCGGACGTGCCGCGGCATTCAGATGCGACCCAGAATCTCATATTCTCACAAATCCAGTTTCTTCGCTCCTGGTGTGGCACCGCATGGAGGACGAGACAAAACCTCGTCCGACCTGTAACTTTAACTTAATACATTACACTGCAGAGGCGCCTGGAGGATTTCTTCCGAGGGTACGCGCACTTCACAGAATTATTATTATTATTTTTTTTTTTGTGCCAGTCGAAGTAAGCGAGTTGATCATAGCCAGTATTTGATTTTAATTTAGCCTTATCAAATCATCACGACTTGCCTAAAATAAAATCTATAGATTTAAAACAGTTCAAGCAATGTTAGTTTAAATGTTTAACCTGTGAATGTGCGCCGTAGACGCATATCCAACAGCAGCTGAAGCGCACTCTGCAGGACTCGGACGTGCCAGGGTCATCACTTGCATATATATAGTTATATATCTATAGAAAGCTTTAAAATTTCTACTTCAAAACGAAATTGCACAATTGAACAAACTGAAATTAATTGTTATAGTTACCTCATGAAAGTGCGCATAGCACAATTTTATGTTTCTATTTGGCATAATTTTTGACTTTGGTGTGCAAAAGACTGATAAATTCATAAGTCATGGCTGTTTCAGTCGAAATAAATACGAGACACAGTACAGCCGTACAGATGCAAACGCGTTCATATTTTAGAAAATGTAGTTAATATATCTATCATTAATTATTTATTTTTCTAATCACCCTGCGACCCACCTGCAACTAATCAAAATATCTTTTTTTTTTTTATGACCACCGACCCGCGGATATAACCGCCATCTGTGCATCACTACTATGCACCGAACTGTCTAGTGCATTCGTTTTAGAAGGTTATTTTATCATTCAACTTTTTCAGTCTTTTATCCCTTCCCCTTTATGATTTTCCACTATAAAAACAAATAATTAAAGTTGATTAAAAACCTTTAGTTTAGGCTTCTAATTTTTTGGGGTTACGCTTAAGACAAGAAGCAATTAGTGCACGCATGAGCCCGGCAGAAACGACCATCAAGAACAGCCAATAAAAATGAGTAATTGCATCACGTGTGACCCTCTTTAATTATATAAAGTGCACCCTAATGTTGACGTTGAAAAATGTTCTTCAGGTTGCTGTTTACATAAAAATCCTCAAAGAGCACTTAAGGAAAAGAACCAATCAACACACAGAGATAACCCCCTCCACATCCTTTGCTTGGGCCAATGGAAACAACCGTCGAAAAACAATGGGCTGTTTTCTTTCCTCCTGGAACCTCTGGCTGCTTTAGGAAGCCACTGAAGAAACACACTTCCTTTTCATGTAGTGATACATTCCACTGACCTGCTTCACATGAACCAATCAAAGAGAAGAAAAAGTTCTTGGGTAGACATACTGTAGACAATTGAAAGTGAATACCTTTATAGAAGTGAAGGCTTCTGTGCTCCTTTTCAACATGTTTCGATCCATTAAAGCTTCATTCTAAATTCAGTTACTCTGCCTGTTTTGCACAAAAACATGTTTGTTTGCTTTTACATCTGACTAGGGATTTATTCAGTTTAACAAACATATTCATGTTAATTCACTCCTCTACCAAAAACACTTGAAAAAAAAAAAATAAATAAAATAAAAATGTATAAGCAAAACAAACACCAGAAAGAACAAAAACAAATTGCCAACATTACCACACTTGAATTGCAAGTGATGACATGCACACTTATTTAAATACATGCACTAATTTCAGTGTCAAAACATTCATTAAGACCTTAAGAATACATTTATCAATGTGTTTTAGTACAATCCACACAATCTCACACTGCCTACAGTTAGTATAAACACCGCCTTACCTACCTACACATGTGCTTTTCAACTCTGCCAGAAAGCCAAAGGAAAACAGTCCAAAACACTGACGCACACGCACCAGTTTAAATGCTGCTAACATCACGTCACTTTCCTCCCCAGTGATCAGTGAAAGGCTGACAGCTGTGTGTACAAGCACTGACCCCACCTAAAGAGCACAAACCAAACTGTATGCAAACCCTGAGAACCGACAGAGCTCGGATTAATACACGCTGAAGGATCAGGCAGTCAGACAGTCATTATTAACAATGCCTGACAACATAATCTCCAAACACATTCAGAATGTCTCCAATCACCCTCAAAGAGCGTATTTTGAGATAATGAGCAGCTGATTGCATGTTATCCTGCTTATTACATGGCTACTGACCAAACAAGTAAACAAAGAGATGAGAAATACTGATTCGAGTAACTGTCTTGTAAGAAAAAAAAATAACTGGAGTGATATAGCCTAGTTGATGGTTAAACTATAAGTAAATAAATGTAGGTTGTAGGGAACACCAGTTAAATACACAACTTAGCGGTCATTAATAAAAAATATTTGATGTAAATTAATGTAATTAAAACATCGAAATATGTATAATTCATTGTGGTACTACTCGTATATTAATTTAAACAAAACTGCATAAATCAAAGTTGTTTTTTCCAACATTGATGTGATCACAATTAGGGGTGGGTTTTTTCACACAAATTTCACAATTCGATTTTAATCAAGCTTGTGATTTGATTCAATTTGATATAGATTGTTTCGAAGAAAGTTTGTAGCCAGGCTGTTTTGGGTCACCACTGACTTCCATAGTATTATTCTTTAAAATATCTTCCTTTGTGTTCGTCAGGACAAAGAAATTCATACAGATTTGGAACTACTCAAGGGTGAGTAAATGACAGAATTTAATTTTTTTGGTGAACTATTCCTTGAATGAATAACACTTTTTTTTTTCAGCTGATGAACAATACAAACATTGATAGCAAATCAGAATCCATCCAGCTGTCATAGAATTTAATGTGGCAGACGCAAGAATAAACAGACGATATATAAGTATACTTATCTTTATTGTTATTGTGCTTGGTGTGAATGGGGCTTAAAGCTGTAAAATATAGGCTACATGAGAGTCAGTTACATTACTATAACACTGAATATTATCATATAATAATATAATTTTAAGAGTACCAAATCACAATGCTTATGAATGATTTCTGTAGGATCATGTGACACTGAAGACTAGAGTAATGGATTCTGAAAAGTTTTTGCAGTTTTTACTATATTTATGATCAAATTCATGTTGCATTAGTGAACATGAAAGAAAAGATTTGTGTTATTTTTCTGAACATGCTTCTTTAATGCTCACAGGTTGCTAATTTTGCCCTTTCAGCCCAATGAAAGCACAGCTGCAGCGGTTTACTCCCAGAGGACACGCGTGTCAGAGAGAGGGAGGATATCGATCTCTCAGTAGAGAGAGATTCACAGAGAGGTGAGGAGGTTACAGAACGGTCCCTGCAGCACTGACAGATTTGGAAGGGCAGTACACTTAGCAAGATTTACGCATTACACAAGAGCCTTTTTTAAAGCACCAATTAAAAAGTCACCACAGACAGAGTGCTTTATTTATAGATATAACACTGATCCAAGTTGGTGCAAAAAATAAAAATCTGTAAAGCAGTTAATTTTGTTTACAAATGTGCATCGTTTTATATTTCGGATTGAATTTCTACTAAAGAATAAGCAGAATGATGAGTTTTTAATTGGTTATCTTTAGAGCTCAGCCGAATTTGTGTAAGATCATTAGACATGGTGTTATAGTGCCTAGTAAGCCTTTCTGAAACCAGCTTCCTTGGGAGAAGCCTTCAAATCACAAAACACAGCATGTTTAGTGAGTGACTGAACAGAAGACAGCTGCTTCAGGTATTTTTGTTTCACTATGGTGGTTCTGTCGAGCATAATTAACTTATATTGCAAACAAAGGTGTCTAATACTTTAACATAATGACTGTGTAGATTTCAGCTGGTCGTATGATCTCAATAATATGCCAGTGTTTTCATTCCATGTGCGTTTATCAACCTGTTTGTGAACAGTACTATTGATTCCTTTAGCTTTGAAACTTTACTTGTATAAAGAAAAAAACAATAGTTCAATGCTTATTTCAATAAACAACTTTACTAATAAATAATAATAAATAAAAAGCACGTACAATACACAGCCACCTGTGGTCTTTTTCTCAAAGCACAGGTGCAGGTAGTGTCATCGCAGCACTCTTTGCTGTGTTTACTGTAAGCAGCTTTTGAAATGTTATCCAGCAATCTGAAGGGAACGCAGTCATCCAACACTAGGTAAATATTTGACTTGAAAAATAGCACCGCGATGAATAGTAAGCTCTACTGGGAATTGCTAAGCCGCACAGAGACAATAAAGGCGTCCGACGTCTTCACTCATCCTGCACACTTTACTCTCTCTCCATCTTTTCATCCAGACAAAGCTCCATAACAGACGTTTTGCCCCTGATCCTTTCACCTCCTTAATGCTCCTTTTACCTCCTTAATGCTCCTTTTGTAACATTCTTTACCAAACAAGCACACAATCATCTTAATGAGACATATTGTACATTATATTGTATTTTATAACATATTGTATATTTTATTCTTTATACAGATACACAAACGCGCACACTACAAGTTAGGCATGTGCATTATATATATCATTTTATACCACCCTCCAATTCGGTATTATATATATATATATATATATATATATATACACACACACATACGTTCTAAACGTTTACTAATTCAATTATTATATTACACTTTTGCTATATATTTCAACAATAAAGGTAGAAACATAAATTATATAAATATATTACATACTATAAACATATGCTATATATATTATTAGTGCATAGAATCTTTTATTAATAATACTATTATATAATTATAAACTAAATACAATTTAACATTTACTGTGCTATATCTAGTTCAAATCTGGGGAAGTCTAAGAGTCAATGCATTCTGGGAAAAAAAAAAAAAAAAAATCAATGTCTCAAAAAAGGACTTTCAGGACAGAAGGATCAGATCAATTATTGAATAAAAGACCAGCTGTTTTAACTTAAACAAGCAAACCAAAGCACAATTATAAGAATAAATTGCGAGAAGGTCCCATCATGAAGCTTGATTTAGTAAGTGTGATTAAGATGCCGTTTGAGAATTCTAGTGAGAGATAATTACAGCGAGTAAAACAAAGACAGCTTGTGTCTCAGGAAACCTCCAGTTAACTTTTAACCTGCCAGGATTAATCTTATTTGTCAGTATTTTCCAAAGAGTTATTCATTGTTTCATTGCAGCACTGTCCAAAGCACGGCTCTTTTCTATCTGCTCTCTGGGAATTCCCCTCTCCCTCCTCCGCTCCAAATGATACACACATGCTGTGGACTGCTGACTCCCTCTCAATCTATGACTTCACTGCATGTGCAGTCTGCTCTTATGCATTGTTCATACTGACAGCAGCTGGTTGGCAGGTCACAATCAGTGTGAATTACGTCATAAATGAGATGTATGTAATGCATGCCATTATTATTATTTTTTTTTTCTACATAAAGTTTTCTTATAGCTTCATAACAGTACGATTGACTATTTTAACAACGTCCTTACTACCTTTCTGGGCCTCAAACGTGTTTATGCAGGGTCAGAAATATCTGTTCTGAAGGTGAATGAAGGTTTTACTGGTTTGGGATGACATAAGGGCAAATAATTAATGAATGACAAAATGTTCATATTTTGCAGTAAATAACTTAATCTGTGGTTTGCGCCTCACACAAAGCTACTGCATGAATTCAGATGAAATATGACTCTCTAAACACAAAGCAAACTTTCCAAATTACGTTTTGACGTTCAGATTCTACTTGTGTTTTCTCTCTTCGAAAAAGATCTCCCTGGCAAAAGTCATGTGATATGAACCCAGTGGTACAATTCCCTGTTGTCTGCAGACTTAAAGCATAAGCTTATAGGTCTCTAATCCAATAGGCTCTATTACAGTTATATTTCTGTGTCAAGGATCTCCAGAAAGAGAACATAAAATAGGCCTAAATATCACAGAACAAAAGTCTACAGGATATGTATTCATGTAACTACAGCCGTGAATGATAAGGGATGATATGGCTTTTCTGGGCATAATAAGTATGGATGTGTTTATGTAAGAGTGTGTGTGTGTGTGCATATACACACCATTCAGGATGCTGCATTGCAGTGGAGGCCAGAAGGAGGCAGAGGCAAAGAGAGGGAATGTAGGCATACCTCCTACTCTAATAGTCTAAACAAGGAAGTTCAGCTTAATATATTTTCTTTTTCTTTTAACATTTTAGATCACAGTCTAAATAACAACAAAATAACTATAACTTTAATTTACTCAACATAAAAATGTTAAGTTTAGAGCCATGAACCATGACCAAACCTATGTCTATATGCTACGGATACTAGGCATCACTAACCCCAAGAGCAGAGTCACTGAGTAGCCAGTCAATACACTGGATTCTAAACCTTATTGCCTCAGGAAACTATATTATTGATTAATCTGAGAGGGAGAAAAAAAAAACCCAGTACTGTCAAGGTTATACAGGGTTAAAGTATGCAAGGACTGGTTTGTGTGGGAGAAACAGAAATTGAGAGACATGGTCAAGAAAGATATTTCAACCCTCTTTCAATTTCTTTTTATATTATTTCTGAGATATAACACAGATGTGAGATTATGTATTCGAAAAACAATCCTACATTTATTTTGCACACATAAGTGCCAAACTAAAATATCTATACTGAAAATTTCTGGTACAAATACAGAGCACTGAAACCTATGATGTTGAATACTATGGGTATATTTATTGCTAAAAATTATAATGAAAAAATAATGAAAATAAGCAAGTTTAAACAAAATAAGATAATATATATAATAAAATAATTTTATATGATACACTGCTCCCTTAAAGAAAGTAATAAGTTATATTTAATATATTTATTAATATATTCTCAAATAATGAAACAAATGTTGCGGAAAGCTCTCCTTTAAAACTGTATTTTGAGAGTAACATAATTCTAACGTATGTTTAAAAAAGATGCATCTTTTGGAAACCTTTCGCACCAAGTTAAACCAAACTCTCATTTAGAACCTTTATAGGCCACAATTTGGCCAGGCTAACAGGTACCTACTGCCTTTTCAAAATCACAGTGCTAGAAAGAGTCAACAACAGAAACACTGACAATAATACCGAGTTCATGTGTGATTTAACTGGGACTTCACGCTTCTCCATTTACATCTGAATGAAAGTCAAATAACCAAACCCTAACCACAATCCCAAGAGAGAGTCTTATTTTCAAAACATTTTTAGTTCTATAAGACCATCAGCAATTTTTTAGCAATAGTAATCAAATCTGTGGGCTCACTGTGAGTATTTGTAAGATAAAAGGCATTTCTCTAATGCAATGAAACTCATTTTCAGCCTCTTTTTACATTAACAAATTTCATAATGGTCAATTATTCCCTTGAAATCGTAATTGCAATTAAGTATGATTATCACTATTTATACTGAATGATGTTTATACCATTGTTTGAAGCCACTGCAAGCCATATTTTTGCATGAACATAAGCTGAAAACACTAACTGTTTTTCTATAGTATTCAATTGAGCCTCAAACGTCAATTATACATACAATTGGTTTATTCTTTAAATAAAAAAAGCTAACTAAATGGTATTACAATGTCATAATACAACTAAAATTAAAATAGAAAAACCCTTAAAAAACACATCTTAAGAATGCAGAATAAGTGGACTTTGAACAATTAATTGCCACTTTAAAGGATTACATAACTCTGGCATCCGTAATTGAAATTGTGATTAGAAAATCGATTAATGGTGCAGCCCTAAACAAGAGAAACTAGCAATTTACTCTGTCACAACAAAGACAGCTTGATTATCTAAAGCTTATGAACATGGCTTCTCCATTGGGAAAAATCGTTTCCCATTACAGAGAACAACTTGTTCTATTATTGGCAAAGAACAGTTCCAAAAAATGCCATTTAAATATTAATGTAACGTAACTCCTCTCGAATGCTTCTTAATGATTATTTCACATGTCTAAAAGCAAAACTTTCTAATACATTTCATTTTCAGTCTTACACATTTTAAAACATAATACAAGCTTGTCTTTCCGTTTTGTGGAAAATGACTTCTCCAGATGTGCAGCAGACTGGCTGTCTCTCTCTCTCTCTCTTTCTCTCTCTCCCTCTATAAAAGGAGACACACAGGCCATGTGTGTGTGAATGAGACAGAGTTACACGCTCGTTCAGTACTTCCAGGCTCTGCTTAAAGTTAAAAGACTGCTGTTGTCTAGAGGATTATCATGTTTCACAGGCACAAAAACAGACGATTCAGCCCATCAAATTCTAATCAGATTCTAATCTTTTACCTTTCCTTAAGACACCTTCACAGCTAAAGCAATGTAATTAAAACTGTTATAAACCCAAACTTACGTCAACAGTGGACAAGAAAGTTTGCTGTGAGGACTGTTTAATGACTTATTAAGGTGTTACAAATCAAGCATAGCTGTATACATCAGGAAAACAACACAACCTTCTTAAATAAAGAAACAATGGTTCAATCGTGCTATAAACACAACCTCACCTAAATCAAGCTGCCCTCTCAGTACTTTTAATCTCTGTATTTATAACAGATTTGAGAAGTAAAACTCTTTAAGCCTCTTTAAGATACTGATCAACAAGGCACATTTAGAGCGATAGAAGAATCCACTATCTCTGTTTGTAAGATGATGCTTGTGAGCGAAGAGAAAGAGAAAGAGAGAGAAGGACCGGCTTGCCCATGGGAGACAGTCTGGTTTTGGTAATCAGAGATGAGAAAATGTCTGAGTGTTCGGTGAAAACATGACCACATAAAAAATTAAGCACAACGGGGGTCTCCCGTGTGCTTAAAAATGCTTTGAAATGCTAGCTGGCAAACAAACAGACACACACATCCTTCCATTTCTGCACTGTAACAAACAATATTCCAAACTCCGAAAAACTGAGAATTAACCAGTAAGAAAACACCAGACCTATTCTCTTTACCTGCCTTTATGAGTCTCTCAAGCTCTAAAATATAGCTGTTTTCCAAAGACCCATTGTTCTAAGCCCATGTGCATTATAGCAGGAAACTATTAAGTAGTCCATTTACTCTCTGTTTTTGGGTAAGTGTGCGACAACAAGCAACTGCTTACAGTAAATATCTGACTGTTGGCATAAACAACATGGGACATATGGGCAATATGGAGGTCATTACAAATACATTTTAAATAATGCTGCTGTAGTATTTACTTGTTATTTGTAGAAGCAGCAAGTATATTATTATCTGAATGTATGCTTTAAACATCACTGCAAAGCAAACTCAGCTATGCAGTTTAAAGTTTCCATTTCTTTCAAATATTAACCTGTTAAATGGCAGCAACAATTAAATAAACTTTTGCCTATAAAAGCAAAGACTTGCATATGAAAAAGATTACATTAAATTTGATATATATATATATATATTAGTGCTGTCAAACGATTAATCGCATCCAAAATAAAAGTTTTTCTTTACATTATATATTTGTATATACCGTGTATATTTATTAAGTATATATAAATACAAACACATGCATGTATATATTTAATGAAAAT
>JAUCMS010000028.1:12108447-12132837 GCA_032357445.1 Enteromius radiatus | reverse complement strand
CAAATAGCGTTTGAGATCTATTATACATATATATATATATATATATATATATATATATAAAGGCACAGATCATTCTTCAAGTCATCTGACATTCATAATATTACGCTGCATTATTAATATTAGCTACAACAAACTGACAAAGATATACCTCATTTAAACAATGTGGATCATAAAAACGGGAGACATTTAGGGAGAGAAAACTTTGCATAAACTACATAAGAAATTATTATAAAAAAAAAAATTATATATATATATATATATATATATATATATATAAATTCAACCTAGCTACAAGATTTAAAGCTGCGTGGTAAAATTGGCCTGACTATACAGTGTAAAGGCCACACACAGCATTCCCTTTTCAGATGCCAGAGATGAGGAAGTGGCACAGTCCGGACAAAAGGCAGGAAAGCCCTATTTTGCATACTTAAAGCATACAATGTGCCAGTCTACTGTTCCAAAGAAGAGAGCCCAGCTGACCCATCTGTGCTGCCGCTGCTCATCAGCAGGAGACGGAGGGGGAGGAGGACACTCCATCAGGAGAGAGGAGGGGGTTTAAGGGGATTCCTCACATTATAAGCTCAGACAGGGAGGATTTTACCAAACTGGCAGTCTATGAGCTGCTAAATCAATCTGCTGTCAAGAGGTGAGCTTTGCCAACATTATCATTTAAGCAGGTACAACCTGACACCCATGCTTTACCTCAAAGCATTCAACGTGATACCCGGATTACGTAAATATCAAATGTGAATTAGTGATATGAAAATGACTTTTCAATTTCCTTCCTCGCCGGCACATTGACATCTTAATGCACAGACACTTAATATTGCATTACTTTATACATTAGCGAGATCATTTAGACTAAAACAGTCAGAAACTGTAAGAAGCCTGAAATAATCTCATAATAAAACCGCATAAATAAAGTCCATTAAGATTTCAGAAAGATCTTAGACATGAACAAGACGAAGCCTCTCTATAAATATATACAATGCAAAGAGGCAACAATGTATGCGTCTAATAATCAACGTTCAATGGATGCTAAAATTTGAAATACATTATATAAATTACATATATTTAAAGAATAATAAATATCATGACTGACCAGACAAGGAGAGTGGCTATTTAATACATACATATATATTATTATTATTATACAAATATGACATACATTCTATTTATTATTGAATTAATTCATGCACAAAAGGCAAAAATGACAATAGCACTAACATTGATTGTTACAGTTTATAAAAAAGTTGTAGATTTCTCAACTACTTTAAGTTGCATCAGATTTAATATGTGTTGGAAACAAACAAGATGAGAAACAGACAAAAACAGCTCATTGTAACTATAGCACTCCTTGGTGTCACCTATAGAAAAAAAAAACTGACACGCGCCACTTGGTTAATGTGCGTTGGAAGCTGCAGAGATGCTTGTTGCAACGACAGGCATCACAAAAATGAGATCCGATTTCAAACAGATGGCTCGAGAGTTGCAAAATACAAGATCAATGGAATTACTAACATTTAACAAAGTCTGCGTTGTTAAAACAACATTACGTTAAAAACTATTTAATTGATAGGACGTGTCTTTGCGTTATTATATGCTAAGGTTGCTAACAGTTAGCACAGGGAATGCCATCTAGAAAGTCAAAGCAAAGCCTCCAAATCTCTATTAGGATCCTTACAAACATGCATAGGAGTGATGTATTCGTACGTGTAAACAGCGGGTCTCGTTACCTTTGGCATCGCTGTTCTCCTGCAGCGTTTTAGCGGCCGCCGTCCATAAATCGCATCCCAGCAGGCAGAGCACAATCACGGCAGACCTGCTGTTGCTGTCCGCGCCTCGCATTATTGCTGCTCACGGTTACAAGGATTTCGCTCAACAATGCGGATTTTCTATGCGGCGGCGGGAGTATCTGGAGACTCGTTGCACCTGAGGTTCCCTGCCATTATTTGGTGTTTTAGCAAATCTGCTCATGTCATTGAACACCAAGGGGCGACTAGAAAAACCCTCCGCTCAGCATCCCCGCGTTGCCGCTGTTTTCCCCCCAACTCGACTCGAAACAACGACAGAAAGCGAGTCAACTCCACCAGTTTAACCCTTTCAATGCCAGTAACAGATGGCGCTGGTTTGTCCTGCAGAAAGAGGGATTATACCGCCATCTCCTGTACAGTACTGTCAATTACTTCACAACACTGGCTGTTAAGCTTTTTAAATTTGAAGGCATCCCACTGTCCAACAATATCCCAAGGCCCCTCAATAAAAGGCATTTCCTCTGGTATTTCTGTTGTAGTTATGAAAAAAGTGCTGTTTTCCCAACTGTTCATTAACAAAACCTGGTTATGACGATCCAGATAACATCATCCTGTTTAAAAGTTTACACCCTCTGGCTCTTAATGCTGTGTTGCCTTTCTGAGCATCAGCATGTTTCCATCTTTTGTAATAGTTTGAGTGCCTCCATGTGAAAAGATGGATCTCAAAATTAGTCACTTTTGAAAAGGGTTCAAATATGCAGAAAATGCTAAAAAACAAATAATGTGCAGGAGCTGGACAATTTCTCTGAAGAACAGCAGTTGAAAAGTTGTGGATCATCCAGGGAATTACACAAGACTCAGGGGTATGTAATTGTTTTTTACATTTTTCGTAATTCAGGTATTATTTTGTCTTGTGGAGTATATGTATACATCCTTTATGTGAAATAGCTTATTGGGACAGTGCTAATTAAAAAATGGCATGCAATTTCCAACTATTGACATTTTGCACATTCTGCAAGGGGCATGTAAACTTACGAGCACAATTGTATATATATATATATACACAAAGAGGACATGCAGTTTAGAGAATGAATGGATGGATGGACTTTAATACATAAAAGTAGTACTTTTCATATCTTTTACTATGATATCAAGTTTTTGGTATCTGTTTTTGTTTTCATCAGACATTGCCACTTCTTTTATAACTATTGTAAGACTATAATCATTTCCCTCATTGCAGTAACACACGAACAAAAGACAGCATTCAATAATGATAGATTTATACATAGTAATGACACATTTTATTTGTATAAAATGTACCATTTCATACTTTTTCCAGTGCAATCCAAGTGAACTTTTGAAAGCTGATTATGAATTTTTCTTGTATTTACTTTCAAATAAATAATAATACAAAAAACTTAAAGAAAACTGAACCAAAATTCAAGAAGATAAATTAAGCATTAATTTAAACTGTTTTTCTATTACCTTACAATTCTTTTTTAGAACAACATCATGCCAAACCTACAAAAACTTTTAAACAGACTTTATACCTCATTAATTAAGAGAGCTTGAGGCAGAATCCTCAGAGGGGAGACGCTGCACAGACTGCAGAAGAACGGAAAGACCTTCTCCGTATAACAGGTGGTGAATGTGTGATAGAGTGTTTTGCTCACAGGATCGGAAAATGAAAGCTGTCCTTCATCTAAATCGAGTTTCACTCTCACACGTTTTGGTTTCTCAAAATCAAGGAAAGGGATGCACGACTCCCAAGGAGTCTTCAAACTGAGCGTGTTGTTGTCATAGCCGATGCACCAGACCTCGCTGGGCAAGGTTTTGGTTCCCTTTCTCTTGACAGACTCTGTAGTGACACCCAGCATCCAGAAAGTGCTGTCTCCCACATCCACATCCCAAATGTGTGTTCCAGAAGAATATCCCACAGAGCCCAGAACACAGGGACACCTATCAAACCTCTCCGGGTTATCAGGAAGCTGATTCTTCTGCACGCACCCTATGTTTTCCTCCTCTTGCTCATCTCGGTCCCTCACACACGTCAGATCTTCAGACACTATAATTTGAGAGTTAGCTGTGTTTGGGTCAAGCACCACGGGAGCTAACAACAGAGAATATTGATAAGACGTTTCATTATAAATGCAATCAATCAAAAATGCTTAGAAACAAGTATTTTAATAGATGTTTTTTTGCATCTTATTTTCCCATCTTTTGTAATAGTTTTATATGACTAAACTATTACAAAATAGTCTATATCTTAATATTGGAAAAACTGCCAAGTTATAATTATGTGTTCAAAAAAAAAAAAAGCAAGTATCAGAGATGACCTCTGCTGACCCTCATAACTACGTTAGTGTCAGTAAGTAAAGCATTGGATAACTTGACCTTTCTATGACCATGTCAAATGTAACTCCCCACATACTTGATGATATTTATTAATCCAAATCTGTTCCTCTTGGATGACCTGAGAGCAAGTACATTTTCAGCAAACGTAACATTTTGACAAACTATTCTACCTAAAACAAAATAGTGATTTTTGAATACAGCCTCTGATTTTTCTTTACAACAATGAACATATGTGGACGTATGTTAAATAATGTTAAAAAAATGCCATTACTTATGATTACACCACATAACAATTCATGAAATTTAAACACTTCTTGAAATTATCTAAACGAAAACCCCATAACCAACATGAATACAAAAAGTACATTTCTAAGATCCAGATGTGTTTTAAATTAAACTTTTCCTTTTTAGTTTTTAATAATGACCACCAAGAAAGACTACATCAGTAGCTCAACTTCAGTTACATACAGTACAACAATTTACTCAACCATTCTTTTGCCCTGAGTTACAGGGAAGCATGAGCATGAATGTAATCTGTGGTTCTTTATGTTTCGGGAAAAGTGCGTGTATGTGATTGTGATTCTCTAAAATGTGGGAAGACGGAGAAGGAGAGAGTAAATTGTTATTTTTGTTTTCTTCGTGCAGAAAAAGAACAGCAGCATCATAGCGTCGCAAAACTGAAGTTGAGCTCCTAATGTCACATACTGTTTTACCGATGTATTTATCAAGTTTCTGCAGGTGGGAACATTTCAGTTGTATTGCTGACTATAGAGGGACAGATGGCTCTCCAATTTCATTAAAAATATCTTAATTTGTGTTCTGAAGATGAACGAAGGTGTTATGGGTGTGGAATGACACAAGGTTAAGTAATTGACAGAATTTTCATTTTGGGGTGAACTAACCCTTTAACTGTCAAAGTCAATGTTAATCAACTAAAATCACTAAAAGTGATTCCAAAATAGTTCCTCTGTATCAGACATGGTGTAGACTTCCCTATTCTCATTGAATAATCCTTGTTGGTGTGAACGGCCCTTTACCATCACAGACCATAAAATGAAGCAAATAATTGCTTGTCAGCTTCACTAGAAAAGAAATTATAATATAAATCAACTCACTGTAGCTGATAGACTGTCTTATATTTGACCACACTGTGAACTTCAAATTGCCCAGGTACTGTGCAGTATCAATAAGTCCTCCTTGAACTGCTTCTGGTTCTTGGTATGTATTCTGGGCTCTGGAAATACATTCAGAGGTCAGAACCGCTGTTCAACTTCAATACTGAGGGACAAAAAATGAAACGGAGTAAATCTGCTCACCTCTCCAAAATGTCCTTGAAGCTCTATTGAAAATAAAGGAAATATGAATAGTTACACTAAATCATTTAGTTGATTGTAGAAAAAAATTACCAGTTTTATAATCAGATATTTCTAATATTTATCACAGGTTGCTGTCTTGTTGCACCAATTAAAATTATCCACTTTTTTCTTACTGTAAGGACATGGCCATTTTTTAATTTTATGAATCTCATCTGCATACAACTATTTTTAGCTGTACAAAACAGCTTGTTTTGGGTGTTTGATACTGCAAGCTATTGTGAATTACCATTTTCATTTAATGTATTTTTTTTTATTATGAACACATTGGTTTGTAAAGCAAACAGCTTACAGTTTACTGCAGGTTGTTATTTCTCTATTGCAGGTAATAAACAGGAAGTCACCCATAGGCTTTTCCATTTCAAAGAAAAGGGTGGATATATATTTAAAACAGCAACAAGGCTTTTCCATCTTAAAGAAAAAGGCTAACCTGAAGAAACTTGACATCCCTACTATTCAATGTATCTCTCAGTTCGCTGATAGATTTTGACAAAGACCATATTTCTTGATTCAGCTTCTCAATTTTATCTCCCATAAGCTGTGTTTTCCTGTTTTTTTCCTCGCTCAGTGCAGCAAGCATGGCTTTTTCTTCTCCATTCAGAAGCTGGTGAAAATGCCTGAAGTCCTTCCTAATGATGTTCTTAGTGTGCCAGGCCTGTTGCTGAAAACCAAATACACATACAACCATTTTTATAGAATGTCACAGAATTCTCATAATTAATAAAAAGTCATAAATCAAACTCATCCTTCATACAGTTATGTGCTCAGCCTGCTGACTGCATTCAAATTTGGCTTGTTGTAGAATCTTCATTTTTCTTTTCAAGTGATCAAGTTCACGGCGAAAAACGCCCTAAAATTAAGATGACACGAGTGCGTTAGAATATTAAACATGCCAAAATAGGTCACATCCCCACATACCTTACGTTCCTCTGCCATCTCATTGACAGGACGGCAGGCATGGTTTCTGTGGTGGCGTGATTCTCTGCAAACCACACACATGAGCTCTTCATCATGCAGACAGAACAGACTCAGTCTCTCCCGGTGAACCTCGCACAGCTCCTCTGAAGGGCCCCGGTAGTTCAGGAAAGCGTGACTCAAGTTTCTCAGAGCCAAGTTTACCGGAGGGTTCTTGGTGGTGGATCTTTTTCGACACAGCGGACATTCTCTTGAGCCTTTGATCGTCCAATAATGTTGGATACAGGCTCTACACACACTGTGGCCACATTGAAGCAACACTGGATCACTGAAAATGTCACAGCAAACAGGACACGTAAAATCCTCTTCAGAAAAGGGACGTTTCGACGCCATTTCTTCCTGCTTTCGCCCAATCTCCCACTGAACGTTAGCTCAAGGCGCCGCACCAGCACATGCAACTGATTCGTCATAAACTTACATAAACAAATTTTAACTTTCGCTTTCGTTTCTTCTAAAGCGTAACTATTTCAGTTGCACGGTACACTTTAATTATAAATTATTACTGCCACTCGCTTTGAGAGTTTGGCGATTGTCTTCACAACACAAATACTGTAATGAGTTAATGATCCCCAAAGAGGCTGCCCATGTAAGTCTCACGCCAACATGGCAACCCAGCTTGTGATATGATACAAAGTCTCAGCTTTCAAATTGTGTAAATTTTAATACGAAACAATAAATACCGTTTTGGTACGACTTTTAATGTGGCGTAAATATTGTAGCGCCACAGACTTCTTTGATCTCGCCGTCACGCAGTCACGTGATTCACAGAGCACTCAAAAATACCAAACAAACCAGCGCTGTCAATACATTTGAATGGGTTTTAAGCAAGATGGACGACAGCTTCATTTTACACGTACTTGCAGCAACTTTTGGTAAACATTACAGCATGCATCAACTGTAAGTATTTTAAAATAGACATTTACAGTATGATTTTATTATTAATATTACTATTGCTTGTTTTACAATTAGTGTATTATTTAAGGTTAAAATAGAGAAAAGTGTTCTAATGCAAAGAGCTCAATTAGAGTCATTTTGTGGTTGGAAATAAAAACACTTTTCATTTGTAATGCCATGGTTTACCCGTTCTTTAATAAATATACATGTATCTACTAGTTAATACTGCAGGTCATACCTGCTTAATTATTTTTAAATTTTGTAATTGAATAAAGATTTAGACATGATTAAACCCTAGGTTTTTTTTAAATGTGAACTTTTTTATTTTAATGTTACTCGTTTAACCCGAGAAGTTCAAAATGGTGCTAAAAGGCAGTGAACTGCATACATGCCCTTATATGTACAGTTTTCTATCAAATGCCTCTGAAATTTCTCCCTCACTTTGTTCAGTTTGGGTAAAATTATGCAACAATTCAAATATGTAGAAATATATATAGAATAGTTTGAAATTTCATTTTAATTTCAGATGTGTGTAGACCAAAACTAGACAGGGGTGCACATCATAATACATCAATCATGAACTGAAACATTAATCATGTCCTTCCAGAGGAGAAAACAAAATGTGGTTTTGTTATGACTAACATTGTTTTGAATCAGTTCTCAGTTGTATTCTCAGTCCATGTATTGAAAGACATGTGGACACTGACTGAGGTAAAAATCAAAATGTTGTTCCGTTTTGTTTGGAAAAGAAATATTCAAGTCAGCACATCAGCCTGACAAATAAGTATCTTACCTTTATATACAAAACAACCTGAACCTCAGGCTTTAAACATTTTTTTGGTGCCAGTGTACACACAAATTATCAACTCACAAATGTCCCATTATTGCACATATAATTTATATCTGTTCATATCCCCCACCCCCATCTGTGTACTTAGTGAGCAATTCATTTACAAGCTTCATAATCAGTACAGTCATTAACAAGACATGTGAAATGAGACAATGCTGTGAAACTACACTGAGGGCTGATGATGCAGTGGGACCAGCTTTGCACAATTTACCACTACACCATCATTATTAAAAATTTTAAGGCAATACATAAAGTACAGTATACACTGTAGGTGACATCAATTATTTGCACACGACTATGTGCTGTTTTTAAACATTCTGTTAAAACGACCATATACACACTGCAAAGTTTTGGGAGTGACAACCAAGTTTGAGCGTGAATCGACTAAATGTGTGTGTACACAAAACAGAAGTCACTCCCTAGACTGCCACAGTAATAATGCTGTAAAGATGAAATATGGAAGAGTTTTTGCCATTTGTGGTTCGCTATTTGAAAATGACATTAAAGAAATATCAGAAATGCCTTAAAAGAGGAGTGAATCCATATTTAAGATGCAGTGTGTATGTGGTCAATGTGAAGCAATCCAGATTTTGTGCTGAGCTGGTGATTGAGGCGATAGAAAGTTCTGCTGATAAAGTTAAACACTATGTAGCATTGGAAATCATCACTTGGCTTCAATGCAATTTGGTGTGATTGTATCGATCAGCCTGTAGTCTTGTTCTGGCTCGTGGCTCTTTGGATCCTGTGGATACTGCAGCTCTATCCGAGTGCAAAGTCCAGAGTTCTTGCTCTTCCTTCCTTTTAAATAAAGCTTTAGAAATGTTTTTGAGTGGTACTGTGGCCCAGCTCACAGATCGCAGTCCAGTGTGAGAGCTGTAGTTTATTTACAGGCTTGGATCTGTAGACATCTACAAAGACACTGAAACCTTCGGCCACAGCTCCTCCACTCTCTTCATGGTGATTCATCATCCCATGATCTCTGTATTCATATTTGCCATCTGTTCTGCTCTTACGCATCTGTGGATTTTTCTGCGGTCAGCTGCTCACGGTCCGACACGTCGTCGTCTTTGGGTGGCCGCGCTCGATCGAAGAAGCCGCACTGAAGAAAGAGAGCAGGTGGGATGAGGCGGGTGAGGAAAAGAAAAAAAAATACAAAGAACAGATGATGAGAATATGATCCCTGGGATAACAGACATTATTCATTTCTTCCACTGTTTTGTCTTCTAAAACACTTGCACAGATGTGCTCTCAGAGACTGAAAACAATGGTCCATTTAAGAGCTCAGATTCTGCAATCAGATCTATTTATGGATATGTGGATTATGCAGATATAATGTCCTTTAAAATTATAAATATTTTGTGATAAGCAGGAAGCCAGTAATCATAATCAGTACTTCCTCTGGTTTCTGAGCAGCTGGCATAATGAATGCAGCTTTACAGCACCTAATTATTATACACATGCAGTTTTTATGATTTTGCAATATATGTATATTTATTTCATATCACAAAAGTATCATTAATTATAACATCAACACACAAAATCAAATTTAAACCTGGAAAAAATTTGAAAAAAAATAAAAGAAAAAACGATAACGATAATAAATAATAATAATAAAAAAACATTTTATTATATACACAAAATTCCCATTTTATTAACATTTTCGCTGATAATATAACTATTGCATTAAAAAACGTGCTGGGATATAGAACATTAAATTATATATATATCAAATATATGTCAAATGATTAATCGTGATTAACTGCATAAAAAATAGCATCTTTACATATTATATTTGTATATACTGTGTATATATATAAATACAAACATATGCATGTATATATTTAACAAAAATATGTTATGTTTATATATTAAATTTATTTATGTATAACATCAAATATAAGAAAAAAATATAGAAATGCATTTACATGTAAATGCTTTCAAAATATATACTTATCTGTTTTAATACATACATAATAAATAAACACAGTACAAACACATTATGTGAAATATATATATATATATAAATCTGTTGATAAAAAAATTAACACCTTGTAAACATCCCATTTCACCACAAGAGGGGGCCATAACATTGTATTCTCAGCAGAACGCATACATATTTTCCTCACTTTTCTAATCCATTTCATGCAACACTATCTATAACATATCTACATCTATAAAACATATGATTGTCCTGTGTGTTAAACTAAAATCTAGGGCCACAGCTGCTCTAAAACCCCCCTCACAACATCTGATTGATATTTTCCTCTTGTGCACCCACGCACACCCGTCACTCTTCAGTGTGTTTAGTGCATATGTGTGTGTTTGTACACGTTAGCCAATTAGGGCATGTCTCCTCCATAGGGACCCAATCAAGAGCCTGAGAACGGACCTGCAGACAAAACACTGATAACATCACAAATGGCTCATTAATGCCCAACTGCAACAGCACTCCCTATCTCTCCCTCTCTCTGCTTTATCTGATTTGCCAATTTTCATCAAGTTCTTCAATGTTCCCCATACCTCTTTTCACTTCACTTCCTCTGACCCGCTTTTCTACTTCCTCCACCATCTCCTACTCTCACGCTATCTTTAACAGCCATCTCTTTCTCTACCCCCTGAAGTTCCTTTGTTTTGTTATTTCACTGAAGCACAGACAGACAGATTTTGCTGTTCTTTAAGACTAATGCCAACATATACATGAAACACTCTGAGAGCATGTATTTCCTGTGAACCAGAATCAACAGAAAAGCTATATTGGGTGCATTTGCATAATGTGCATTTTGTGACTGATGATTACTGTATTCAAAACGGCATTGTCTTTAGAGTCAGTGGAGGTCCGTGTGAGACTGTGTGTGTGTTTGTGTATTAAGTCGACCTACCTTCCACATTGCTAGGCTAAGTATGGCCAGCACCAGTAGTCCCAGCAGTATAGCCAGAATTATTACCCACAGGGGGATGGCAAAAGAAACGTCAGGAATGGCCCACACCACAAATGTGCCAATCTTAAAAATACAAGCACACACAAACACAGAGGTCATCAATTTTTTACAAGCATTGATGAAGCCACGATATTAGCCTGCATAAATCAGTTAGATTGCTTCCTTTCCCTTATCGCCTCTCATATGTATCATTTTACAACTAAATGCAACAGAGGCTCCTTCAGAAATCTTTGTTTATTATTATTATTATCATTTAATTTCCCTTTTTTCTTTCAGTTTTAGTACACACCCACACCCACAGAGGAAAGTATGGGTATTATGCTTTGCTTAATCTTAGTCCTTAATCTTGTTAATTAACAAAGAGCCATACATAAAAGTACTGTGGTTCTAAAAACATACAGTAATCGCATCGTTGTATTTAAATGGCACTCCAATGTACTTCTAAGGTCTAATCTTGGTGCTCTTGTGAAAAATGAGAGTTCAAATCTGATTTGTAACATTTCCTAATGATTTTCTATAATTTCCACTCTCTTCTAAAACTGAAAAACTACCAGACTGCTTTTTTGACCAGGAATGTTTTGAAGCTTCCAGGCTTCAAACTAATCCATAAACTCCCTTTACCTTCCTTATCAAAGGTAAACAGACTGAACTCTGTGGCGTTTAGTCTACCTTAACACTTAGCTGAGAATATTTGTATTATTTATAACCCACATTCTCTTTTCCTGTGTTGTTGTCCACGTTCCTCGACCTGCACCCACACAAACACTAGATTACTCACTGATTTGCTCTGGTGTGGGAGTGAATCAGCTTTGATCCGATAAGGCATGGCCATCACTTGAAAGGACACTGTGGAGTTTAGCGTGTAGTGGTCATTCCGTCTCTGCCAAAGGAAAGCAGTGGATTAGCCTAAATACAACACACATGGAAACATCTCGGAGCGCGCGGGATAGAGGCCGGCCCCTTACAGAAGAGGAAAATGTCAGATTAACATTAACAGAATGCACATGGCGGGTGTCTGAGAGGGCGCTGAGTTGTAATGGCTTCAGCATGAATGAGGCTTAGTGAGAAGCAGTGGTCAAAAGAGCAGCAAAACAAAAACTTAAAGTACTTCCTGCACTCTAGGATCACTCTCACACACACACACACACACACACACATAGATCACTACTATCCTGCAGACACACTAGTGTACGTGCTCACATACATGTGTCTGGTGTCTGTGGACCATCCTCTGAACAAGAGATGAAAGGCATTTTCTGACGATGTCAGGGTTTATGATGTCACTTGCCCAAGGTGTTTAAGATGTCTAACTAGACTAGTGATGTCATCTCCTGTGACACCAACCTAACATCTGAGGGTAATACAACATGTTGTTGTGTTCAGAAAGAAGGAAAGGTGGCCATGTTTTGAATAAAAAATTAACATAATTTCATGTCATCATTCACTAACTCACATGTTGTTCCAAACCTGTATGGCTTTCTCTGGAACTGAAAAAAAAATACTTTGAAGAATGTTTCTTTCCCTACAGCGAGGTCCAAACGAACACTGAACCCCACTGATTTTTTAAGACATTTAGTAGTTTCTACACTTCACTGTCTACACTCCTATTAGAAGTTTCCAAATGATTCCAAACTATCATTCAAAATGAATTACTGCTGGTCAGTTTGTTGCTGTAAATCACAGTCAGTGTAAACGCAGCTTAATAAGGGCCTTTGATCATACAGTGATTTAAGAAGTGAAAATCACCAGCTGGACTTTACAGGGATACTATGAAGATAACTTCTGAAAACACTGTGACAGTTTGTGAATGTTTATACACTACAGTAGATTCCATGCTGCATCCTTCTCTGTAATTACAGACACTGTATCCAGCACATGTTGTGCTTTGGATCCTGCTTTTCCCAGCAGGTTTCCTAAATCACCCAAAAATGAAAATTCTGCCATCATTTACTCACACTAATGTCATTCCGAAATGTATTACTTTCTTTCTTAACATATTATGAAGAATGTTTAGGTGCTCAGTTTTCTTGGACCCAATGATTACTCAGAGTTTTCATTTATGAGTGAATTATTCTTTTAACATAGCCTGGCTATAAAGCTCATACGAGTTTAGTCTGGCCAAGCTGCTTTACTATCCGCCTTCTGGGAGGCGGGCTTAACCTGCGTCCATCAAATGCCTCTGTATACTACTGGACGAATCTATAACCAATCAGACCACTCATTCCGATGACGTATGCGTAGCGACGGAATCTGAAGACACCGTAACCAATTGTAGCTAGCTTCATTAAAGCAGTAGGAAAATGTCTTTACTTACTTTACTTCTGCTCTGTTTTCAAAGAAAACCTGTCATGATCGGTTTCTGATCGCAGAACTACTGTGTCATCGCATTACACCTGCCTCTCTGGTGCCGGGGGTGGAGGGGGAGGTCGTTTCTCATTGGTTCCCATTTTTTTTGGGGAACAGAATTGCTCTAAAACGGCAGCTTGGCCAGACTGACTTTGTTCGCGAAATTGAATGTAGCGTCACAGGAAGTATGGGCGGGCCCAGGCTACTTTTAACAAGGATAACCAACAAAATGTCCTTGGTCAATTAGCAAGAAAGGCAAGTATTTATATGATAAAAATTACCTGTAAAAAGGTGTGAGCCCAGAGTCGAGATCTGAACTTGATCACTGCGCTCTGCCCTCGATCCAAACGATCGACAACACACTCCACCATCAGGCAGTTGATATTTGAACAGTTCTATCACAAAGACATACAATGAGAAAAATTGAAGAACTTACTTCACTGAATAAAAAGAAAAAAATCTGGCATTGAAAATCTAAATAAAACCTAGAAAGTTTTGTTAAAATTAGAGCTAAGAAATATGATGAATTTTACATTTCAACTTGTCACTTCAGTTCTTTTGCTGATAATACTGTTTGTAATAATAGCAAAGTGCCAAATTAGAAAAGTGTAAAATCTATCCTCTGTAGATGTGCTGTGTGTATTGAAAGCCTCACACTTGATTTTGAGTGGTGTGTTTTGGTCACATTTAAAGAGATGAGTGATGGTGTGTGTGTATGTATTAATTATCTATGTCAGCTGTTTGTGTGTGTGCATAGGACCTGATCTCTGCCCTGTCTTATCTCAATGCCTGAGGTGTGATGGATTATGATTATCAAAACCAGCTGGTCCATCCACACACTCACAAACCCCCTAAAGAGACACTTTAAGAGAGCAAGAAAATAAGCATAATATAAATGACCTGTTATGAGATTTACAGGTGAACTCAGCCTTTGAGGTCAACACAGGTCCCCATAACACGTCAAGTTCAACATAAGAGACTATCTGTCACATATATGAGGCTGTTCCCACAGGGTGTGCAGTCATGCTCTTCAGGTGGTTTGTGTGTGAGTGTTAGTGGTGTGTGTACCAGTATCTTGCTGTTGTAACTCTGGGCTGTAGAAACAGATCGTCTGTGGCGAGTTGGAGCGCTGCTGTTCCTCAGAAAGCCCAGTAATTCTGGAGTGTCCTGAAGAGTGGAAGTCTAAATGTGCAGGAGAAGGAGAGAGTTAGGAGAGGGGAAAAAAAGCGCAATGTGCTAGTTATAGTTTTAGTCATTTTAGTATTTATGACTTTTTAAAATAGTTAATAGTTTTAATAATTCACTTTCTTGTCTCACACACACACACACACACACACATTTATATATATATACAGGTCCTTCTCAAACTTTTGGGTTTCCATGAGCTGTATGCCAAAATCATCAATATTAAAACAAAAAAAAGCCTTGAACTACTTCAGTTGTGTGTAATGAATGTAAATAAATATATGAAAGTCTAAGGTTTATCAGTAAATTACAGAAAATAATGTAACTTTATCACAATAATTTTTTGAGAAGGACCTGTATATATATATATATATATATATAGAGAGAGAGAGAGAGAGAGGGAGAGAGAGAGAGAGAGACTATGTCACAAGGAAGGAAAAATTAATACTTAATAAATATTTATTATTTGCATCAAATGAGTGTTTGTCACTGTGTGAATGTGGTCGGAGAGGAAAAGACAAAGTTCTCGGCCAACATTTTTGGAGAAAATGCTCTCTAAAGTTCACAGGAAAAGAGCTCTAATATCAGTCCAGGTGGTTAAAATTCTGAACTCAGCGTGAACACAGATCAGTTACAAGGCACAGAGACTTCATGAGGACGTTGTGACGCTTCATAATGACTGCATATGAAATCTGAACAGCAATAATAAAGTCCACTCAAGAGAGGTCAGAATTAGTCCAACTTTGATCAGATCAAAAACAAGCAGGGCTCAGCAGTCATAGTTTTACATTTATTTGAGGCTCATTAGTAAAAGCACAGAAACCTGAGATTTATGACAGCAAGGAACACAGACAAAAGAAAGATGTGACGCAGATGGAGAAAGAAACACTAATTCAAATAACTTGCTCTGTGTATGAGAAAAGATCTGGTCAGGGGCTTAATTCACTGAGACTTTCTTCTTGCTTTTTCTCGCATGAGAAAAGAGTTGGTGAGTATGTGCTACCTCTAACTTCAGTGGGTTTAAAGAGCCGTTGACACTGCATTGAACAGGTCCATCAGTGATGATCTGAAGGGCATAAAGGAGGTGTTCCTCTCTGAACTGACTGGGCCAGCCCACCTCCAACACAGTCCTGCTTATTGAACTCGGACCCTTATTATGTAACTAGGAAGAGGGAGAGAAATACAAAAAGATTAACAAAATTAGCATACGTATTTAAAAATGATTTGTTATTTCTTTATAAACATTTATAGTAAGGAGTGCTGTTGATGGAAAATCAATTAATATGAATCATCAGGCATTTTTTAGAATGTACAAAAACTGCTAGCATTAGCGTTAGCGGTTGTATCGAACATGAGCTGAAGCTGCTTCTAACATAAACCATCTGGTCAGCGTCTGGGCAACATTACAGCCAATTAAAAAATTAATTGCCATAGGACAGATGGCGTTTAGTGAGGCCCTCTCGCAGCAAAAAAAGGTCCAGAGCCTCCACAAAAACAAACAACAAATAAATAGCTTTCCAGAAGTTGGTTTTTGCTAGCTGAATGCACTACACTCCATTGGGAAAGTTTATTGTGATAAACGTACCAGAGCTAATCTTATAGCAGATTAGTGTTTGATTTTACTGTTGAGAGAGATAATAGGGTTGTTGTTAAAAAATAATATTGAGTCATAAAATTATACTGTCTTTCAGATAAAAAGAAATAAATTGACTCACACTCAGTGTGTTCAGTTTATGTTGATAAGCTGTGACATGACTTGTGTGTTTATGTACTTTGTGTGTGTATGCTAGTGGATCTTTTTGATTACACCACAGTTTTGAATATTTGCTGTCTTGTTTTCTGGCCATTTAACAGAGCATGTTAGTTCCAGAATGTTTATACCCTATTTCTTCTTCAATTTCTGTGTTTTAAGCACTCAGTGTTTAACAAAAATGTTTTGTTTTGTGTCTATTTCTCACCTCATATATGTGCTGAACCTGAGGGCCGATGTCATCCTCTCTCACAGGTTTCTCTTTGGGTTCCCATCGAGGAAAAGGCAAAACAACCTGAGCTGGGTGAGACACACTAAGAAAAAAAAGAAGACAATTTTCTTTATAAACAAGTACTGTAAGATACAAAGATACATATTTGCCAATAAACACCATTCAAATTAATTTTTTTTTGCATAAACTGGTTCTTTAAATCTGATTGGCTAATCACAATGTTGTTCTATGGGCATTACATTGAATGAGGAAAAAAACACAGTTTATTGGCTAATACATTATCTATAACCTCATCAAAAATCAAATTCATTTTATTTAATTTTTTTATCATCCACTTTGACCTTCTCCCAAGACAAGATTTTACATGAACAGAAAGTGTTTAGTAATCAGTTATAAGGGTCCAGTGAATAACCTCTCCAGAACAGGCAAACAGTGGCACTGTGGGTTCTTCTATTGAAATTGGACTGCGACTGCTCATTTTCTGCTCAGTGAAAAAGATAAGGAGAGATACCCACCCTCTGATCTCCACCTGTGCTCTCGCTACATTGCTCAGAGTCAAATTCACTGGAACGCTTCTTGAGTTGTCCTTATTAGAGCTGTTCAGAGAAACAAATAATAATTTGCTCACTTGCAGTAAGAAACATTAATACTCTAAACATTATTCTTCACGCAACATTATCAAGGTGAAATTAAGTGTCAGTAAACCATAGTTATGTAATGTATTACTATCAGACAGTAAGGCTCTGTAGTAGGCCACAGTGTCTCAGACTATTGATCAGTTCCATGTGTGAGCCTGAGGCTGAGAGCGTCTGTGTTCTGTGAATGTGTCTGAATTTGAAGATGAGAGGATGAAGGGTAAACAATGTTGTTTTCATCAGAGTGTGTCGTTGTCCTAGAGTCAACTGTCTCGTCAGTCATTGCAAAGTCAAAATATGGAGTATCCCCAGCAGCCACACAAACACACACACTCAGTACTTCAGACAAAACTGCATTTGATACAGTATGTTACCACAATGAATACAAATATTCTAGAAGTGAATGTCCGGCTGCTGATTGAATACAACTGATGGATGTGTGTTGCTACACTTTCATGTGTGACAATGCACAAAGAAAGTCCTTTCTAAAGTCCTAAAATTGGAAGTATGTTATCCAATTTTCAAACATGTGACATGAAAAAAATAATATATAACTAACTATAACAAAATTAAACACTGTACTGTATTTGAAGTACTCATGGACCTCATTTTGGGTTGTTTGGTCATGTAATTTCAGATTCTGAAAGAGATATCTGCCATTGATGAACACCTTATTAAATGTCACTTTAATAACTGTGCAGCTGTTAAAAACACATAAGTAAATAGTAAAAGTAAAAATCTATAATTCTCAGAAATCTAGCAAGTGGAAGGAGAGGACGTATACACAGAAATAACCCTTTAAAGACCTGACCGTTTTAACTTTGATCTTGTGGAATAACTGGAGCTCGCAAAAACGATATATTTACTATATGCCATAAAACGCACTGTGTGACCGAAAGGAATAATGAGACCGCAGAATCTTTGAACTCTTGTAAGATTTTGTTTCATTCATTCAGATCTAAAAGTCTTATTAAATACTAAATCAGTCAGAAAATGTGATACCTTGATTCCAGCACCTAATTTCCATCCTGAGAGAATCAGAATCCAAGCAATATAAAATAAACTTTATAAAAGTTATTTATAAAGTAGAAAAAGATCAATATATAAATTTTATAGTTTAAATTATATATTAAAAGTTTGGGGTCAAAAATGAACTTTTACTCAGCAAGGACACACTAAATGTATTATTGATTATATGTATATATATATATATATATATATATACTTTTAAAAATTAAAAGTGAAAAAAAGTCATTAATACCAACCATCAGAGCCACAACTTGAAGAGACAATACAATCTTTCTTGCTGCATGACACCTGGCTTTCATCTCTCTCTATATGTGTAGTTTTCTCTCCTTCTTCTCTGTCTTTCACTCTAATTCTGTCTCAAGGTGAAAAATCAGAGTGGGCAGAGGAACATGTGGCTAACATTAGTCACCAGAAAATTTTTCTATCCTCCAGAGACGCACATACCGAAAGAGATAAGACACACACCACAAATGCATTCAGCACACACACTTAAGTGCAAACATATTACATGTGCACGCTCACATGTGCAGGCAAACACACATAACACACCCTCAGACTCGCCCTCCTGTTTGACCTGACCTTGCTCTGAGTTATGAAGAGACTTTAGGGTTCAGTGATTAAACCCTTAGGGAAATATCCCTCCTCTGAGAGCAGCCTGGCAGTCATCTCAACACCCCAAAACTAACATGTGCACATTAAACCTCCCCACGCGTATGTGTGAGTAACATCATAGTAAGGAGTGTTATTATAACAAATACACTTCACCCCTGAGCTTAACAGAACATGGCCAAGGACATGCAAACCAAGTGGGGAGTTCTGCTAAATACACAATGTAATGATATGCAAAACTTCAAAATCATTAAGTCAGGTTACATGTTCTTAAGAATGTTGTTGTCATTTATATTACAAAATATATGTTGATAGTTGATTCATGTGTATAGATAAAAATGACAAAACAAATGAAATTGTAATATGTTACAGTTACTGAGAAAAACTGTGTAATTAAATTACAGATATGGTAATATTTTATTTCAAGGTGTCCTTGTTACACATTTCATATACTTAAAATTATGCTGAATTATATGAATGTAACCCTAATCCTAACCCTATATAGTAAGTACATATAGTTAATTAATATTAAATGTATAATTACACTGTAACAAGGACACCTTAAAATAAAGTGTAACACAAAGGTGTTCCACAATAAAGTGTTAACCAAAGTGCATTGTCTGCTATAAAATATAAAATATCCTACAAAATAGGACACATGCTTACTTAATAACTGTTTTCTTCCATATTTATTTCATATTCATGTACATGCTTTATTTTTTAAGATTTTTTTCTAAAGCATTGTTAAATAGCTATGTAAAGCTTTGACTTCAAAAACAGTATAGATATTAAACTATATATTGTTATGATTTAAATCTGTATTTAACCATAGAAGGATCTGAAAGTAAAAAAAAGATGCAAAAGTCAGATTTTGTGGTGGAATTTTTATAATCTTATTTTAAGCGATTAACATTTAAATGATTAACAAAGCGCAATCAAATGTAATCAGTTACATTACTTTAATAAAGTAACTGTTAGACTATATATTACATTTTAACTAGGGTAACTTGTAATCTGTAACCTATTACATTTCCAAAGTAACCTTCATATTTGTATTCATATATAAAATAAACAAACTAATTAGTCAACTAGCATTTGATCATAAGACTATTCCACCCATCTCCAAATATGGTGAAACAGATGACCAAAAAAGCAGAGAACCTACTTTACTCCCCACTATTTTCCAAAAATTTTCATTTTTCTCTATATACACCCACATGTAGACAAACAGAGTCTCTTAAGGTATGCCATCCATTTTCTGTGACCCATCCAAGGACATCTTATCAACACCCAGCTTCCTGTTCTGAAGCCCTGACTCTATAACGACTAACATTTGGGGCCCTTGCTTACAAAATGACCCCCTAAAACATACATCAAAGTGACACACACCACTTACCATGTTCTCACACACACACACACTTTCAATTAAATTACAAGTTAAGGTACCACATATGTTAGCCAGCAATGTGTTTTCAGACATACAGTACACACCTTTTCACTTTATAACTTTAAGACCAGTGTGAATTTAAGACTTTAGTGTTGACAATGATTTGGCCAGAAATATGAACGATTGTGTGTGTGTGAGTCAAAGATAATCGCTGTGAGAATACATTATGCTTACCTGCAGACCAATAAAGCTACTAGTAGATGTGTAATTGGCATATGAATAAACATAATCTTCAAAAAAAGTAATTGGCATATAGGTGAAATAAAGGGTAATATTTACTGTACCTGTGTATCTGAAGCTCAAAGCCAATGGTAGGAGGGGCATCATCCAGTCGCTGTACAGAAAACCGTAAACCAACCGACAACTAAAGCCAGAGAGAGAGAAAGAAGAAAAGAAAAAACATGAAGACATCAAAAGCTTAAGGGACATCTGTAAGTGCTCAGTAAAACAGAATAGAGCTCTACCCCCAGTGTCTCAAACAGGAAAAACCCACCACAATTAACACTGTGCCGTCTTACATGCTGGGGGGAGGAGTGTGGGGTCTGTCTGGACAGTCTCACTTGCTGTTATACCACCAACAAATGTGATGCGATCTAGGAAAATCCATCGGATGTCACACTGGGACGTTTTCAGGAAATTAAAAATAAATAGGTTGAATGTCCATTTTGGTCAAATTTGGTTTTCATTAAAGTATTATTCTATAAATCTCATCTATCATCTCTGCAAATTCACCTGTTCATTTAGAAAAAGTGTTTTACTGGCAAGCAGAAAAGATGTTAACTTGATAACACGCTTCGAACACTACAAAGACTATTAAAATAAACCATGTAACCTATATAATAAAGGTTTATCAATGCACATTTTCCACCAGTCCTTCCACTACAAGTTTAGAACACAAAACTAGTTATAGTTCTGAACTGTGTCTGGTTATGTATTACAAATCCAGAGTACTGTAGTAGAACAGGAGTCAGCATGCTGTAATCTGCGAATGATTTATGAACAGATATACAAAGCGCGTTCTTGTCTTCAACTTTGATAAACTTTTTTGATCCACTTTAAATCAAAACAATTTCTCAAGCAACAATATTTATACTAAAATCGATCACTACAGATGCAATATGATGCCAGTTTCATTTGTATGAAATGACGTGTGATACACAGTATGATTATAGCAATGTCAGAGGCAATGAGAATCATGTTCAAACTCATTTATTAGTTTAAAAATGTTATATTTTCATGTTTATTGTGACATATAATGGAGCCAAAGATAAATGATCAGAATAAATAGTTTACCTTGCGCATCTTTTGTTTACGCAACAGACACTAAATTAATGTTGTTCCTAAATGATCCATCTCTACTGACCACTGAATATCATACTTGACCAATCAGAAACAAGTAAACAACAGTGCTAATGTTAATTTCTGTGACTATAAGCAATTCAGGGATGTAGAATATGGCCATGCAATATGTTAATATGCATGCTAATAAGCAACTAGTGAGAACCTTTACCCTTACCCATTACCCTTATTGTTAACTTATTACCAATGTATTTATATAATTAGAATTTGCCCTTACATAAAAGCCAGCTTTTAAAAACAAGTCTTTATAAAGCCATTTTCTCTGATTTATATCTTTTGTTGTCTTTCAGCTCTGCTGAATAAAGTCTAAACACTGGAATCTTCATTTGCAAACAAATAGTAAAATTTCACTAATCATCTCTTTTTCTCGTTGGCTGTAACTGCGTCCACATGGTGTAGTTCATTAGAAAAAGCTGGATAATGGCTGCTGGGATGGATAATGAAGGCCAGTCCTTTAGCTAAAGGCTATGTGCTTACTCTGGAGCCCCATAAATGAGTTTCCCCAGGCAGAAACCTTCCTTACTACAAAGTCCCCTCATAACAAACGGGTGAGAGTAACAAGTGCTGTTAAACTTTAAAGAGGAACTGGCCACGGAGCCTCTTTTTGTGGTCTCGCGTCCTTTTTTAAAACCCAGAGAGTTGGTAAATCAAATGAAGATCACGTCTCTGCAACTTCATGCATGTGTTGAGAAAAGACTTCATCTCAATCGGAGTTTACAAGGGCTGGTTCATATGTTTCTGTGGCAACAGTAATCATCTAATTATACTAATGAGACAATAACTCTTAATCGAAAGTTTTAATGAAACTCAGAACAGATCTTAGCTTATAACATGGGAAAAATGCACAAGTTCCTCAAGTGTGTTTGATTAAATGCATTTCACAGCATAGGAATGAAACGTTAGATGCCGTTTCCATTCGAAACAGCACAAACATACACATCAAAAGCGTATACATATGTGCAATGGTATTTTTTCAGATGGATTACAGATTGACTAAGTAAAGATGGATAGAGTGCATCCAGAAAGCAGGAAAATGGCTGGATTGTGCCTGATTGAAAACAAAGAACAATGTAAGCCAAAAAATAAATAAATAAAATAAGCCTGTCAGTCTATATTTTACAGAAGTGTATCACTCCTGAAATATCAGCCCACTCTTCTCAAGACATAATATATAGCTTGAAGATGCTGGGAAATCATTCTTTTCGAGGTGTTGCAGATAGAGACTAAAGCCACTGAAACTGTTGCCAAATTCTGTGATTCTATATCACCCTAATGTGACATCAGCTCAAACGGGTAGGAGTCGGTGAAACAATAAACTCATTCAGTGCATTTCTTTTACACACCATGAAACTCCTTTCTCTACTGAATACCACAGCCAGAGCAATAGACGGGGCGAGTCATGTCCGATTTGCATGAATTATGGCTCACAAAAGACATTTTAACACTACCAGTGAATATAATGCATTTTGAATTAGAAAAGAAGATTCACATTAGTTAGACGGAGGCGGTTTATTTGGTTTACTAAAATTAAGAGCCAAAAGAGCAAAAGCTTTATGGACAGCACTTCTGATGAGTCCCTGTGTTTATTTAAAGGAATAGTTAACCCAAAATTTAAAATGATGTCATAATTTACTCAACCACATGTTCTAAAGCTATATGACTTTTGTTCATCTTCAAAGCACAAATGAGGATATTTGTAATGAAATCTATCCCTCCATCGACAGCCTACCCAACTACCACTTTCAAGAAAGGTAGTAAAGACATCACTGAATTAGTCAATCTGACTTCAGTGGTTTAATCCCTAATTTTGTGAGGTGACGGAAATGCTTTATATGTCCAAAAATACAAAACAAGGTGTCACCTCATCCTTCAGAAATAATTAATGGAAAACTGCTTCTGCTTGATATTTGTGACTGCCTAATAGTTTTATTACAAAAACAGGACATTTTTGTATTTTTTAATGTTTTTGTTTTCATTCATACTTGCTAAAGAATATTGATTTCTTTCAAAAGTAATTTCTTTCATTTTCAATATCTGGAAGCTATAAGCTGGAAGTTTCTACTTTAGAGAACAGGTTAATACAAAGCTCTGTGGCTCTCATTCTGTTTGAGGTGGTGTGTCTAACATGTTTTGTGCACATTGGTCCTGTGATGCCCTTTTTGTGATGAATTAGCTGCACCACATGGTTATGACTTCCATTTTATGGGCTATGAGAGGATAGTTTGGAAAGTTTTGAAAAATAAGAAGAAAACAGAAAATAAGTAAAAAAAAAAAAAACATATTGCATTTGGTCACAGGCTACACACTGATTCCATGTGTCATACGATTATTTTATGACACCAGTGATGACAGTGTGTGATTTGTGAGTGCGCATTCATGACGTGTTTCTCATTTTGCTTGTTGTATGTGAGGTGGGGGATCTGCAGCCTTGTCACCCTCCTCTGCTGGTGCCATGATAATTTAGCCCATGTGGGTTTAACCCTAGAGGCTCCATGACGAAGCCTGTCTCCAAATCTATAACATGTTAACAGGTCACAGAGCCAAACAACTCGCTTTCTCTTCTGAACAAAGACAGTCACCGGCAGTGTTGGGAATAACGGCGTTATAAATAAACGGCGTTACTAACTGCGTTATTTTTTTCAGTAACGAGTAATCAAA
>JAUCMS010000028.1:12088655-12100696 GCA_032357445.1 Enteromius radiatus | reverse complement strand
ATGGATTCTTGTTTCCGTGTCCTGCCTGCCTGTCGGGGAAGCGAGAGCGCGAGCCTACACAGCCGCTACATAACACCTATTAATTGAACTAATAGTGTAAACACATATGCTAATTACCACAATAGATCGAAGCAGGCATTTAAACTTCCAGCTATCTGCTTTAACTAATCATTAGGTAATGATTTGCAAAGGCATCATTATGTTACTACTGTACTTTACTTGTTGAGGTGAATGACTAACTAACTAATACAAAATCCATAATCATAATTTTTCATAACTTGTGCATTAGTTAAGCATTATTTAATGCATATTTATGCAGCCATATTGTAAAATGTTATCATTATTATTATTATTATATATTAGATTTAGATTCAACTTTATTGTCATTACACGTGTACAAGTACAAGGCAACAAAATGCAGTTATTATTATAAGTTCATTAGAATTTGGACCATGTTTTTATGGTCATATTTTTATAATACGCACATTGTTGGACCCAGTGGTTTTTCATGTCTGTAAAACGTTTTCTACACTGTGGCATGTATTCAGTTAAGACGGACAATGAACTTGTTATATATATACCCCAGCATCAAATCAGTGTGACTGTGACAAATATTTAAGGCTGTCTACATTACAAACCAATTGTGTGATGGGGATAAATTAGAGAGGTATACAAAGCCTTTCTGAACACAATGTCCCGCTGTGTCCCTGTGTTGAAGTGTAGACATGGAAACTTCAACTGAACTGTAAAAACCATAATGTTGTTGAGGATAGTTATGTCTCACGGGGGGCTGAATTTCACCCATAGGCCAGGCTTTGAGTATCTCTCACTCTGTAATGAAACAACTGACAAACTCCACAGAATTGACAAAAACAAAGGGATAAAAGGATACAGAATATGGGAAGTGAGAGAGCCCATGACTAGTAACAGATCTGAGAGGAATGTGTGCTTATGGGAATCTTCTGAGCTAAGCAAACCGTTCTGAGGTAGACGGGAAAGAAAAGTTTAATTAGACTTAAAAAAATAAAATCATCACCACAAGAAAGCACTCATTTCCGTCCACTGGACCACCGTGTGTGTGTGTGTGAGTGGGAAGTGTGTGTGTGCACACGTGCATCAGTTTCACTGTTTCTCTTGGGCGAGTTCCTCTCTATAAATATCCGTTGTGTGTTGTTGGTGATTCTTGATCATTTCCTTTTCCTGTTTTCTAGCAGTGGGCACAGTAGCTGGCACAGTGCCCAAAGACCCCCAACATTAACAGTCAGACTGTCAACGGAAAAGAACAGCATAATATATATGAGACCGAATTCATTATGACACTTTACAAGATACTTAATTGTGTGGCTTGGCCTTAATAGACTGCATACATATACTACATGCCACAGTGGAGAGAAACAGACATTTTACAGACATAAGAAACCACTGGGTCCAAAAATAACACACATGCTCAAGGGCCTAATCTTATTTTCTGGCCCTCTAATTATTAGCTCTTACGTACTTTGTTAAAAAGTTCTTTCATTAATGATTGCTTTTAGAAGATTTGTATAGATTCTTTCTGGGCCTGCCAACAACCAAAACTAAACACCAGGACACTACAGACTGTATAGCCACACACATAAGTGATGCTTCTCACTGGATCCTCTCAAAAAGCAAATCATCCGGAGGCAACAGAGCAACAAAACTGAACAAACAAAACTCAGAACAACGAAGCCAAGCACTTGACTATAAGATATATATTCATATATATATAATTCATTCAGCAGAAGTACAGAAGCACACAGACACTGTGACAAGAGTCACTTCATCACACCAGTGCAGCCATATGGCTAATGTAACAAAGATACAGCGTGTGATATCAGATTCATTATGACCATATCAGTTATTGATTAAGTCATTATTCTCCAAAACTCCAAGGCAGCATCATCTCATAATGTGATACTTTTACAATTCCAGAAAAAATGAGTCAAGATCTACAGCATAAGTAATCCACAAAATGAACCCCTGCATAAATCAAAGTGTGTTTTGTTACCATAGAACTCAGACACGTTACATAAAATATTTGAGTCTCTAAGCACACTGGCATTTCATACAAGTGATAAAGTCTTACATGACAACATGCTTTTGGAAAATAGAGAATCGGTTGGCTTACATCTCATGTACGGATATCATATCCTCATCTTATTTTCATCCACATTAAGTGTCATTTTAAAATTACACTGACATTTCAGATTGTGTTACAGTAACATATGGAGCTGATTCATAGAGTGCACATGTGCACGCACGCATAGGCCTACACACACACACACACACACAGTGACCAGCAAAACAGAAAACCTCTGTCTGCAACTCAACCCAATCTGTCTGTAGTGATGGAGATGATCTGTGGCTGATTAGTCTGGTCTAAACTCAACCCATGAACACCTGGCTTCTTTCAAATGTAGAAAGATCTCTTAAAAATCATAAGAAATAGAGAAATGCTGCCATGACAACATAATTAGCGATGATCAGGACAGAAATTGAGAGACAGGGCTACACAAAAAGGATTTTTCCCCTGTGTGCGCAGGCAAATTAGTAGTACATTTATAAACTCTTTTTATTGTTACATTTCCAGCAATATTTAATATACATTTCTAAATTATTAAATAATTTACATCTGATTTATTTTAAATTTTTCCATCATATACATTTTTTGTTGATCTTTATCTATTTATATATTTTGAAATACTAGTGGTTGAAAAGCAACAGGAATATAAACCACGTGACCACAATCTATACAAAACACACACACACACACACATAACAGAGTGGTTTACACCCAACTCTTCACAGGAAAATGCAGACAAGGGCACCAAATCATTAATTTTACCCTTCCCGACTAGCTAGAGCTGTATATTTCAAGCGTGTGATAGAGAGACAGGATATCCTATAGAAAAGGCAAATAGGAAATGGATGCATATGTAACCTCTGTCTCATTGGCCTTGGAAAAACTCCTGAAACATGCAAGAAAACACTCTGACGTTAACACAAACACTTACCAAGGTAGCCATCCTGGTTGATATCTCCGAGAGGAGCGATGGCACTTCCATACCGGCTGAACAGGTGCATTCCAGTGAGCGTGATTGGAGGGGAGAAGAGAAGCACGTCCTCTTGCAAGTACAAGTACACACGGCCCACCTCACGAGGTTTACTCTCAAACTCACGGTCCATGTAGAGTGGAGCTCCAACTAGCACATCATCTAGCCTGCGTGTGCACATAAATTCACAAATTTGACACAAACACCTATAGGTTTAGAATGTTTAGAGGCCCACAAGTAACATAAATTGTAGATGTATTTGTTTTGAAGATGCTTTACTTGGAAACTGAACGGATGGTTAACAACTGAATAAAGACCTGCAGCTTTATAGTGCATGTTTGAAGTCAAAGTATCATACAAGACGTCACCCTTGAGGTTTCAAGTCAGCGATACATACAAGGAGGTGCACCATTGAACCACTGTAAAATATGAGCCATCAGAGAAGACAAAGACGAGCCAGCGCGTGACAGTATCATGGCGGAGGATAAAGCATAAATCTTATAAATGCTGATAATATAAAACAGAGACATTTTGCTTGGAAATATGAATTTAGGAGTGTGTTTTGGACTGCGTGAGGACTGATGGAGGAATACCAAAATGTTCCTACAGTTCGGAACAGGGCATTCTGAGAATATCGTGGACTGAAACCAACAAAGATGGTGGCGGAATTCCAATGATACGGAATGAAACATCGTATAAAATTCACATTTGTACATCTCAGACTTCTCAGATATAAGATAACAGATATAACCAAGTTATGTTATTTGATATCCAAAAATAAATCACTGTGATTTATATGTTTCAGCATTTAGTAGTCAAAAAATAACAGAAACGATGCATTGAATTCAACACTTCAGACTGATTGGCCTTGAATCCAGCAAATGAGCCATTTCAACAGCTATAAGTCTAATGAGCTGGAATTCACTCTGTACATTGGTCATTGCTGGTGTATCATTTAACTGCTCTTTCTGCTGCTTTACTGTGTATTCAACTATGTACCGTTGGTAAGAAAGCCTTTCAGTTAATGGCATAAACATATGTCAGCATTTCAGACATAAGAGAAGGAGCTTTGGCGCTGATGTGTCAGCAAAGTTTGGTATCCTCATAAGACCAAATTAGAAACACATTTTGTACATTGTATCAAATTCCTTCTTGGACGTTGTGAGCATTTAAACAAGGGTCAAGTAAACCAGAGCTTAATGCATGAGTCTAAATAAGCCAAAGCCCATATAAAACCTCATGGTCCTATTTATATGATTTATATGGTCCAAGTTCTATTTAGTTCTGAATACACCTTGTAACTAAATACAGTGTGAGCTGGTAAATTAAATTAGCTCAAAACAAATAATATGGACAGATAATGCCTTGATTCAATGCAGACAGACCATGAGGAACACCTACGTACTACGTAAGTACAGAATGTGCTTTTTGGAGTTGCCTCACGTAGGGATAAACATATGAACTTCATGTAGACCAGGGGTAGGCAACGTCGGTACTGGAGTGCCAATGTCCTGCAGAGTTTAGCTTCAACCCTAATCACACACACCTGAACCAGCTAATCAAGGTCTTCGGAATTACAAGGGCTACAGGCAGGTGAGGTTTTTTTTCAGGGTTGGAGCTAAACTCTGCAGGACATTGGCACTCCAGGACCGACGTTGCCTACCCCTTATGTAGACAGACCTACTCATGTACCACAACCTCTTACACTGAACAACTTTTTTGTGACCTTACATGTGACTGGACATTAATTTCCATGTTGACTTACCCATCTCCATTTAGATCAGTCACTGCAACAGTGTATCCAAAATAAGAGGCCATCTGCCAGAAAAAAAATCATAGTCCAATTTAGACAGACATTAATGTATTAATTAAATAACAGTATGTTTTTATTGGCTGTGGAAGGCAAAACTCAAAAGAACAACAATAATCAGAAGTGTTTGTGTACAATTTCTATTGATTATGGGGCCATTAAATTCATCAAATGACAAAGCGCAGGTACCCAGATGTTGCATGCTCCACAACTTAGAACTGACCCAAAACTCCTGCAAATAACTAGTGAACAAATAGCATGTTTAACTAAAAAAATCATAAAATTTAAATTTTGAAAAAAAAAACAACAAAAAAAAACAGTTCAAACTATGGAAGCCTGTTTCTGCTGCTAAATAAAAAAATTTAAAATTGTTATTGTGACTTTTTATATATAAACTTGCAAATGCAAGATATAAAGTCCAAATTGCAGGATATAATTTTATATCTTGGAATTCTGATTTATTTCTCACAATTGTGTGATATAAAGTTGCAATCTGGAAAAAAAAAGACTAATATGTTCTCAGAATTGCGAGTTTACATCTCACAGTTCTGACTTTATAACTCGAAACTGAAAAAACAAAAATAAGTCGCAATAACTTATTTTTATTCAGTGCCAGAAACGGGCTTCTATACAAAACAAAACAAAAAAATAATAAAAGGTCAGACAGTTACTCACCTGCTCCCCAGTAAAATTCTGAATAAAAGACAGGTTTGTTGCATTGATAACAGCCACCTAGAATAAGAGAAGAGTCGGACTGTATTAGTGGTAATAAAACACTGTTTCCATTCATGACAGATCGTCATGATTCTGATGTACTGCAGGACTTGCCTATCTGACCACATGTCTGTCCTCCACTCCAAACCAGAGTGATTTTCCTCATGTTAGGCATTTAGTGCTCTAATAATTACATCCAGACTGATCTTAGTGGATATTTTATGGGACACGTATGACTGAGATCCTAAATCAAACAAAGCCACATATGGCTAATACCCGAGAATATAACATGCAGCATAAAAAAAGATCCAAATTCACTGTCTGCTTCACAAACCGCCCCTCCAGCTGAATATGATTCTGTTTAATTTAGGGCCAAAGGGGACACCCCTACGTCCGAGATGTTACAGCCCTAATTGGGAATTCCTTCTTAAGACTTCAAATCACATCCAGATGAGAAACTCGCAGGCGCACAAGTGACGGGGTTTTACCGGAATACCAGTCTTTGCAAAACATACAGCTTTTTTGGTTTATTTGAATAAACAAATGTTTCAATCTTAGTACAAAGGTAGTGATTAACCTCTTGAACATTTCTCACATTCTTCCTTCCCCCTTGACCTTTCCCTCTAACCTTTGATTCCATATCGTACCGTGACAAAAACACAGGAAACAAAGTCTGTTTAGGACTGTATACTTACATAACCGAAGTTGTGTGCCCCTCGAGGTACCCCTGCTACCAGTTCTGCATAGAGGATACACGAAAAGCATACAGTAAACATACCTGGGATATTTACACATGCGTCAGCAGGTTTATATATTTTAGACTTGCAGAGTTTGAAGAAACAAATGATGTGCTTCAGTACTCAACAATAATAAAACATACACTTTTCTTGTTTTGAGAAGAGTGTATGAGTGAACGTTTCCACACTCACAAGCACTTATCTAGCGCATCTCAGGCTAAAGGCTAAAGCAGTGAGGTGGGACGTGTGAATGTTGTTAATCTCGTCTCTGTCAACACCATGTCAGTCACTCATTTATTATAAATATTTAGAAGAGAGAGACAGAGAGGAGAGAGACACACAGTGGAGGAGACAGAGGCTGTCTGAGGCCTGATGGATGATCTTGGAGATAGTGATGTGGTGGGAGGGTTTGCGGCTGTCTGTCGGATTTGTCCCACCCACTGAGATCGGAGAGAGGGACTGTTCAAAAGTCTGCCTTGTTCCCAGAGACCCATCGCAGCCCTGTTCGTCGTCCTCGACCCTTCCCCCCGCCACCTCAAATTTCCCGCCTTCCTTGACCGCAAAGTGTGCCACAGCAAAGGCCATGTACCAAACTCTGACAAAAAGAGATCAGCATGTCTCTCCTCTCTGAATTCACCAATAATCTAGACCAGATAAAACATATGTCTGAGAAACACGGAGAGGGAATTCTGGGAAGAATGAGCTGAAACCGCCGATAGCGTTGATTATTGTGCATGCGTGCTAGACACAATTCTGTCACAATTTTCTGTCTAGCAGAACAGATAACTTGAGCATGACACAGCAGACTACTATAATCTGTGATACTTTATGATCATTATTGATGAATTATTGAAGTCATGATCAATACACTCTATACATTTTTTGTAATTTTAATAGAAAAAGATATACATATGTCACCCTTGAAAAAAAACAGTCATAGGTAGCATGGTATATCAGAAATCATTAGGATATTTAGTAAAAACCATGTTAGATAAAGATATTTTCTAAATTTCCTACCGTAAATCTATCAAAACATCATTTGGACAACTTTAAAGGCGATTTACTCAATATTTAGATTTTTTTGCGCCCTCAGATTTCCAGTTTTTCAAATGTTTGTATCTCGACAAATATTATTATTTTACAGCTTAACAGCTTTCAGACGAGGTCGAAATGTTAGTTTTAAAAAATATACCCTTATGACCACTGTTTTTGTGGTCCATGGTCACATATACAGGAAAATTGTGAATGTATTAACATCACATTATATGTAATTTTACAGTAAAACGATGTTTAGAAGTAAAATTTAGGAATTACAGTATCTTTCAACTGTAGTATCATACAATTCACAATGAAAAAGAATAAAATGAATAAAAATCCCTGTGGGACACTCACTTGATTACAGTTTTGTTTCTTCATATTTGTACATTAGGGGGTTTTTTTGTTACATTTTCAAATTTACATCTACAGTATAGCACAATATACACAATTTTTAAGCAGCTTTACAGAAATATTTTATAATGTTAATGTTTAAAATATCTTATTGTAATATTAAATAATACCTTAATAATTTGTAATATTTTAACATTATATGACCTAATGAAATACACAGTAACTAATATACCATCCAGCAATATTAGAAACACTGTCACAGTATTTTACAGTGAACTTCTGGCAACCACAACTGCTTTTTTAACCAGCCTTTGTAGAAAATGTAAACAAACACGTCTTTTTAAAATTTAAATGTGTACTTCAATTAGATGCACTCTATTATATAGCATAATAATTCACGCAAGATTATTCTATACCCGATTTTAGTCTGTTCAAGCTGGGTTGTGGGTGGTTGGCAAATAAGTTGCAGGGTTTTGCAGAACGTTACTGTCTGATGGATAGGTAGGCTAATGATTGCTTATGAGTCAATGTGGGCGCACACATGTGTGTGTGTTAGAGAGGGATGACAAGACTGCAGACGGGCTGTTTGTCACTGGGTGGCATGTGAGGGACAGAATCCTGCGAGCGCTCTGTAATTATGGTCTGAGGCTGAAGGGTCCGATCAAAGCTCAGTAAGCAACAACTCCACACAACAACCACACACAGAGACAAAGAGCTCTCTCTCATGCACTCACATTAATACACAAACTCTAGAAAAGATGCCGAGGTTTGTTTACAGTATGTGTCTGAGATAGAGGCCTGCTACTCAGCCCAAACATTACGACTAGTGAAGATGTTTTAAAGAACGTTCTGTCTACACATGGAGACTTTTGAGTTCCACAGAAACAAAATCAAAATCTGCAATCGTATATAAAGGTGTTCTCACCTTGTTCTGAATCACCTGTAAACTCTCCGACCGCTACAGAGTAACCTGCCAGACACAGAAAGAAAAAAACAAACATAAAAAAACAGAACGACTACAGTGAGAGGAACGGTTAATGCAGCTAACCAAAGTGGGTCAGTGTAAAATGAATGTTTACTGATGTTGGTTTTATCTCGTCATTTTATCATTGATTGCACTATTATCGTGACAGGCCATCTGTGATGATGCTTACTTACAGCACAGGGATGTGTTCATAGGATTTTCAAGTGTGTTTTTAAAGAATATGTGTGTGTGTGTGTGTGAGTGTTTTGAGGTCTGTACTTCCAGATGGAAATGTTATCAGTAGGCACAAACTTAGCACCGAACTGAGCTATGGGACAGAGGGTCAAGGTTACCTCAACATCCACCAAAAAAGCTCATGTGTGTCCATGTGCGCGTGTGTTTATTAAATTGACAGAGGGCTGGTCCTCTGACCCATAGACAGGGCTCCAAAGCAAATCGCTGGTGTCTCATAAAGCATCTTTACCTTTCAAAGGCAAACACACACAAACATATTTCTTACCTAGGTAACTGTCATCATATGCGTCTGATGCAGCCACAGTCTGCTTCTCTCCCTGAACTTTGCGCAGAATATTTTTCAGGGAATAGCCATTCAATATTTCAGCAACACCTGCAGTGATCACTTGACCTAAACACACACAAATACACATTCGTTTCCACATAAGCCTACTGATTTTGGGTCAGTGTGTGTTGATATGCATCACAGATGCTGTACAATTGTTGTGGCAAACTGTGAGGTACAAATATTCATGTAGAAATCATGAATCAAAACAGATTACAGATACATGTGATTTCTTCCCTTATTAAAAATATATCTTTATACTCTAAAAAAAAAAAAAAAAAAATATATATATATATATATATATAAATATATAATTTATAGTTTTTTAATATACTTTTTTATGTCTTTCTAATTGTAAGATGAGTTATTGTGACCTAGAATTAATTTATGTTAATTTAATTAATTAATTAATTAATTTATTTATTTATTAAATTAATTTATATCTAATTTAGATTTGTACAGAGACCGGGAGGGTACGTCTTCGGTTCACTTAGTTTCGTCGTGGCCACGACATATTAACTTGTGGGAACGTGATATTATGTCGTGGCCACGAGATGGTTTTGTCGAGGTAACGACATCCTTATGTCGTGGGCTCGAGATGCTATGGTGAGGGAACAACATATTTTTCTTGTGGCCAGAAGTTTATTGCATAAACAAGTCTGCGTGACCATAGCAACCCGGGATTATCAGAGATGTTTAAAACATTTTTATTACATTAAACATTTAATTTACTATTTGTATATTTTTCTTCTTCTATTTGTTAGAGCAATATTTTAATATTTATTTCATATATTTATTTCAAGAGTATAGGTGTATACCTAATTAACGTTTTGTATAGTTATTGCTAGTATACTTTATGATTGTAGACTGTTTATGCCCGTGCGTGATGATAAATAAGCATGTTGTGTTTTAATTTGCAAGTAAAAATGTGTGAATGATTTATTCCTCAATGAAAAAGATGACTAGCCATTAGACTATATTAATAATTATTAATAAAATATATTTAATTCAAACCTTTAAACTGTATTTTAAATTCCAGTCGCCAAAATCAAAGCTTTATTAGGCTACATTGTATTACATATATTTCATTGTATTACATATATGTCTCTACATATATATATATATATATATATATATATTAATAATATTAATTCAAAATAAAATAATAATGAAAGTCGTCCCTTCCTGTAACGTCTGTATGTTTTGCCACGTGCCCATGTTTGTGTTCGATGTTTACCTGTGTCTCCCCACGTGCTCTTTGTGACCTAGTTTTGTTTGATTATGGATTCCTTTCAGGTGTGTTTAGTTCGTTATCTGTGATTGTCTTCCCTTTATAAGTTGCCCTCTGTGATTCAGTCCTCGTCCGTCGTCGTATATGCTAAGTGTGTGTTTGTACCTTGTGTTTTGAACCACTCTGAAGTAAATATGATTGTCTTTGAAAATGACTTTGTGACTCTCTGCGTCATTCCTCCGCACAACCGTTACACTTCCCAGTCACCGTAGATTTGTTATGTTTCATATTTGAAATATTTTCCAGTGGAAATACCACTGCTACTGCAGAATGGTCCACTACTGATAATCTGATCCAAGGATGGAAGCTTAATTCAGAACAGGAAGAAACAAGAGGATAAAACTTTTCTTAAAACGGTTTTACTTCCACAACATTAATATTTGTCATTCTGCAACTAAATTACTAATCTAAATTACATAAGCACTGGGGAAAACAACACAGATGCTAGTTCTCAGATTAAGATGCAAGAGTGAGAGGAATGTCTTCCATTTTTGTTGTTCACGTTCAATAAACACATTACTCTCTTTTACTACCAGTCTACAGCGTGACCTGAACCCCAAGCATTAATCTCTCTTAATGTGTATGTTTAGCTGTGTGTCTGTGTGTACATGCATCTCTTTTAATTTGCATTTGTTTTGTGGACACACATGACACAACATAGTACTTTATCTCCTCATAGAAATCTGTTATCTTCTCCCTCCAAAAAACAATGAAAGGCAAAGGTTAAGACGGACTGAGCGTGGGAAAAGAGGAGAGGAGAGAAAGTAAGTGGCAGGTCATAACTTCTAATGCATCTGTATTTGTCTGCAGCATGAAGTATATGAAGAAATAGAGAGACTCTGTGTCTGGCATTATTTTTGTGTCATCTCAAGTCATCTGTCTCTACATTACAAACAAAAACCAATAACACATGTGAGACGTGACGTGGAACCCGGTATTATTAGTATTTATTAAGAGCCGTGACTCTGAGTTCAGCTTGTGGGGGGTCTAAAGATTGAACAAATGTGTTTTCGTGTCCTAACATACGACTGCAATTACACAACAAACATCCAGCATTGTGATCCAAATCCAGACGCTTAAACAATTGCATATACATCCGGCCACAAAATAGCTGTGCCTCATTTGGTCCATTCCACGCATTTTTTATTCCAAGATTTTTCACTTCACAAGAAATACAGTTAGATGTATTCTTGAAGGTTTCTTGCACCTGGATTTAAAGCAAACTTTTCTATCACTTCTTTAGCCATTCATGAAAAAACAACAACAAAAAGTAAAAAAAAAAAGTTTATGGCTAAAATAAACTTTAAAATAAAATTAAATATGTGAACCTAGACCACAAAACCAGTCATAAGTCATAAGCACAGGTATATTTGTAGCAATAGTCAACATACATTGTATGGGTCAAAATAAGTAGGGATGCACCGATAGCGATCGGCCGATATGTTTGCGCGTTTTGTCGGTAAAAGCGGTTCTGTAATCAGC
>JAUCMS010000028.1:12065038-12076037 GCA_032357445.1 Enteromius radiatus | reverse complement strand
AAGGATAAAGGAAACACGGAGCTGTACATCTCTGGTTAATTTGAAGGTTTTTATCCTACATACACAACAAGTCGTTTCACAATACATGAATTACACTTGCAAAAAAATGTATAGACTGCAAATCTTGTTTTCCTCACGCTTGAATCTAGATTTGCGCCTTTACAAATCTTTTCTTGCGCTTGCAATCTTATGTACACTTGCACAACACGTACTCTTCACATGCAAATCTTTTAGGCATTATTTTATCTCCATAGAGTACCGCTGCCCTTAAAAACACGCATGCACTGAGCCTCGTTTATGAACAGAGGAATGCACGCATGCATCACAGCAGATTGTGCACTGGAGAAAATAATTATTGAGTAAAATCGTTATTTTTACTACTTTCATAGTTTAAAATCAGAACATACTTCGTATTCAAACCTCATTGAGAAACTTGTTTTAAACACAGATGATTCAAGAAGGAAGAGTGAATAAAATAAGCATCTTCTGAGAATTAAAAACACCTAAAAAATATATATGAATTCCACTCCTGCTCTGTTCACCATAAAAGTACTCCACAGTAGAGCTAGCAAAACATTTCCTTACATAGCTTACTGCTGTTGAGATACAAAGAATGTTTTTGGCCCACTCTCAAAGAAAAGCAGGTGAAATATATAAAAGCCTTCACAGAAGCGCACATGCATCAGCCAGGTCTGAAGTGTTCTCTGCTGTCCATTTTTGTGTCCTGGTGAAGACTGCTGGCGACAATCTTAAATGTAGTGTTGTCTTTGCAACCCAGGACTAAAAGCATGATGATTCGATTCCATAGACGATAATGGGTTCAGAATTGGATCTCCAGTGATTGTTGTCATCGCTCTGTCCGTTCTAATAAAACACACATTCTCAGTAGTGAATGGATACCTGCTTCCCTTTTTAGAATGACATATTTGGTTCAGCTGCCTCTGAAGACTTTTTGTAAACAATGAGAAGAGTTCATATCTAACAGACAGAAAAAATAATAGATTAGGCATGGTCCATGTATTGTACTTTCATTCCAGGAGGAATGAGAGAGCTGGAGAACATTCTCTGAATTCCCCTCTAAAGCTCTGGGAGGCAAAGAGCCAGACAGACTTTTATCACACTGGCCAGAAACACTGGGATTTTAAAACAAGTCTCATGAGCTTAATCATCCAATATATTACACACTCACCAGCAAAAAATAAAATGGACACATCATCTAGCGTCCTATTAAATGAAAAGCACATTCTGCAGCAGTATTAAAGCATCATTACCTTTGCTCTTGCTTGTACAGAATGGATGAGCTGGATTTTAAGGGGTTAGTTCACCCAAAAATGAAAATTGTGTCATTATTTACCCTCGTATTGCTCCAAACCCATAAGACCTTAGTTCATCTTCGGAACACAAATTAAGATATTTTTGATGATAACAGACAGCCATCTGACCCTCCATAGACAGCAACACAACTGAAATGATCCCAGATCCTGAAATGTGGTAAAAACACAGTAAAAAAGTTTTTTTTGCACATATAAAACCAAAATAACATCATATACTTAACCAGTCTTCTCCTATGACTTACATCTTCTGGCATTTTAGAGAACATTACTTCTAGGTGCAAGCAGCAGCAGATTACTCATATGTGCGTGCTTTCACCTGGATGTAGTTTTCTCGTAGCATTGCAAAAGTGAGGTTGAGCCTCTGATGTCACATGGATTGTTTTACAGAATCTTTTAACCACGTTTGTAGATCTGGGATCATTTCAGTTGTATTGCAGTCTATGGAGGGACAGATGTCTCTCTGATATCATCAAAAATATCTTAACATCTTATGGGTTTGGAACGACATGAGGGTGGTGAGTAATTAATGACAACATTTTCAATTTTGGGTGAACTAACCCTTTAATAACAGAAATTGCATGTACTAAATGTGAGCTTACAGGAACCATATGCCTCACAAAAATATTTAGACGTTGAATTATGACAACTAAAATAAGTTTTACAATTTTGTACTTTTTTTGTAAAAACGACAAGAACAATTTTACAAGCCTTAACAGAAAAATGAATGCAAGTTATTTTATAAAACATTGAAATGTCTGTTTTTCAAACCTAATAACCTAAATACCAGTTTGCAGTAATCTGTAGTCTATTATGAAATTCCATTGAACTCAGCTTCTATTGAAACCAGAACATTTCTTTAATTCAGCCTGTGATGTGAAAATGAACCTTTTCCTGAAATGTAGTGTTAGTCAACAGGATTTGATTTGCACCACACATATCGCTTTGAAATGTGATTAAAAGCTTTATCTTGGTCTCATCTGACTCCTATATCTGGTTTACTATTATGCATTATTGGCAAACTCCAGTTATGCTTTATTTAGTTCTTGAGTAACAGCTTCTTTTGTCCTATCCTCTCATACTTTACATGCTAAACTGGTACACTCTCAGCTACTAAAGCCATTCAAAACAATCATTCTCTTCTTTTTTCGCCCCCTGGGGATCATAAGCGAGTTTTTAGGGCCAAGGATCTCTACAGTCATATCAATAGTTTGATATAGCATCCTCATTGCTGAAAATTGAGCTATATTTCACATACTGAAAGTTTCCAGAACTTATGAATTTGTTTTACTTTGGCTCCTTTGTTAACATTCATATAATTTTCTCAGCCAGCGTTTAACTTGATATTCAAACTGAATAACCATCAGCAAGATGACATTGCCTGAGATTCAGTAAAAAAAGTATCACAGAGAACACGGGTCCAAATAGTTTCTATTCTGCGGATGCCGCTTTCTATTTTGGTTTCGGTGATGTCTTTAATAAACCATCCTAAAATACTCCCTCCTTCATATTTTCTGCTCATTTATGAAGATTTCTTGAACCTTTGTTCTGCCAAGAACTGATAAACTCTGTCTGTGACAAAACATATTCCAGACAGATATTAATATTAACATCATCTGAGAATAGAAGCACCTGTCACACAGCAGATTGTTTATAAGTCATTATAATATATACACTTGTCTGGAGTGATATGATCACGGTGAGTCATAATAGAATCTTCTACAGTGATGACCACAGTGTCATCAACATTTACATCATTTTAGCTCAGATGTTTTATGATAATGATGCAACACACATCTGAGAACTCTGTTAAAAGTAAGAATTTAATGGAAACTTCATACATGAAAGGTCTCAATATAGGCCCGGTCTGCATATAAAAGTCCTGTATCTTGCATCTTGTTTTGAATTTATTTTCTCTGCCATTGAATATTGGTTGTTTGATGTGGCGCCAAGTCGTTTCGCTTGAAGCTTGATGAAAAATTTGGTTCCACTAAATGTCGCTTTTATTTCTTTCTGTAATAATGTGGAATTTAGGCAAGTCACTTGGCCCATGAAAGATGTGTTCCATATGTCACATGCACCCTTAGTGGGAACGGTTTTAATTATCTGTTGGTCTGACCTTTACAGAGGAAACCAGAGCAGCTTGATCTGTGACCCTGAGGATCATACGGCCACAACGATCACATCCTGAGACATCAAATTCACTGGATGACAAGGTCTTAAACCCAACTTTGATTTAGACTTCAGTAACTAGTCATAACAAATACAGATAATGACCATTTAACACAAAATTGAACCGCTAATTCAAAGAAAAACATAAGCCTGAAATTAAAACAATTCAATTTGTCAGATATAGTCATGGAATAATTATACTGTAATAATACATATGATGAAATGATTTCATGTCATTTAAGAGCAAGAGAGTTGGAAATTGGGGGAATAAAGCTATCCATACTCAAATAAATCATTAAATGTGTGAATATATCCAGGAAAATAAAATACAGGTGGGCCATGCTAGACTATACCACTATTCTTTTAATGAAATTTGTGTAATTTGCAAAAAAAGATTTACGGTACATTACTCACATAAATTCATATTCTAGCAAATACACTTATGCAAATATGACTAAATGAAGAACTGAAAGGTTGTTATTAATAAATATTATTTATGCAAAATATATAAAATGCAATTTTTATTATAATGAAATACGAACACTAATTGCATTAAAAGAATAGAGGTAGATTCCCCATTCTAAACAATCAGTATAGAACACGTGCCTATTTTACTTACAGTTATTTAGCACAGCAAAGTAGCAATTTTCCTGTAATGGACCATACAAGATATATATATATATACACACACACACACACGCACACACACATACACGTGTATATATATGTGTTCCATAACATTACCATCCAATCTAAAGGTGTAGCCTAAAATTCCTTCCTAACGCTGTCACTACGTCAGGAACTGTTACAGCTTCCTTTACTGATAACATAAGATAACACAGAAGACATTCTGATTGACAAGGTTCGCTTTTTCAGCAAAATTTTTAAAATGACTTTTTCTCCGTTATATTTCAGCCTGTACCATTTCATCTCGCACCAGACAAACACACTACAGTGCAGACGTGAAGAACAAAAGTGTTTATTTTAGTGAACCATTAGGATCAGAATAAATAAAGGGTGAGCGTTTGTCAGTGTTATTCTTCTCTCTCACGCAGAGAATCCCTCCTGAAGGGTTGTTATTTCAAAGTTTAAATACTAAAATTGCCCTATTCTCCCACTGTCATTTGGTGCCCAGCATGGGGTTGTAGTGCATTCTTTTGTAAACCTGTCTAAACAGACTTCCTCTAAGTGCCGAGCGATGCAGAACATAGCGGCTCCTCAGCTGACCACTGACATTTGGTCAACTGATCTCTTAAATATTTACAACTACTAACAAACTTCAAAAAACAAAAACAAAACATATATTAACAATTACATAAATTACTCATAAAATCATCACAGTCAGTGTGCTAATTCAAAGATTTATCATTTCAAACCAGTAAACAAAATCATGTAGAAAGTTAACAAAAATAATATGAACACTTGCAAAGCAAATACATTTGGTATTCACAAGAGATGGCAACAGAAAGTAGCAAAAAAACAACAACAACAACAACCCCCCCCCACCTTTGTTGTTCAACTCCAGGGCTTTCAACACAAAATCAGCCCAATAATCAAGCCAGTTGAGATGTGTAAAAAGCAAACACGAGGCTTTGTGTGAGTGCCAGGTGAAGAGCATCGTCTCTCGTCTCGTCTTCAGGCCTCATGTTGGCCTTCTAAATGTAGTGCAGACAGAGTGAGAAGTCCTATGAGCGTTCCTGAAGTCAGCGGGCTGTCTAGCCAGAGGTTGGTGGGTGAAAGGTGAGATAAAGGTTAATTGAGGGAGGGCGACCTTTCTGTGGTCCACAGGAGCTCGATGTAGGGCCATTTGGTCTGTAGACAGCGCTTGACCGGGGTGTCGTCCGTACGTACCATGGGGTCCTCAAAACCCATGACCAAAGCAGTGCCCTCAACGTAACTCACCTGGCAGAGAGAAACACAACGAGTGAACACACAACACATCTGTGTGCATACAATCACTTAATGATCCTCTAAATAAAACCATGGCCCTCGTTTCTGGGAATGCCAGTGTGTCTCTCTCAGTATGCGTCTCATTACAGACCTGGCCTCTTGCTATGACATCACCAGACATGAGACAGTCGATGGCTTCCATATGGAGGGCGTCATATTGCCAGGAAGGAATCTGCCCTTGACAAATGTCATGATAAACATGCTTCTATTTTTTTTGCTGCTGTTGTACATTGTGTTATAGTAAAACCTGAAAAATCATTCATTTATAGAAATGTGTTTCATTGGCGCCAAAAGTAAGTGTGATTGGAGATCCATTTGCCAATTCACTTCCTTTAGGCATCGCCTAATTCAACCTAGTCTTGAGCAAAAGCCATAAAGCTCCACGGCGCTCCCTCTGGTGGCCACCACAAACATCTCTATACCAACATCTCCTGCCTATTACGCAGCGAGGCTCAGACATGCTAACAGTGCAGATCGCTCTGTCCAAACCATTGGGAATCAGATCACACACTTGCAAGTCTCCACTTGTCATTTTTCTTCCAAGTAGCCAACTAACCTCCACTCGACCTTGCATTTCAGCAAAAAAGTTGCTTTTGTCATCAACCATGACGTGTTCACCGGCTTTCCCAGAGTTGGGAGAACTGTCCATGAAAAAAAAAACAAACAGGCATTGATGCTCTCTTTGACTACAGAAAGATGTCAGATTGTTTCAAGACTGCAAAAGCAGCCAACAGACATGTGAAGAAAAGGATGTTGAGATGATCTCTTGAACTGTAAGCTTGGAAATCTGAACATACATGATCTGCGAACTACCTCGGCTCAGCTGCCTGCACTACAATTACTTCCATATTTCTCATGCTGCCTATTGTACCAAACCCCATCAATCCCCATTTTACAGCTGTGCATTAAGCTCTTGGCAGTACAATGCAATGAAAGGAAGAGCGACATCCTCCAGCTGACTACACTGTGAACCATAACCACCCATTTCAAGTCACAATAAAGCCTTACGACATCTTGTTAGAAGACACACATTCATCATTGGAGTCCGTCAACTCTCAACTGGTCATGTGGACCAGTGGATTCTCCCTGTTTGAACATGCATTTTTATAAAACTTGTCAACACTCCATGTACGTTTACTTGAAATCTGGCTGACTAGTGAAAATATTTAGATTAATTCATGTTATGAAGGTTTTTGACCCGTTTAGCTGAAGATGGCAGTCTGCTAGTGGTTAGCTGAGCTTGGGTTCAGCTCAGAGTCTATGCTTTAAAATAAACATTTCTTTATATTCAGACTAAAACAAATGCATGTGTGCTCTAAGTCAGAGAATGTCACTTTGACTACACACAGACTCAATAAAACCAGTGACTGAACAAGAACTGACTGATCTAATATAAAACGGTTTTATACCTATATAACATGAAAAAAAAAGAAGTAAAAAATATGCATAATATCTGCAATTAAATGTAATATTTACTAAAATCGTGAGGAAAAAAAGAAGAATAATAATTTAAAAAAGTTTGATTAGACTAACTGTAAAATTAACAGATATTTTAGTAATATATTTAAAAAACTGCCACTGTACTGAATTGTAGTCACAATTTCTCTTTTACTTTTAAGGGTAAATTATGACAAATTTTTTTTATTTTAAACCCCAAGCTGAAAAATCAATCAAATTAGCTAATATATTTAACAAGGAAAGATCCATAGTGTTCAAATCCAGTGAAAATCCTATGAATGTGTACTGAATTACAGCCAGCAGTAACAAATTAAGCTTTTTGTCAAGTAGTCTGACAATAAAACACAAACTCGTTAACAAAACATACGGACTGCAGTGTGAAAGTGGTCCAGAATGTACAAGTGACATGAAGCAGGAGTGCTGGAACAAGACAAAATGAGAGCAGATCCCTTCGGATGATTATATGACTTGAACAGAAAGGCAGTCTTGGCTTTGGCTTCCAAGTGCCAGTATGGTCTGCGTTAGAGTCCGAGGAGCTCTTTACTTTTTGCAAGGTGTTTGGTTCCTGAGAAAGGGCTCTTGTGAATATACGAGTGGCACAGAGGAAACCTCAACAACAAAGGCTGCACACTTTACTGCTGCTGCTAATGCGTTTGCCAGAGTAATGAAGAGTAACCTGTGTGTCCTCAGGGGCCTGATGTGGCAGTTCCTACCCATTATCCCTAAACGTCTGTCAAACTCCTTCTCACACGCATGCACTTCCATCAAGAGGTATAGGGTCGCACGCACACTGTGATCAATGAACGTACAAGGCGGTCAGGGGTGCTTTCTGTAGTGCTTAAGGATGGCATGTGTAAATGTCATTAGCACTCTTTATGGAAATGTGTACTGAATATGGGCAATTCTTCACAATGTTCAGAAAAAGTACCAGTGGCAATATAGAGAACATGAGATGAGAATAAGCACCTGGTGTATAAGTATATAAGGAGTCTTTGTTTCAATACTTTGTTATTATTATTTTATTTTTTTAACTTATTTTAAAACCACTAAAACAAAAACTACTGGTTTAAATGCTTTAAATGCTCTCATATGGGTTTGGGACAACATAATGGTGAGTAAATGATGACAACTTAATTATTCCTGTTGCTATAATTGCTAAAACTAAAATATATTAAAATGAAGCAATAAAATAAAACTGAACAGTGAGTAACAAAACCACACAAGCAGCTAAACTGAAATTTAAAATCAAATTGTAAATAATACTACACTAAACTGCATTTGACCATGTGTCTTTTAAATGATGCAAATCATCTTGCCCTGTTTGACTCAAAATAAAGAGAGAACTGAGAGCCTTAGACATCAGTCCAATGAAATGGTTTGAGATTTTTGTGGCTTTAATATACTCTGCCCAGTCTTGAAAGCTGTTGACACACACAGGAAAGACTTGGAAGGCTTGTCTGAGAGATCATATTGGTGTGGGTCGTAGGACACCGTGCATGCAGACTCCACATCCCAGGGATCAGACAGGCTAAGACTAACCCACCAGGGTTTTTATACCAGAAGGGGCAATATGTGCTATTAAAATGTGCTTGGGCATTACAAAATGAGCGTGAGTGTGCCTTACCTTCTCATTGTGGTTGGACTGCTTCAGGCCATTATAGTGATACACAGGAAATGAGTCTGGGATAGCAGAATCCTGGAAAAGCGAGATGACACGTGTCAGTGCGGACATGTACATCATCGGGTCTGTGGAACATCACCAAACAGTTCTGTGAGTCCTTATTCCCTGTGACATACACTGCCTAGATCTGACTCCATCCATAGGATATCAGGAAAACTTTTCTGTGTGTTAAGACAACTTAACCAAAACGTCCAATTCCAGCTCAAACACATCAAAACACACTCCATAAACTTGGACAAGAGAGCCTAAAACAACGGTTCAGTGAATGGTTTTATATGTAATGACAAGCTTGATACTGACAGCACACTGGAATATATTGCTTTAAGTCTAAAGCAATCACATACACCCCCTATGCAGCTGCTGAAAAGAGCTGATTGCAAACCGGTGCCAGAACTCTGCAGACCAGCGCAAACCAGCAGCAGAACCTAAACGCAGAGTCTTGACAGGAGCCAAATACCTCTGTCTAGCCCCCATACCGCATGCCTGCCTCACTGCCAGAACTACAACAGCGGAGCATGTGTGCATGTGTTTGAGTAGGCCTGAAATAGGGTTAGAGTATTTGATTTGATGGTAAATTGAGGCTTTTTTTTGCATGTATCCCTAAAGCCCTAATCTATTTAACACAGAGCAGTGGAGCTGCAAGTTCATGCCAACTATAACCGTCAGCTTCGCTTCCCACCTCTCTCTCTCTCTCTCTCTCTCTGAGGGGCTAAATGTACAAAGATTTGATCTGGGGCTGATTGTAGGTTTATTTGAACTTAATGAAAAAACAGTAAGAAAAAGCAAACAATATTGAGCAAGGGTAAGGATAGCTATGATTGGAGAGTTATGTTCCAAACCTGCCTAGCTGTCTACTCGCCTCGTAAGTGACTGACTTTAATCTCCCGAAATAGGCAGCATGTAATAAAAGCTGTAAGAAATAACACAAACAACAACAACAACAAAAAAACAAACATAGTATATAGTATAATATAATAAAAGGCATACACTGGGGCTGTGAATTAATGCAAAAAACAAAACAAAACAAAAACAACCAACAACAAATGAAATCTAACAATAGAACTTGTAATTATTGTAATTAATTTTAGTCCCAAACAATCGTTTGATGGTTAATACTATAATTAACAAACCAAAAACTGTAAATTAACTACAAGAAGTTGGGGAAAATGACTAAGATAATTGGTTTTAAATATTTAAGACATCATTTTACTATATTCGTAATTTACATTTTTCTTGCTCTTTTTTGTTTCCTAATGAATTTACAGACATTTATTCTAGGATTCCAGTCATGGAAAAGGGTACATACAATGGCAGCTTTTTTCTATATTTATACAGAGGGAGACACTTTCTGACCATATCAAAGCCTAGCCAGCTTTTTGATCTTGGTAAACATGTTTAAACAACTTGAAAGAGAGACATGATGCATGTATTACCTGGTCAGGGAAGAACTCCTGCAGAAACTGGCCTAACAGAATAATACCCAGCCCCTCTGGATCCAGCTTATTCTTCATCAGATTCACACTGAGAGAGAGAGAGAGAGAGAGAGAGAGAGAGAGAGAGAGAGATATGGGTGCTCATTGGCATCCTTTAGCAGTGAAGTGTGTTATCTGAGGCTACAAGTGTGTCGTCAAAATGAGCTCTAATCATAAATTATGATCAGATACTAAACATAACAGTGAGTAATGCTTGGAATCTGACTAATATTGTTTTAAAAACAACTTCAGTTAAAACAGGGTAGACCTTTCCTTTTAAAGTCATACAGCGAGACTGAAAACATTACTAACTCACTCCCACACAAACTACGTAATCAGAGGATGATAAATGCTTTCTTGTGTGATCACAGGTCAATTTAACATATACACATAAATTGGCAGTTGTTGAAATAATAAAATGCTAAAATAGTGTTCAGACTTCACTTGACTAAACAGCTTTTGACACAACAGGATGCTGTGTAAAAACAAACATGACCTAAACTTTATTCTGTCAATTTAACTTTCATATAACAAACCCTTTGAAAGTCTAAAGTTGTCTTACATGCTGTCAAAAGGTTGATGTAAGAAAGCAGGTGGTTTAAAATTGCTCAGATTTCAATGGGAAACTGAAGGTTTCAAATGAACTATGGTGAGTGGCTTTAAAAAGGCTTTACTCTCTACTCTTCTTCTTTGCTCTACAAGAGTAATGATTCTGTTTAAATGGCATGTGAACCCAAACAGAGGGAACATAGCCGTTATAACATATAAAAAATATATTATATTGTAAATATTACACACTAAGTGTTTGGGGTTGGTAATATTTTTTTTTTTGTTTTCGAAACATGTATGAAATGAACATGTATACAGTCCCTGACAAAAGTCTTGTCGCTTATCTATTTTGTAGAAACACCTGCTATTAACCTGACTTTAAATTA
>JAUCMS010000028.1:12054738-12064938 GCA_032357445.1 Enteromius radiatus | reverse complement strand
TGAGCCATTTCTTGTAAAAAAATCTTGATTAGAAATATATTTCAGCGGCACTTGAGGTCAATTTGTACACAAGCGACGAGACTTTTGTCAGGGACTGTACACTCTTATTATTGTCAGTGAAAAATGCTTCTAAATATTTTTGCAAGAAAAATAGACATTTTTTTTTTTTTTCTAGGATTTTGAGAAATAGAAAAAATACATTTGATTAGAAACCAATCTTTTTTTGGTTTCTGGACAATTTAATGCATCCTAACAGAGCGGTATGACTTTCTTTCAGAATAGAGAAAGAAAACTGAACATCTGAAATGTTTATTTCCTAAAGAATAATTACAGTTATTTAAAAATAGAACTGTACATTATCAAAATAATTTTAACATGAAAACATTATTGTAACTGACACAAACTTACTAGTCTGGCTCGGAGACAAGATCCAATGCTTTCATAACATCTTCAAGCAGTGTGTCTGGAATGAACCCATTATCTGAAGATGAGGAGAAAAGAAGAGAGGCAGATGGTTAGAGCTTCTAAGAGTCTTGATCAGCACCCACACCACTGGTGTTTATGCCCAACATAAAACAAGAGTTTCATCTCTCTAATTCAAGCCATTCTCTAGACCATGCACACATATGTGCACAAACACGTGAAGACAATGGCTGATAAATGGATGGACGAGTGGCGTATGTTGTTTTTCCTCCTCTCTGTTCTCCAAGTGTCAGACAGGATGTTTACAGAGCAGTTGGTATGCTAACTCCTTTCCTTTTCGCTATAAAATGAACTCTCTGCTTAAATTTTCCTGCAGTGACTGGATTAAGAACAATAAATATCTGTACCACAGCATGAAATTAAATACACTCTGGCTTTTTGAATAATGCATTAGAAGCTTTGGCTAAAATAGCTTCTATACTACTGACATAAAAAAGGTATCCACAAATATTACTTCTGTAATGTAATACATTTGAGTAAAATTATATCTCCAATGGTGAAATGTGGGGTAGCACAATCCATCAGGGTTTAATTGAATCATGATTGTCAGCTTAATTTATTGCCTTAGTAACTTGTTTTATAACTGCACTTGGTGGTTGAATTGTACACTAGGTGTGAAAATACTTTTTCTTTAAAACAATGAGCTGATTTTAACACAAAGGTCATTTATCTTGAAAGGATCAATTCTGATTTCATGACATTATAGCATTTTATCTACTTTTTATCTAGTTTTTCTTTTTCCTCCAGACAAATGAAATGCATGTGAATGATCTCATTTTATGCCTAAACTGTTTGGTGTAAACATTCAAAGTGCTGGTAACTGAAATTGAGCTAAAATACACAGACTCTCACATACGCACACACAGAGACAGAGGTATTGTTCTGATTAACACAAGGAACAGGAATGTTGTTTACGACATTAAAAGGCAAAAAGATGCCAAGCAAGAACATCTAATCTTGTTCAATTTGACAATTTGAGTGTGTGCTGTAAATTAGACACTTTAAATCAAAACTCTGGAAGAACACTTACATTCTCACTGTGACACATCCAGTGATATATACACAAATAAACCTCTTCTACCTGACAGATATGAAACAGTGGGCAGTGGGCGATCTCTGCTCCAGGTTCTCATTTCTTCAATCAAACACCCTCTCTACCTATTCTCGGCATTATCATCAGGAGTCTTAGATGTAAATCAAAAGCAATAAATATTAGAGGAAAAAATATGGGAGGAAAATAAAACCATGCAACATAGTCTGGGGAAAAAAAAACCAACAACCCACAAATGGGACATACAGGCAAAGATATACTGCACTGTGCATATGACTAAAGGAGCATCAGAGGTTTGTTCATAAAGCTAAACTGCTGACTTTGCCATCTGAGCACAGTGACTATCTTAAATGATAAATCAGCACGTGAGACTTTCCTCCTCACAAATCCTCAGCAGAACTGCTCACAAATAAAACACTGTTGGCTGTTTATCATATATAGGACATTCAGTTGGAAAACGTTATTATAAAGAAAGTAATGAGTGAGTTTGTTATAAATATTGGAAGAACTATAGAAATGTGGACTCTACATAATATTCAAAAATATTAACACAATTTAATTGCACATTTTTATCTGTTCTAAATGTACCTTATATTATATAATTATATATATATATATATTTTATTTAATTGACATGGGCACGTTAACACAGTCACACTACAGGGCAGCTCACTTCTTCTGAACATGCAAAATGTACATTTTTTATTTATTATCACATTTGTCTGCCTCTCTATGCCCACATAGTAGCATCAGTAGCCCAAGTTCTCAAAAGTTTTCACTGATTTCTCTTTCATTAATATATGTTCTGTTAATTAATTCATTAATAGTGACTTAATCGTGACCCATTAAGACTACATAACCAGATCTACCTTTGAAAATGTTGATCTGCACAAAAATCCTCGTTCATAATCGAGCCGTCACCTCAAATAGCCTACACATAAGATAAAGGCAATAGCTGTGCTGGGAATTTGGCTATACTTGCATGTAAAAACAGAAGCAACATAATATCAGTTTTAAAGCAGAACTATGTAACTTTTGGCGCTCTAGCACTTAATAAACAGAGCTGCACGCATCCCGCGGAAGAACATTCTAACTGGAGCTGCAGGTATGTGTTACTCCGCAGCGGTGATGACTCGACCAGGCTATAATAGTCCAAAGATAAGCACTTATTATTAGTGTACCTTAATGATTCTGGATAAGACTAAAATATGGTTTGGAAGATGAATTCATTATGTTCTCTCTCATTATATACATTTTTTTACAATTCTGAATACAGAAATAGCTGCTTCAGCCGCTCCCTGAACTGGGCAGACATAGAGAGAGAGGGAAACAAAAAAAAAAGAGAGAGAGTTGTTTGGGATTTGGGAGCTATATTATTGAATTGTGGTTAATATATCAGTACCCCTGTCAAAAGAACAGATGTGCGAAAATTGTGCACTTTATATGTTCAGGTTTGGCTTGTCAACTGAAGCATGTTTAAACAGTGGCAGAGAAACTGTATGTTGGTGGATGTGAGGGAGTGTAGTCTGGTCTTCATGACTGATATCTGGCTGTGTAAAGAGATACTGTGGGAGAGTCATCAAAAAGAATGGAGGGCTTAACCTTAAACCTAAAAATGTAGCCACTGAACTACATAACTGATCCACACACACACACACACACACACACACACGCACGCTGGTTTTTGTGATTTATGGGGACTCTCCATAGGTGTAATGGTGTTTATACTGTATGTGCTATTGCCCTACACTGACCCTACACCTAAGCCTACCCTTTACAGGAAACTGTGTCCATTTTTAGATTTTCAAAAAAACAAACACCATTTAGTATGTTTTTAAGCCTTTTGTATTACGGGGACACTGAAAATGTCCTTATAAAACACATACCCATGTCATTAAACAAATTTGTGTCCTCAAACTACATAAACCCGCACACACACACACAGAATTCCATGTAGAAGAAAATTACCACTCTTATACCCCACTGAAATAACACCTTCGTATCAGATCAAATGTAGCCTTGTCTTCCTCATTTCCTCTCTCCTCAGTTACAGTAAAGAATAAACAAACACAGCAAGCGTAGGATCTTTGCACTGCCTGATAAGCTGCAGAGATAATAAATGTGCTCTGGATTTCGTCTTCCTCTCAGTGAAGGACAAGTTGACTCAGCTGCTGGGGTTGAGTTTACATTGAGTTTCTTCAGTCTCAAAAACATACACAACAGATGAAATTCTTCCTTTTTTATAATCTTACCTTCCGGGTCAAAGGTCTGGAAGACTCTTCTAGCCTGCTCCGAAGGAGACTCAGGGGCCACCAAAGCCATCTCCTACAAAGAGAAGAAAATATGAAATAGAAGAGAGAATTATGGCATAAGCAACAAACAATATTCCAATTTCAAGTTTAGAGATAAAGATAAACCATTCATAAGTAGAATTTTTTTCAGAGAGGATGAGGGAGAGATGACCTCATATGACCAGTGCATGACCATTCCCAAAAGCTCTCTGAATACTGAGAAGGCACTAACTGATGATGCAATGTGCTTTAAAGAGCCCTTCCTGAAATATACAACAATAAAATCTAAAAATGTTTACATGAACAGTACTTGCATCAATTTGTTTGTGTATGTTGTGTTTTCAAAAGGACCAAGTGTGTGATTAGATTTGGGTGTGTGTGCATAACCGATCTAGCCCTTCCATCAAGCAATCTCATAGAACTTTTAATGAAAACAATCTTCTATCTCTCTCCCACATGCACAAACTTTCACAAACAGGCTGTGAACTTTGCTGATTAATAGAAAACAAACCAAGATCCATGTGTGTTTGTTCATGTTTGAGTTACAGCGGGATCACTGCCCCATCAATGTGTGTTGCCGGAGGGACTTGGGACAACAAAACACATCTGTACGTGTGTAAAAACAACTCAAGCTGGAAAATATGCAAAGTCAGCATTCACAGCTGAATCACAGCTAAGAGCAGTTCACAGAGTTTTCCATCGCAACATTCCAATATTGAGTGATATTTAGCCTCATATTAGGAATCAACTAAGCATTTTTGGGAAGCATATGCGCATTTTTGAATATTCCATTCTCATTCATTTGGCTTGTTTAAGAGTTGAGCTGTTCCTGAAATAATCAGAAATATCTCTTTACTGGACCCAGAATATCTTGGCACACTTTGGCAACCACCACTCACATTTATAAAAACATAAATTAAAATCTAAAAGTGTCCAGTCAAATATAAAGTGTTTTACTGCAATTGAAAAAAGAACAAACATTAGCAATGAACATACAAACAGAGTCATGGAAGAGTGAACATAAACACAGGCTATATACTTTCACAGTATGGTTTCAGTGTAACACTCACAAATATCTCCTCTTATTTCAGAGTAAATATACAGCTCACAGTCACACCAAGAAAGAGGGACAGCGCAACGGAGGAGATAAAATGAGAAGAAAAAAAATAGTGGTACAAAGGAATGAGAAAGTAGATGACAAGGAGGAGAAGTTGCAGCTGGATACTGTTTGTCTTAATACCATAATCTGAGCTAGTACTCCACAAAGTCAAACTGGACACCTTTCCACAGTCGAATGGCAGGTAGTCAAAACTCAGAGCTCTTGCCAGAGGCTATGCGGAGTTCTAAACCCTCATTCCTGAAGTAATGAAAAAAGATTTGTTAGTTTCAACGTATAGCAGTAGCTCTAAGCTCAGCAGTGGTGAGAAACAGAAAAGATGAGATGTTTCAATAGGCAAGACATCTGCCATTAACTCTTAAGAGTTCATTTGCTTCATAAACATCAAGTCAAACAATCTGACAGACTCAGAAGTATATATATATATATATATATATAAATATAAATATAAATAATGAAAAGGTTAATATTTAGTACTCCAAAATCAACTTTAAGATTGTAAATTACATTGGGAACCTTGTATAATATAGGGTACCAAACACTTGAACATATTTAAAAGCATTTTTAACCATTAATACTAATGATAACTTATTAAACTTAACTTGTACATACGCATTCTCTTTTTTTTCCCCCAGGTTTCACTGAACATAGAAATTCAGACCAGTTTGACATAAGGGTGTGGAAACTGCCTTTTCATTGCATTGAATAATGAAGATATAGTCATAGGCCAGTCATTGTGGAGAATATCAATGAAGCAGAATGTTTTGTTGGTTAGAAATCACAACATGCTTGCGAACATGATCCTTTTTTTGTGCATGTGCACTGACATCAACTATATCAGTCATGACACATGTTTGTGCACATAAACCCACCATATAACCTTCCTTGCACACAAACATGCACTGTGGCTCCATGCTAATAGCAAATGAGTGCATGTCTTGTTATAAAGTCTGACCCCTGGTGACAAAAACAACATGTTGTTCCGCTGATGTTAACACTGTGGGCTTCACAACAACATAACCAGTCCTGTAATCAGCCCTGCTGAGTCAGCGTTTCTCTGTCGCTCTATCCCTCCCTCTTACACACACACACACACACACACACACTCTAATAGAGGGGAATTACAGAGCAGTGTGTCAGCTCAAGGCGGGATGGTTCTGTGCGATGAGTGATCTGACCCAGACGGACCCTTGGAGCCACACTGAAGTCAGATGCTCCACACAGACCTGATATCCTGGATGGTTTTGGGTTTCAGGGACACAAACAAAGTAAAGCCTCGCTTATTGACAAAAAAAAATGGTCATGGTCTAAAATGATCTTAAATTACACATAACAAAGGGCACGGACAAGTCATACAGGTGTTTTCAGCCAAGTTCCTTGAGCATTTCTGTCAGGGCAATGGTAATATTCCCAATTGCACACTCTGGAGTCTGGACTAAGGTATGGTCATATTATATATGGCTGTTTAATCAACATGCTCAGTGAGCATCATTTTTCAGCATCTCTGTAAAGCAGAGTCACATGTTAAGCATCCTGAATCTGGCTTTCATTAGAGTTTCAAATACATGCACGCACACACACACGCCGTAGAAGGCAACAGTTTGAGGCCATAGATGGAGATCAGAGAGGTGGCTCAAACACAGGAGCAAGAAAAGCCAATAGACGCTGATGAGCTTCAGAAATATCCACCAGACGGTCCACAAAGGTCATGAACGCTTACACACAATCACTTTCTCTGCATTTACAGGCAATGACTTTTTCTGCAAACATGAAAGATAAAGAACTTTACTTACACAAGCCAGCGAGCTAGAGTAAAATAAAGTCAGAAAGATAGAGACATCTTTCTCACCTCTAAGCAAGCCATATATGATTAAACAAAGTATCAAACCTGTGATAAGGAGAGTTGTATGCGAATGACAGATGAGACAAAAAGAGTGTTCTCAACTGTTTTTAGAAAGCTTAGAATAAAAGCTATTTAACCTTAAAAGGTGATGCAAGATTCGACATTAAACTGAACATGCATTTTTCACACTGCCGTCATCCACACAATCCCCAGGCCAGCCTGATATATTCCAGCTCTAGTGAGGTAAAAAAAAATCATAAAGTGAAATCCAGATCGGAATCAAGCTGATTTTATCTTGCCCCCATCTCCATTTTACAATTTGAAGTACTCTTCAATGCTACCAACTTTTCATCTTAATCAATTTGAAAGCTTTTGAATCAAAACCAGTAACCAGCCCAAGATAAAAGACAGTTTAATTTGCACCTGATAAAAGGTGAGTAGTAGGCAAGAACACTTAATAACAACCAACGAGTAGAGCAACTAAGCAGCCTGCTGCAATTTAAAAAGTTTCAGACAAAACAACCCTATTTCTGAATTGACAATGCTTTGTTAAATACCACTTTTTGTCACCGAAACTTTCAACCCAATCTGATTAGTCTTGCAGGAAAGATTGGTATCTCTGAGAGAGTCTGGTTCAGGTGCAAAGGTTCATGGGTTCTGAGGTGAAAACCCATTCATGGAGGTCCTCTCAGTAGTCAAACTCCGAACAACAAGCACAGTGTTTAACCAACATCAAAGCAGCAGCAACAATTACACAGTCACATTAGCCACATTACCAATTACGGCAACCAGACCACTGTAACTCAAACTACAGGTAGATCTACTCCTCTGAAGTTCTCCACGACAGAGAAAATGTCACCAGCATCAGACAGCCGTGGTTTAGACACCCAATACGTAAGAGCTGGCTGGGTCACTGACTAGACTATCACATCCACTTTTCTCCCTCTGGCGTCTCGCTCTTAAAAGTCGAGGTCTGTCCATTTCTACATTTAACACTATCTCGCCATCTCCTTGTCGTTCTCTCTTTGTGTCCATGTCTTTTGTTGGCGAAGTATTCCTTATACAGGCGTCAGTGTTAGTGAGAGGCTGCTGAAGAGGCCATTGTTGTAGCTTAAGAGAGGATGTGAGGCCCTGCATTTATTACGAGACCCATGGGTATAGAGTAGTGCGTGTATGTTTGTCCATACAGCCATGTAGAGCCTCGACAGAGATGACATTCAAGGCAGGGCTGATGAGGGCACATGTCCGATAGTACAATTGATCAATAAAAATGTGTGATATTTCAATAGACATGATTAACCGGTAGAGATTTCTATTTCGGTTACATTCTCACATAATGCTGTGTTATGTAGTCACATGTAAAAACATATCAAGCATTGCAGTTTAAAAACTAGCCATTTTAAGCCACTGAAATGTAATATATAATATATATATTATTCTTGGTGTGAACAGGTTTTAAAAGCTGTGGTTTCAAATGCGTGCATAAGTGCGGCACTACAAAGCTGAAGTGTGTATAATAGATCAGATCCCACTAAAGGAATGATTAATGATGTGTCAAACAGCACAATGCCTCTGAGAGACAACTGTCTGATGAAACTTGAAACACACAGTGTCTGATGAGACTGGAATCTATTAAGCGATATTATTTTCCATCCTTCCTATTCTGTTCTTTTACATATGTTAGAGTATATCCTACTGTGCCATTCTTTCATAAAAGGCCTAAGAACGTGATGATCGAAGTCTTTCAAGCTGACAGAAATCAGAACCTGTGGTTTCAGGTCACATTCACTGTTGCTGTGAGAACACTGTGGTCCTACGTGGCAATACAAAAGATGGAGGGCTCCTCACAGTAGCAGAGCAGGGCCCTACAGAAGCACGACTGCTGCAGTGAGGTGAGCTCCTGTGGGACTCACAAAAGTGAGGCGTGTGTTTGTGTTTGGGGGCATGGAGTCAGTAAATTAGTAGAGGATGACAGAGCCCTGGGGTGCACCAGACAACTTTACCAGCATTGTGGTTTATTTTTCCTCTCAAAGCGCTCTGTTCAAAATCCTATAGCGAGCTAACTTGTTGACTGTTACCTACACAGGCAGTTGCGTTGTAAGGCAACATCCTAATCATTACAGAACACATAAATTGTCAACTTTAAACGCTCCACATTTATTTTAAATGCTAGCATATTATTAAACTAAATAAATGCTTAAATAATTATATTTAGTCTCGCTAAATAAGACTAAATATAATTAACTACAGTTTACAGCATTACATTGTGTTAAGTGTTAATATTAAACCTTAGACTACCAGCATAGAAAAATAATCTTTCATATTTCTGTCTAGTGATAGGAAAAGTCAAAGAATACTTACGATGCCCCAAAATATATTCTCCATAGATAGCTCACTATGTTTTGGAACAAAGCCATTACATAACATCCCTCATTTTTGTGGCGCCATCATTTACGAACTATTTTGCAACAAGCAGGGGGTCGAATTGGAAACTGGACAAAAACAGTTTTGTGAGCTAAGTGCCTGCTGCAATGGTTTGTGGGTATAAGAAGGGATCAGGCCCCTGAAGGGTGGACAGGATGGAGAAGAGGACCAAGGGATCCATAAAATTATGAGGATGTTAACCTCATCAGGTCTGAGACAGAACGTGGTCTGATGAGTGGAACGAGGAAGCGAGGGATAAGAAGAAGGTTAACATCCCATACTTAGATACAGACAAAGGCCCTCCAGAGAGACAGAGCAGGATGGAAGGAAATAACGGATGTGAAGCTCATCACCTCAAATAAAAGCAGACTTGAAAGCAGCTATGAGAGGTAAAAAAGTAAAAGCGTTTGAAGATGGACACCATCATCATCTTGTCCAATACGGGCCACAGTGTCAGTACACCCATTAATCACCTTGTGTGTGAGCAAGAGAAGCATCAGATTTGGTATAAACAGGGCTGCTGTGGTTCAGTAGTCACAGATCATGTTTCTCTGCATTATACACGGTTATAGTTACCAGTGTGCTGCGCTAAAAGCTGCTATTCCATTACTCACTGTCCTCAGGGTGTGTGTGGCTGTTAATCCACTGGGACCTGAGATCATTCCTTTAGTGACCACTGCTGTGTCTGTGTGTGTCCGTGGTCCTCTCAGGACCTCTGTGAAAGGTCATTTGTATAGTGTCTGCTGCTCTGTGTGCACATAAATCAGATAAGAGTGGAACACAAACCCTATTAGAAGCTAAAAGCAGAGACACAGAGACAAACAAAGACGGTAACAAGAGTATGGATCCGTTGGGAGATGGGCTTAAAACTTAAGAGACACCTATGTTATGTGCACACACACAGAAAGAAGAGAAGAGAGAGAGAGAGAGAGAGAGAGAGAGAGAGAGAGAGAGAGAGAGAGAGAGAGAGAGAGAGAGAAAGAAAAAAAAA
>JAUCMS010000028.1:12025046-12054638 GCA_032357445.1 Enteromius radiatus | reverse complement strand
ACAAAAGTAGAGCATATTTATTTTTGCACAATTTTCTTCATTTACAGTGTCCCTTATCTAATTTTTCATCCTGTTAGGATGTACATAATGTCCTTCCAAAATAGACTACAATTACACTGAGATAATTTTCAAGAAATTATATTGTTTATTTTTCCCACTGGAATTTAACTGAACAAATGGAGGTAAATGTCACCTCTCAATCATACCCTTTTTATGTTTTTGAAATGTTCCCCTGTTAGGATATATTATGGAGAATGTTTGTCCGATCAAAAAACAAAAATACAATACAGCAGATAGCTAATACTACAAGAGAAGAGCTGAGATTGAACTTAAAGTGCTGGTCTGAACATACAGTTATACATACAGTTCTAGTTTAGTAAATATAAAAGATACAAGATGAGTCAGTAAGTTATAGCTAGAATAAACCACAACATAGTATGCGTACAGTTGCAGCAGATAAACACAGTAAAATATGGTGTGACTGTATTTGTTTTAAAGTTCCTCAGAACCCTGAAAATGAGAGATGCTATATGAGACCAGATGTAAACAGAATCTCACTCCTTAAGATGCAAGGGAATTATCATTTTATTTTGAACCCTGAGAGCTTTGGGTAATGAATAATGGATGCATTCCGTCATTGTGGTGCATTTTCCCAGTGGACAGCACTTTCCTTGCATTGATTACTAAGTTAGCTGCTGAATCAGAGTAATGCTTTCTGGAAGGCACAGAATTAGCACTGACATAATAGCAGGAGGCATTTAGTTATGCTGAGCTGGTCTCATAGTGTGCACTACACAGGGCAGGTAAATGGAAAAGACAGAAGGACAGATGTAGTTTCTGTTTTTACTGTAAGTAGAGATTTTTTGAAAACCAGCTGGTCACAGACATCGTTTTACATCAAAGCAAACTGTAATCAATTAGAATGACCACACAGGCCTTGCATACATTACTGTATTGAATTCAGATGCTATGAATAATAATTGTTGTGGCAGGATAAAATATACATGCTCCATGGTCTGAATGATTTGTATTAGTTTGAACAAAGCAGTCAGCTGTAGGATTTCTTTAGTGCTAAATATGCAGTTGAATCTTTATGCACTAGAGGGCAATAAAACATAAGCAGAAAATAAAGTCCTACAGAGCAAAAGCCCTCAAATATTTTGTCTTGAAGATGCACCATTGTATTTTATTACACAGTATTCAAAGGATTAACAGATTTTATTTTTAGCTTTTTTTTTCTCTTCAATTTGAATTGTTTTCATTTATTATTTGATTAACAGAAACTATAAATGTTTACATGATAATTAACCACAAACAACCTTTAAAAAAAAACATTAAAATATTTTTTGCATGCTTTTTATCATTTAAATTGAGTAAGAAATATTTTAATATGTTATGATATTGTTATAACAATATAGTCATTTAAATAATTCTTTATAAAGCCATTGTGCAACCCTGAGGTTCATGGAGAATCTCTGTCTGCTGACAATTAGCTGAAAGTGTGTTCAAAATATTATTTTATTAAATGAATTAAATAATAATAAAAAAACTATATTATTAGATTTATAAAATATTATGATGTTATAAATAATAAATATAATTCCACATGAAATAATACAAGTTTTGTGCTATGAAAGGTTAAAGAAACAAAAGAAATAAAAGATAAAAGTCCTCTGAAGCCATAAGAACAGGTGGCATATTTATTTTGAGAGTCTCGATGGAGCAGTGAATTATGACTTGAATTTAGTTTGTTCATAACTCACAGCTATCCTGTTGGAATATAGCACATGATATCTATGCCAACTTTTGGAAATTGGGAGAAACTAGAAGAGAATGAAGAATTCATTTTTAAATTGCACTTAAAAAATAACATTAGGCAGGTTTGGAATAACATAAGGTGAGTCAACAATGACAGGGAGAACAATAATAATAATAATAATAATTATTCATTGTCACATGTGGTTCTGTGCCCTGATAGGCTAGTGCATTCGGAGCGGCTGCATTTCCATCTGTCTGTGCTGTCACAAAGAAGGATGTGTCTGTGGCCTTCTGTTCCATCGCTGAGATCTTCTTCACAGATCTCTGGTAAATATCTGTCTTTTTTTACACAGATATATGCTGGCTCTTGTTCAACTTCTGCCCATCTTTGTTTGCTCTGGCCTTTCTCCCTCTTTTCATTTCTCCACCTTTTTGGCTTTCTGTACCTGATGAGATATGCGACACACACACACACACACACAAACGCGCACATACACACCTGGGACGCTGAAGACTGGAGCCCATCTGCTCTGAGGCCTTCAGAAAAGATCTAATCACAGACTGGTTGATAGAGGGATAGAAAAAGGGAGAGGGTTGGGAATTCAGGGTTAGAGTAATGGTGTGGTAGGAGAGAGATGAAAAGTAGATTTGGATTGGAGATGCGCTTAGTGTTGATTGCAGAGGATCTTGGCACGACGTGACTTCATTCAAACCCAGATATTGAAATTCAAAGGATGAGGGAAAGGTCAGGATTATTGACTAAGTAAGCACCATACCATTTTCACACATCGGTGTACGTTATGAAGGTATGGCAGCAGTCTCTAGCAAAGTACAGTACGTCTCTGTGCCTTTCCTCTTGATGTACCGTATGGTTGTACGTGTGTATCAGGGTTGTTGTTGTGGTAGTTATTTGCTGCAGGCGATAACTGAAAAATCAAGAGCAGGAAAGAGTGTGTGTGCTAACAAATAACATTTTCTTTACTAGTGTTGATGCCCCTGGGTGCTGTGGAAACTCTTGTTTAGTTCAATTATTGGTCAAACTTGTAATTTTTTTGGTGTAGAAATTGTTCCTATACAGAGCTAAAATCACAAAACTGTGTGTTACTTTGATAAAGTTCCTAAAATGAAATTCTAAAACATTTGATGTGCCCTATTTTGGTTTTCACATTAAATTAAAAAGCATATTATATGTGAGGAAAGTGTCTAGTTTAACGTTTCAGACAACTTTCAAGAATTGTAATTCAAAATATGGGTGAAATAATGTTCCATAATCATTCAGTGTAACATATATATGTAGGTGAAAATGAAACAACTGACTTTAAAATAATTTTTAAAGGAATCAGTAATTACCCTAATTTATTATATTTTAAATTATTTAGAAATTGTTGCTAACAAATGAGTAAAACCTAGTGGTTTGAAGAATAGTAGCAAAGATTGGTACAGTTTTAAAATGGCAGTTGCAATTTACTTTACTTTTGTAAAATTGCAATTAGCTTTGAACTGCTGCAATGTACATTTTTTTGGTATTATATGAACTATTGTTACACTGAATGACATTTACAAGTGGTTCTAAATATTTATTCTATGTGTAAAAAGTTCAAACTTATTTATCTTTTTTTTTTTTTATGATGACGTGCACACACAGCTTACTCGCAACCTTTACCACTTTCCTTATTTCCAGTTTGGGGTGGACGATATACTGGACACAGTGCTCATCAAACACTGGAGTGTTGAAGTTATTTCTGTCACTTTATAGCTCTTGAGCAGTTAAATGGTCATCTTTGCAAGTACACAGTAATTTAAGTCTTATGGGAAAGCAAACAGCTGAAAAAGAAAATGTGTAACAGGATATTTAAATCCAGCAGGTTGAATGATTTCTCTCCGGCCAATCAGTGATCAGCAGGGTCTACGTCACGTTTTGGTAATGGTACGGCTTGTTTGTAGTCTCAGCCAAGGTATACTGAAATAAGAAGCTTTAATAAAGTTTAATAAGAAGAGATATGTGTTTCATTTACACAGTGATTTTATGCATTTGACTACTTTATACAATGTATGTAGCGTTTCTACTGCAATTTTTGTCCTATTGCTTGTAATACATTTCTTATCATCTTATCAATGACTTTTTACCTGTTTTGTGTGAGCTTGAGTTGTCTTTTTAATTTTGCAATTGACATTGGTGGCAAGAATTATGAAGTTTCTGTGCTTTCTACAGCCTCATCACATCCTCCTACTTTTTATTATACACTGCTTCCTATTACCTCTCAAATTATCCTTGCTTTCTCCTATCATATGCTCTGTATGAAACCTTTACTTCCTTTTATCTTACACCACTTGATCTCATTCAATCCTGCTTTCAATCTATCCTTTCTCAATATCTCTTGTCTTTTCATTTAGATATTGATCATAATTTCTTTTTTTTTTAAAGCAAAATATTGTACTTACACATGAGTTTAATATCACTGACTGTCTTTTATGTTTTATTGTTTGACAGCATGGAGGATGGTGCTGCTGACCGTTGCAAAGAGGCCATCGACAAAGCTTTAGAGTATGACGAGCACAACCCTGAAGCACTCCAGTTGATGGCCAGCTACCTGTTCAGCATCGAGAAAACTGAGGTACCATAGGACAACTGCAGAGTGAATTACCTAGAGTTCCCTCACTGTCTCACTGGTTCACTGCAGCGTTCTGAGCGGTGGGTCATTATGCTGTCATAATTAGTGTAGGTGGAGAACAGCTGAGAAAGCTGACTCATGTATTTCTGAGGAGACACAGATAGACATTGTGTGAGAACGAGTGACTAAGAAAGACAGGTTTTGGGCATGTATACTTGTTTTTGTATGAGGGATAGGCAGCAATGGCAGATGAGAGAGTTAGGTCACAGTTAATGAATTACAAGCCATTAATAAAACAAACTTATTGAATATGACTCGATGTGGGACAGATTTACTACTAGTGCGAACAAGCCTGCTTTGCTGCAGTTCCTCTTTGAATCACTGGGGGGCAAACAGACATAAGACCAGCACGTCTGAGTTGAGCTTCAGTCTGCAGCTTAAAGATCTTGTAACATTTGTGGGTATTTTCACTTTAGTAGACACTTCCATTTCCCTTCAGAGAGCTGACAGCAAAACTTGACTCAACAATCATAAACTTGAGTCTCTTTGTGTCCTCTAACCTCAACCCTATTTCAGGCTTGTGCTTTTCATCTCATCCTGTGTCACTGCCTCTCATCCAGTGTTTCTCCCTTTTGTCATTTACCAGTTTCTTTTATCCTGTACATCTTATTCCTGCTATTTTCTATGTTCCTCTCATGGTTTATGATTTCCTCTCATTGAGTACTATTTTCTTTCATCCTAAACCACTGCTTTTTGTCCATACAATTTCCTATTTCACAATGTATATTCCAACTTCGTAGTAACTTTTTCTCAACGTATTTTACATCAGATGATCCTTCACTTGAACCTGTTCTTCCTTTCATCTCATGTATTGTTCCCTCTTGTCCTTTACCAATTTCTCTTATCTTGCTTCTCCATCTTGTTCATGCTTTTCGCTACTTCCTCTCATCCTATGGACCCTTTTTATATGACTGATGACGCGTATATATATATATATATATATATATTTTACATGTATGCACGTTTATATATTTTTATACAAACATATATATATATATATATTTTTTTTATGCAACCATGCACTATTCTTTGCATTATATTACAAACTAGTTTATGCAAGGGTGTTTCTAATGCAGCATCTATAGGAAGGGTGGTTAATTTGACATTGTTCTCTCTTCTGACTGCAGTCTCTAGCAAACTTTTTTCTTGTATTTAAAGTCATGAAAACCTATCATAGAGTTTTTCTTTGCTATTTGAGCAAATGAGAAGGCAAAAAATATATTTGTGGTATTCTTCTATTCACGGCTCTTTAAGTTAACCCAACTATGATGAGTTCTGCTGCTGAAACACAGAAAGGTCCACACCACATATTATACACTTGCTGTTTCCTACTTATTTTCATAATACACAAAACTTCCTGTCCTGCTGTAAGGAACATTTCCACTCATCACTGTCTCTCACTCTGACTTACTTCCTTTGTCCTATCACACTTACTTTCAACGTATTCTATTTTCTCTTCTCCTTTACTACTTCCACTCCTCCTATCCTACTTTCTTTCTTGTACTGCTACCTGTAATCCTACTTTTTCAGTTTTCTTTCATGCTTCGCTTCTTCCTCTTAGTCTACGCTTTCTTATTTCTCATGCTATTTTCTACAGTACTTCTTTGCATCATATACAGTACCACTTCCTCTCATCCTTTATCACTTCCTCATCTCATTTTCTCTCACCCTGACCTATTTCTTTTCATCCTATTCTGTATTTTACCTCCTCATACCACTACCTGTTATGCTACTTTCTGTCACCCACTCTCATTCTTTACTACTTTTTTATTACCCTTGCAGTTTGTTTCTTACCTACATACTCTAATCCTTTACTACCATCTACTCTGTGAATTCTCTCATCCTGCAGCACTTCCCCTCATCTTATAGAGCTTCCTGTTCTACTTCCTGTCATTTTAGTCCTCTTTGTAGTTTCCTATATCCTTTTCTGTTTTTTATGTTACATGTTTTCTCTCATTCCATCTTACTATCTTACTTCCTCACATCCTATCCCAATTTTTAATGGTCCTGCAATTTCTTGCTTCTTTGCATCATATGCTACTTCCTTTTAGACTGCCTTACTTTCTCTCTCCCTAACCTACTTCCTATTTTCCTCTCCTCAACATATTCTACTCTATTTTATCTTTTACTACTTCCGTTCGTCTCGTACCACTACCGGTTATCCTAATTCCTCCCACTTCCTCTCATCTTATACGACTTCCCTTCTTTCTGTAGAGCTTCCTGTTCCTATCCTACTACTTGTCATCCTATTCTACTTCCTAATTCCTCATATCCTACTACCTCTCAACATATATACCTTTTCCCGAAAGATGCATATTTTTACAATCTGCATATCTAGAGGCTCTTTCAACTTTTCAACTTGTTATTATGTTTTTATGCAGGAGGGGCGTGAGTACCTGAAGAAGAGCGTGTCGTCATGGTTACCAAGCCTACAGAAAGAGGAAGAGTCACTGGCGAGCACAGAGCATGACATGGAGGAGGAAGAAGACCAGAATAAGGTGTGCGCACAGGTGTTTGTGTTCCAAAGGCACTGGGGAGATAAAGATAGCATTCATCATGACCTCTCCTTTTGACCTCTTTCTGATGGAATGGAAGAAAATAGTACTGCTCTTAAAAAGTTTTCATTCTGGGAACGATAAGGGAAGAAAGGAAACAAACTAGCTTATGTTTTTATTTTTCTCTCATTGCCAGGCCAAGTCTGTGGCAGTCTGCCACACACACACACACACACACACACACAGATCCTTCATCAAGTAACCACACTCCGCTGCTGACAGTCTTGCGATTCTTAAAAACACTGTTTTTTGCTTAAGGCTACAAAGTTTTATGCTTATTTGAAAAAACATTTTCGTTTCCGTGTTAAATGAAATTTTGCAGTTCATCTGCTAAGGAGACCTCTACTCAGCTGAAGAAACAGAAAAACAAGGCTCACCTGAACTGACTCGTTGAAGGAATTTATAAACGATGTTTACTTTCCTGCTGGTTAAAATTTCAGGGAACTTTTGGCACTAGACATAAATTTGTCATATGTAGATGCAGCATTGTGACATTTGGAAAATCTTGGCAGGTAGGAGAGTTATGTGCCTGTTTAAAGCATGATGTAATCTGGTTTCAGAGCTCTTATCAACTCTTTAAAAAAAACAAAATTCATTGTGTTTGTATACAATACAACATCACAGACAGGCTACAATTAACACAGAAAATGAAGTGGCCTTTATGGTATGAATAAGTAAATTATTACTTATTATTGAAAAATTATTATTGAAAAAACACAACCAGAATTTGTTTTATTTTTTTAATAAATGACCAAATGATCTAATGCAAATCTGAATATGTTTTCCCTTTTCTTGCTAGTAGACAATAATCTATTTGGATTTTCTATCCTAAAAAAAGTTAGCAAACACCTGCATTATTTGCAGTAAAATCATGAAGAAAATAACCCACCAAATTTAAGCAATGTTGTGAGTAAAAAATGAGATTTATCAAAGGTTTATTGAAAGCATTTGTGGTATACTGTCAGTTACTATTCACTATACCTTCAACATCAACTTGAATTATTCTGCTCAAATGCTTTGTGTGTTTGAGGTCTAAAGAGTGCAAATCTTCTGAACTATTTGTCAGTTTTATAATTTTATTCATAGACATTTTCTAGTAGAAGCAGTACAAACAATATTCAGTAATAAACAATGTCCATTAAAAGAAAAGAAATGATTTATTTTACTCAGCAAGGACACATTAAATAGATCAAAAGTGACAGTAAAGAGGACAAACAAAATAATTATATTTCAAATAAATTCTAATTAATTACAAATGAAACAAATTAAGTTTTCAGTAATAATTAGAAATGTTTCTTGAACACAAAAGCAGCAAATTGAAATGATTTCTGAAGGATCATGTGACATTGAGGAATGGAGTTATATTTAAAAAAATATATTTGCAGGAATATATTAAAATATATATTATAAATATTTTGAGAAAATAAATGAGTATCATAGGAGTCTTTTGTTAAAAAAACAGTTCATTTTTGAGTTAGCTGTTAAAGAGTAGCCCTTTTTCCATAATTATGAGAAATAATTTTTCATAATTTTCAAATCACATCATCATGCCTTTTCATGATCCTGTATTGTTTTGTTTTTTTGCTTTAGGGCAACATCCCGCCTTATGAATCCAGAATAACAACAGCCAAACTGCTGATCGAGGCCGAAGAATATGAGGTAAGTTGACGGTTTAGATAAACATTTTTAAGAAGAACGTTTCAAATGTTTCGATCTTTTTAGAGAATTCATGTTTCAGAATGTTCAACTTCAGTGCATCCTCAGCAAAGCAGAACAGAAATGTCAGTGAATGTTGAAGAGGAGCATAAAGTACCTGTCAGTACTTCTTTGAGGCTGTACCAATGCCGTCCTATACACAGGTTCAGCTGATGAGCTCTACTCAGCTACTGGGTTAGAAATCATTTCATAACAGTGCATTGGATCCATTCTAGAGCCAGTCTTTATTTATCCGGTTTAATCCAAGACAATCCATTCTTGCTGTGCAAGCAAGTTTAAAGACCTGCAGAATACATCTTGTACAAGTACACTAATATTAGCTATATGTCTAACAAACAGGCTTAAAGCTGTCAGTGTTGTGTGTAATGAGAAGGTTTAATATGTGCTCTACTGCCGCTGTAGACTAAACCATCACCCAGTGTGTTATAATACTGCATAACTGTCAGCAGAACAGTTATTTACTATCTAAAAATGTCTGCTTCTGTGGCTGCCGTGAGGCTGGAAAAGTAAACAAAATGGTTAGCTCCTCTTGTAACCCATTAAGAATTATTATTATTATTATTATTACTTAAAAAAACTTTTGAATTATTCAATTCTGTTCTGTTGAGTGCATGCAAACACTGTAAAGATGCCCTTCATGCTGTTTAGGTAGGCAGTTGACCTGTTCATGAGACGCAGCCATTCAGAAGTCGAGGTGAATTGTATAAGTCCTCTAGTGTTGGTTAGTAGTTTTGACTTTTGTACCAAGGTGTCCCACAGCTCTTTTGGAGTTCTGAGGGAGACAGTGTTCACAGTTAATAAGGCAAAGACCATAGATTTGTTTCTCTTCTTAGTTTCTATCAGCACTAAGGTGTCCTTTGAATAATTCAGGATTGGTATTTTATTTGCACTTTACCGTGACCTTTGCAGTTGAGTGTGAGTGTGCAGTAGGACTCTTTTTGTGCAGGGTGTGTGAACGGCCTGACACCTGTCCAGCACCCGGAGAGAGGTATCGGAAAAAGTGAGAGAACAGAGAATTTAAATAATAGCAAGGAGGAAAAAGGAGGAATGACGGGGTCGGAGACAGAATGAAGTAGGGCAGGACCAGAATGAGATGCTGTAAGGTGAAGGGAGAGAGAATGATAAATTGACAGCTGTGAGGAGCACACTTTTCTTTAGTTCTTTTTCACACTTGCTTATGTTTGTTCGGCTCATCCTGAGGAGACAGTGAAGGACTGAGGGCTGCTGCCTGACTTTTAAAAAGCGTCTGCTCTCCCTTAGCCGAACACAAATAGAATCTCCTCTCAGCACGGGGACATATTAATATTAAAACCAGTCACCTGGCTGTCTGTCAAATTGATGCCAAAGGTTGCAGGGTCGGCTCTACAACAGCGGGTGTTTAGACAGAAGCCGGGCCCCCCAGCAGAAAGGCCCTTTGATTGGACAGCTGGGAAAGGTGAGCACTTCTAAACAGAGAGAAAGGGAAAGGGAAGGAGAAGGATGGACTAATTTAGATATCTAGAAGGCAGTTCAAATAGATCAAATCAAATAGCAATCCATCCATAGTTTTTGATTTAATAGAAAACTATATTTTGACATTATTTTACATTCAAATTGAATATAATGCAATGTTAAAAAATTATATATAGTTTTTATAATAAGGTAAAAAAAAAATTTACAATAATAAAAACAGTATAAAAAAGTATTTTATGGTTATTTATATTTAGTGTGTAGAAATTAAGGTGATTTATATATTGATATTTTATTTACTAATTTCTAAATTCTATATGTGTTGCTAGTTCTGAGTTCAGACTTTGATCAAATGGATTTAATTTAGTGTGTGAGTATGTATTAACCTAAATCTCCTATTCCTAAAACATGAACAATTTAACAAAATTATCAATATTTTAAATATTCTGACAAAGTATATTGAGGTAAAATGTTGCAATACTCTGAAATTGTGAGATTTTTTTTTTTTCGTTTTGTAATTTCGTGTTATCCTTTGAAGGGAGAAAGGCTATATTATTATTACTGGGATAAAATGTTTACTTGCTTTATAGATTATATGTAGAATATGTGTGTGTCCTTGTGCCGTAATGTCCTGTATGAACACAATCAATATTAGTTTTGTTGGCTATATATGTAACTGTCAGACAGTGACAATTCAAAATGAGTTTTGAGGACTCGGGAGAGTGTGTGTGTGTGTGTTTGTGTGTAGTGGCAGCGCATGCTGCATGAGCTAACTCAATATTAGCAAGGCCTTTTCCTGCTCCACTCCAGCTGGGTCAAAGCCTGACACACTCTGTGACAGCACAAGATTGATGTCTTGCTTTGCTAGTGGGCTGAACAGAGGGAGGAGAGGAAGAGAGACACAGTCAGTAGGACGAGTGGTGGGAGGAATGGAGCGATATAGTTGTATGAAATGCAGTAGTTGGGAGGAGAAGGAAGTTTTGCCCTTTAAAAATGATGAAGGTATTGTTTAATGTCAGTAGCGGAGGACTTAATTATCTTTAAAGGGGGAGATATTTAAAAGAAACTCAAACCCTAGGGACTAACCCACAAGGTTATACACACAGAGACCCCTGAGCTAATTAGTCTTTTGGAGCTTATGACCACAGACACCAGTGCACTGCTTCAAATAAAACTGGACACTTTTTCTGAACACAGCAGCAGTAACCCCAAAGTGTATCTGGATGCTTAGGTCACAATTTAGGTTGAGCCTAAATTGGTTAAAATGAATTCAACAGAATGGCTAAGAAAGGTTCTTGCATGATTTCAGTTCACACCAAGCATAATAACTAGAATGATAATGATAAAGAAAAAAACATTCTCAATATTAAAGAATAAAAGAGTCCACACCATAAATACAACTATTAAGGCACAGAGAAACTATATTGTTGGAAACGACGATAGCCAATCAGCACTTTAAATAAACAGACCATATTGTTTTGCTGGTGTGGATGCTAATATCTTTATCGTCATCTTCATTACTGTCCTTGGTGTAAATGGGCATTCATCCAAATTGTGGCTTTTCTGACTAAATCCTTTGTGGAGGATATTTATGTGTTTAAAAATGAAAACAATTGGTCAAAATTTACTTAAAGATTCACCAAACATGAAAATATTGTCATTTATTACTCCTGTATGTCATTCTAAACCAGTAAGACCTTCCTTCTTCTTCGGAACACACATTAAGATATTTTTGATGAAATCATGAAGTTTTCTGACCCTGCGTAGACTGCAGTGCAACTGCTACATTTAAGAACCATAAAGGTGGTTAATAGACATTAAAATAGTATAGTATTAATAGTATTAAAACAGTATCCAGCCTTAATTTGATGACGCTCAGAGAAGTCTTTGTGTGCGTATAGAAAACCAAAGTAATGACTTCATTCAACAAGTCTTGTCTGTTCTAGGGCATGCTACTGTTTGAAGGCTTGTCAGTTAACTGGCTCTTTGAAAGTGATTTAAAGTACTTAATACAGGACACAGTAGAATTCATGTAACATTTTGTTGTGGGGTCTGAACCTACAACCTTTTGGTTTGGTTTGATACGCCATGCGTGCTACTCTGTGATGTGATTTGTACTTGTACAGAATTTCTTACTTCTGGGTTTTGTTGATGTCAGGACACCTTTATACAGGATTAACATTGCGTCAGCTATAGATGGGACTTCTATAGTGAAAGAGCATATGACAGTCTCTCAGAGACTAAGCTGGCTTTAAGGCTTTAACACATTTCCACATCTTCACCGGGTACAAATAATGTTCTCTCTTATTTTCCATCTCTTTCTCATTCCAGTCTTTTGTTGTGTGTGTGTCGGAGCTCGGTGAGAGAGTCATCAGTAATCCAGACCAGCTCTGATAAGAATGATAATTTGGGAAGATACTCTCTTCCTTCGTGTCAGTCTCAGGAGGCTAAAAAAGAGGACTGAGGAGTATTTTTAGAAGCGAGGAAACTGTGTGTGTGTGTGTGTGTGTTAAAGCTGAGGTCATCTTTGGTGTTCACTTTTTGTTTCTTAGATTGTTCAACTGTGCTGTGGAGTTTTCATTTGTTGAGAATATTTTTTTCTTGTTTGAATTCCTTCCAGTGTTTGTTGTTCCTTGCAAACTGCTGATGTGATTGCTGCCGTGATCTAATAAGGTTGCGTAATAGAATTGCATCTGAGTTTGATTACAGACAGATAGTTTTGATTTAGGTCTCTGAGATCATATCAAAACATGTTTACTGTGTTTGTCGACCAGCCCAATACAGCAGCATTTGCTCGACCAAAATATAATTTTGAGGTTGAATTGTTTTGGTTGTTGTTTTGTTGTTTCCAATTGCAGGTTATGAGAGAGTTTGGGAAACTTGTTTAAAATTGTCAATATTTTAGTAATTTTGTTTAGTACTGCTAGAGATGCAGAAATTAAGCAAATTTAAATGGCCGAAAATCAGGTTTTGAGCAGATAAATGTCTCTCTGTATTCACAATAAATTTGACTTTTTGGCAAGAAAAAATATGCATGCATGGGTTTTTATATTTAGATTACCCTAGTACCCAACATCTAATGCTAAAAGTTATTTTTTAAAAACACTAATTTAGTAACATTTAATAAAATAATCTTAGCAAATCTAAAAATAAATTTATAGACAACATACTATAGATATGTAAAAAATAAACTGAAAATATGTATTTATATATATATTTATTTTCCTCTTATATAAGAATATCGTGGGTCCAGCAGGGATTGTGGGTAGGGGGAGTGAATAACCATCACTATCTCCACCTTCAATACCACGACTGAGGTGACCTTTGATCAAGGCACCATTCCCCCAACTGCTCCCCGGGCGCCGCAGCAATGGCTGCTCACTGCTCTGAGTGTGTGTGTGGTTGTTCACTTCTCACATACCTGGCCACATGTCACGTCCTTTCCTTTCCTTATATTTATGTACAGTTTGTTTATTTTTATTTAGTTTCATAAATTTTGGTTTGAACAGACTGGTTTAATTATCGTACTTTTTTAAAAATTTTAATTACTTTCTCTGTTTCTCTTTTTAGATGAAGTGCTGTGGTGATGGTTTAATTATCTGCTCATACCTAAACTAAATGGAAACCAAGTTTAAAACTTTTTCACCTCTGCCCGCAGTGCGTAATATAAAGAAAGAGATTTCTGAAGCGTCTCTGCAGTGACCCTGGAGTCGTGTTTCTATCCCTTCATGCAGGACTCATAAGCTCACTCCCAGTCTAATGCCACTCTGAGCTTCTCTCTAATTGAGATAATGCTTCTCCACAGCTCTAAGCTGGAGTGATTGGCTGACACTTTTAATAGTGGTTAGAGGAACTTTTAGCTAATGAAAAGAATGAAATGTTCATCAGGCACTGACACTGAGTTATTGAGCACAAATCAAACAGTTATTTGATATGACTTTAAAGCTTTGGAGAGAGCTGAGAGCCTTGTGTGATGCATCATTTGATATGAAAACTCACATACTGTATGTATTTCGTGTTCAAGCACTTGACCTAAAGATGCCAGAGGCAGTTTTTGGACATATATCTTTAATCAGAACTTTCTGCAAGGAGCTCTTAACTTTAAATCAGTTTAAGGAGCATCAAATATTTGAAGAGAGCAAGGCCTTTACAGTCACTGAGTTTCACTGACCTGCCCAGTCTTTTAATCTTAATAAAATCATTAATCGTTAATCAGTATTCAGTCATATACTGTATAAGATAATGTTGCACATGATATATAATGCAATTCATAGTCATTAATATGTATGATTTATATATCTTAAATTTCAGTTTAATGCTGAACTACATGTCTTTGCAGACTACATAATGAAATAATCCTATTTTTTCATGAAACAAACCTCTCTTTTGCTCCATCATTGTGTCTCAATCTATGGTTCTGAACTAAATTAATAAATGGCAAACTAAGCAGTAATCTTCACATCATTTGCATACAGCTTTGTGTACATAACAGAACTAATCATGTTTCTCATCATCAGTATTTAAAATAATAGTTCATCCAAAATGAAGGTTCAATAATTTATTAATCTCTAAAATTGTCAACATTAGAGATGCATTAGCTATCATCAACTAAAAATGGCTGTTTTGATAGGATTTATTTATCTTTGTTAATGTCAATTAATAAAAGTACAGTTGTTTGTTAGATCACAGTACAACATTTTTTGTACAATAACAGTGAGTGTGCAAAGATGCTGCTCCAAATAGGATAAAACACTATAAAAGCATCATGGGTTATATTCTGTACATTTTTGTGAGGTGCATGAGCATGATGCTTTTTTTGTCGTCTTTGGAGAGCAGAAAAAAACTTTTTTTATTATTATCGTTCTTACAACTTTAGAATGATGTGGGTGAGTAAATGAGTTTCATCAAAGCTTCATTTTCAAGAGAAATATTCATGGGGAGGGGGGTGTTACCGTTTGTGCCAGGATTTTTTTCTTTCTGTGTTTTGAGTAATGTACAACCATGCTTAAACACGCTTACATAACACACCTAATTAAATTCATGTGATTTAAATATATATAGCTTCGAATTTGACTGTCTTAATGATTTTATATTATTTTGTTAGGTAGACGTATAAAACACAGTATCCAGAGACAAACACACTCTCAGTGATTGTGGTAAACAGCTGATAAATAATGCAACGGTCGGGCTTAATTAGAAGCTGCTGATGAGTCATAAATTCTCATTTGAATATTCGGTCCCAGCGAAGCCTTGTTACTAAAACGAGCCGGCCCTAATCATTAATTATTGGTTGTTTGCCATGTCTCCAGTGATTGCTAGGGAAGAAAGGTTGTTTACTTTTTAACACTGGAGCCCAGGCAGGGATAAAGCGATCAAAAGAGATTAAATGGACAGTGTGTGTGTGTTAGACTGCAAATGTGCAGGCCTGCTGCAATGTGGGACATTTTAATGTTATTAGCCTGTACGTTTGGAGACCTTCGCATTGTGGGACATTTTAGGCTAATGACACTATTCATGATTAATGTGTTCCTCTGTGTTCTCGCATGGGTGCGCACACATGCAAATGTGCGTTTGTGCTCATGAGCGCGGAGTAACACCCTCATAAGTCATATTCGGTGATCAGAAGAATGTGTCTTGTCATAAGGTCATATGAACGAGGTTAACGGTGTGTGTGGTAACCTTTTCACAAACTCTCAGCAGACTTGAGATGGGCCATTAGCTCTTTTCCCGGACATTTTCTCATCCACGAAACGTTCTGGCTGGGCCGGAAACGCAAGCCTGCTTTAAATCTTTCCCAGCACCGTTTTATGCGCTGTCAGTCCAGCTTTATATTACCGCATTTGCACTGCATTGGGTCAGGTATGTATAGACAGGCCAGGGCCTCTATTTCCTGCTGGCCAAAAGCAGGGACGACATGAGTCAACGTAGGCCATTGAGATGCACAATAGACTGTGCTGTCAGGCTTACAAGTCCAAGACTGGTAACGTTAGCCACTGGTGGATGACGTAACTACACTGAAAGAATCATTTTTCCACTGACAGTCTTTTTAAAAGTAGCTGTGCAAAAAATATCATTATGAGATTGTAAAAGTTTCACCAGTGTCTGATTTCTTTTTGAATGTTTTTAAGTCTGAATGAAATTATTTGCTGTCTGCTGCCTTTCACTTCTCGGCTCATGAACCAGCAGAAAGTTGCTGGTGAGGGGCTCAGGACTGTATTATTCTTGTGGCAGCTTCAGTCTTGCGAGAATATTATTCTTGTGATTCCAAGAGCCCAGCACATTTATGCACTGGCAAATGCCTACTATAGTATAATGACATATTTGCAGTTTATCTTTTGCTTGCAACAAATCGATCTTGTCAGAATGCATGTCTACTATTAAATTGCGGTCAATGCAGAAAAATGTTTTTCCAGTATAATGCTGTATTTATGGAATCTTCCATTGGAGATAACCAGCCTGACCATCTAATTCTATTTGACTTCCAATATATCCAGAGGTTGTGATGCAAATAGTTATCTTTTTCACAGTTTGAAATTTCTATTAAGGTATAACCTTCTATTTTCATCTGTCAATTTGCGGTCATTTCCACAATCGATCGTCGTTTAAATTAACCATCAATTAACCGATTAATCGTTAACCTTAATACTGTAAAATGCATGGGCATATAGTGCAAATAGCTCTCCAAATGCCAGCTTCCTCTCCCGAATGAAAGGGTTTTCTGTTCTAAATAAAACACTAGTAGCAGGATATTAAAATGAATAGATGTAATTATGATCATTTGACGATCGGGATTCAAAATAAAAAGATTTCAAATGAAAGTATGGCACGTGGGGCTGTGACGTGTGATCAGTGCTCTACTTCCAAAACCTAAGCACTGCTACGGCAAAACACACTGTTACCCATCTGAAACATTTTACTGTGTGTATTATGACACAAGTGAGGTACAAAGCTTTGTTAGTAAGAGAAATAATTGGTTAGCAGGTAAAAGATACATCACGACCATGCTTTTGGAATCATGCCGAGCGCATGCATTTAAAGCCATACGCCTCTTATGTTTGGATGGTTAAGAATTTAATGTGGTAAACACGGGGAACGAAAGATTAATAATTTGTTACTATCACTAAAAATGTTAAATCATGGGTTTTCTTGGGAAAAGTTAATAAAACATGGTCAGTAGCCACAAATTAATATGTCATAGGGACGAATGGAACAGGTTTTAGGAATGACTACATCTGTGCTGTTTGCGTAGGCAGCCCTGTCAGAGTGAAGTGCCCAATAGGCAACAAACATGATAACAAAAGACTTATTGCTACATGGAACTTTGTGTTGTATCTGTTTTAATGTAGGTTTAAAGTCTGGATCATATTAAAAGCGTAGTTTGTGCATTAGTAAGTTATTTTTATGAAAGATTCAGCCCCTTCACAGTCACTCATAGCCGTGAGCCGCATGTACCCCAAATGAAACTCGACCACAATAGCTTTAATCAGTTGCATCTCTTATTGGCAATTAATCGATCATCGATTAATCATTGACATCCCTAATTTGGATATTTTTTTTCTTTTCAATAAACATGGTTGTTTCAAATGAATGGAAATATGGTTACGTAGAAGAGGTTATGCATACTGTATTAAAGCTAGTGTTATAAGCTCTGTATTTTGCGCAGGTTCTGGATTATGTATGTTTTTACAAATGACCTTGACATCTTTTGTGCGTATTAAATAATTCTGCTTTTTGAGCATATTTTTATATTTTTAGACTGAAATCTGTGCAGTGTTGTACTATTGTACTAAAAAATGTACTATTTTTTCTGCTAAATTGACTGAAAATAAAAATTAACACCTATGAGTTTTACATTAAAGTGATTATTGTCTCAAATATTTAAATTCTGTTATTAATATTTTTGATAAAATCTGAGAGCTTTCTGACCCTACCATAGACACCAAGTGAACTGACACTTTCAAGGCCCAGAAAGATAGTAAAAAAAATCTATGAAATTGTCCAGCATCAGCAGCACCACACACGTCAAATAAGACTGACATGTAATTGGACCACTGATGTCACATGGACTGTTTTAACAATGTTCTTACTTCCTTTCTAAGCCTTGAATGTGGTAATTCTGGCAGGGTCAGAAAGCTCTCGGATTTCATCAAAACATCTTAATTTGTGTCAAGGTCATCCAGGTTTGGAAGGACATGAGGGTGAGTAATTTATGATGAAATGTTAATTTTTGGGTCAACTATGCCTTTAATAAATGTCTTGTTAGACACTCTACTTGTCACTCGGATGTTCTTTTACTATTTTAACTGGGCAACAGGCCGAAATAAGCTGCAATGTGATCCAGACCTTATGCTGATAGTCAAAAGTCTAGTTAGGCGAGACTTGGTCTCAGGTGTTGTTCTTTTATTGCTGAAGTGGCTTTTCCATTGTTTTACAAGAATGTTTGTCTTCAGGTGCGTTGTGCTGAGTGTGTTTGTCTCCATACAAAATATGCCTGAGAAGAGGGCACAAGACAGGCTCTGTCTGTCTTGGTTTGTGTACTAATAAACAGCGCTGGCTCTAATGAATCATTAATGTTCTGTTTACCCAGCTTAATGAAGCACCGCTGATGAGGGCCTGTGTTGTGTATGCATGTGAGTCTGTAGGAATGAGTGTGTGTGGCTGCTCTTTGTCTGCAGATACAGACTCTGAAACAAGAGGGAATAGTGAAAGAATGTTGTTTTTTCTCATAATGTGAAAGTGGTAGAGAAGGAGCGAATGCTAAGTATAATTTTTTGGGTTTGAGTATGTTTGGTCTAAAGTTAATGACTTGTATTTGTCTGGGCTACTGGGTCTGTGTGTGTTTGTGTGAAACTCCCTATCGATTGTTGTTAGCTTTGTGTATTCCTATGGCTCTAGTTCGCTCTGATCTTTCTGTCAATGATGCCCTTGTCATCCAATAACTGACTGGTTGTCATGGAAACACATTTGTTCTCACATAGACCTGTCAGTCATTCAAAGAGTTCTAATGAGTTGTTTTGCCTTTGATGTATATGCCGAGAAGATCAGCTCCAGAAATACAATGCAGCGTTAGGTTTCCTCCAACTTACAACGTCAAGAGAAACTTTGATTCCCTATTGGCTCTTCATTCAGCTTGCATCCACTTTCAGTTGAACTTGAGATCATTTAGCAACAAATTATTCATGTTATTTCAAGTATCGAAAGGTGTGTGGGATGTAGGCTAGTTCAAGATCATTTGTGTACATGAGCTATTTATTGATAAGCTATTAAGAAGATGCAATTTTCGGATGTTGTAGTATATCCTAACGCTGGTTAATGCTGCTTTCAATTCCTTGTACTTATTAACTTGAAAGATGTGATATAGCATGAAATAAAAAGTGATTTTGTTCGGAACAACATGGGCATGTTTGGGCCTTTTTGTATTTTTCACTTAAGACAGAAAGCATTTAGCGCTAATGTAGCAAAATGAAGAGCAAAGAATGTGCATTAGGTGGGTAATTGATGCTGTATCAGTATTTTTATCCTGCTCGTGCAGGGAATATAGTTTTGTTGCATAAGCCTGTCACCTCGTAAACGGGCTAAATGAGTCGTTTATTCCTGCAAGCTTGTAATAGTTTTTCATCAGTGGTACACAAAATGGGAAAGGAATACGTTTTGCTGTCAAAATTCACATTAAAAAAAGAAACCAGTAATGCTTTTTGCTCATTAAAATGGGTTATGCACAGAAAAAAGGATAATATTTTGGAAAAATGTTCAAACTCATATTAGATTAAAGTGGTGATTCTCAACCAGGGGGGCGGGACCCACTAGGGGGCCTCAGCAAACTTCCAAGATTACAAATAACCCAAAACAACTAAAAATCTACACATTTTTTATTTTTATTCAACACCCAGAATTTCATTTCAGAGTCAGGATATATGAGAGAACCTCATTTTAAATGTGTGATGTCAAGATTGTGGAAAGTTATGTAAAATAATAAATATAACTTCACTGGAATTATAATCAATATGTGTTTTTCTGGTTGTGATAAGCTCTAAAAAGAATGTAAAAAAATTATATTTAATCCTTATCCAGTAATCATGAAAAACTGGAAAAGCCATGAGGCCTTTGAATATTATTGGGATTTTGGAGTCAAGGTTGAGGACCACTGAGATAAAGATAATTGTATTGGTAGTCTTATAAAAGCTCTTTTATTTGACATACTATGGAGGGCCACAATTTTGAAATCACATGACCAGCATGATTCTTAATGCATAGTGTATTTCTACAATTGCATCAGATTTTTGATTTATTTATTTCTTTTGGCTTAATGCTGCATCCACGCCATTAGTGCAAGTCCAGCACGACATAAACAAAAACTGACTGCATATTAAATTGGCCATTTGGAAGATTGCAGCTAAAAGAAAACCCAGTGTTTCTGTTGGTAACTGACATTGTGTGCTGTTTCATGTGAAGCTAAGTCTTAAATTTGATCAGTCAGATGAGATTTAAAAGCTTCATACTTGAAGTAATTTGCTGTCACCAGCACATTGTACTTTTCGTCCTTCTGTCTTTGGACAGGAGTTGGCGCTTTATTGTTTGTTAATACTTCTGAAGTCTGTGTCTGTGCCACGTTGAATATGTCAAAATGAAATGTGCCGTTAATTTATGTAATCCTGTGTAAAAGGTGTCTTCCCAATGGGCTAATGCTCTTATCTCTGTGATACAGAGTTTGTTTGTGTGAATGAGAGAGAGCGCAGATGAATATTCTTCCATCTCTTTGACAGCCTCTCATTGATATCTCATGGATGAGATTAAAATCTCCTAGGACTGGCAGTGCTTCTAAATTGGCACAAGTGCTTCATCTTGAGCTTTTCTTTGCCACGTGTAAGCCTCCGGCATGTCACGCAGGCAAACTGACACTTCCCTTTGTTTGGAGTCCTGTCAGCAAGCGTCTGCTCTCTCCTGACTGTCAGTCAGAGCTCAGCTCTACTCCAGTGTCACAAGAGCTGCGGCACGCGGCTGACAGCTCCGCCGCCGCTGAAATCAAACTCGAGCGTTGTTGTTTGTCTGTGAGTGTGTTTGTTTCGTTACAGAGCTGCATGAAGCAAGCTGTGAAGCAGTCTGTTTGCATATTCATGACACTTTATGCTCCGGTGCTCACACGGATGGCAAGGTTTAAATTCAGCTTGCAACATTTGCAAACCACATTCCCCATTTTCTTTTCCCCCAATTGCTTTTTCAATTGGGATGGTCATGTGCAAACAGCTGGTCAATGCGTCAATGGTTTTTGACTTTATTTATTTGTTTATTCATCCTATTTTATGTTCATATTTGTTTAGGTTTGTTTTTGACACATATTATATACAGCACTCCAAGGCACTCAACTACTCATTCAGGTCATTGTTTCAAAACGATGCCGTTTAAAGATCTTCTAGTCTTTTAGATGCCCTGTATCTATGCATACAGAAAGGTGTTCTAAAGGACACAGGAAATACATCGGTGGGTGAGAACTCTTAACTCTGTAACATCAAGGTGAACCGAGTGCAGTTTGTGGTTTAAGCTGAGAAAGGCTGAAGAGAGACTTTTATTTTTATCACAGCGTGGGGGTAAAAGCTGACATTCAGATTTTTTTCTGGCAATGTTTCTTGCTTCTGCATTGTGGAAGTGCTGCTGTGATTTTGAACTGTGCAGCTGAGTGGACTATAAGCTCCTCTTGACATTATATGTCCGTGGCAGACTAATGAACTACATACGATCGGAGCAGCTGACCCGCAGCCACATCAGCATGTTTTTATGTAGGTCAGTAGCATGTAACAAACAATACTATGTACAGTGCTTGTTCTATCTATTCCTTTATATAAGCTTAATATTAATTTAGTAGTGTATAATTTCAAATTTAATCTTTCTTTAATTTAGCATTTTTATTATACATTTAACATTATGTGTATGTACCCTACTGTAACATCTGTTTTACACTTTTGTAATGTTTATATATTTATATATCAACAATTTTCTTATCATCTGAGCCTCTTTGACCTAATATATACACACACATATATATATATATATTTGAAGTACCCTTAAATTTTAAAGTAGGTATTTTAATAATGAAATATGGCATTTGCATGTTCATTGTTCTCTGATATTGGTTTTGGGTACATGACTTGCATATTAAAGAGTGGGTAATATGGTTTTTTAAAGTATCCTAATATTGTGCTGGAGTCCCCTACAACAGGCTTAAATTCAGAGGTCACAAAACATTGTAATTTTCATTGCATGCATTTAATATAAGAATCAGTACGTATATACTGTACGTACAGTACTCCTATGTATTTTCAAAAGTAAAGCATTTGCAATGGTACGTCTCTAAAAACATGGTATTTTTTTGTGCCATGTTTCAGTTTTCCTCTCCATTTGTCCCTTCCCTTCTGTATCTTTCTCTCCCTTATTGTCTGTTTCTCTCTTTACCCTTACTCTCTCTCTCACTCACACGCGCACACACAAACACTCGCTCTTTTGTACATGCATTTAGTTAAGAACAGTGTGCAGGGTTGTGAGGTTTAGTGTATTTTAGGCGCAACGTTGACAGAACATCAATAATAATCCTAATAAGGTCTCTGTGTGTGTGTTAGCATGAGTGTATGTTTAGATGCAGGTAGAGGGAAATCTATTTGTCTTGCCAGCAGAGGTCAGGGAGGGCATGTAGAAGCGTCAGAGCTCAGCAGGAGCAGCAGCAGAAGGAAAGCGTAGTCTGAATTAGAGGAGAGAACAGAGACAGCACTGTTTCTCACACACACACACACACACACACACACAGACATTCTGATACACGTTTGTAACCTGTTACTGCATCAGCATAGAGATGCAGCAAGACTCACAGCACATCTGGAGAAGCGACAGGGCCGCTTTCTCTCTCAATCAATACCTTTGTCAGCAAAGGCCATGAAAGATCAGACACACACAATCCTAAAAGCAGATAAAGAGAGGGGCTGCTTTGTGATGTCCTGTGTGTTTGTTGCTCTCTGTCTGTCGTCCTTTTTAATCATTACCTCCATGAGCGGAGGGCAAGAGAGATCAAACATTCACTTCTTTTAAAAGCAGTTTACAGGCTGGATTGCTTCATGTTTGTGTTTCTCTGTCTAGCTCTCTTTCATATACATCACAAAACACACTTGACTTTAACAAGATCAATGGCTTTTGGTAACCGTCATCTTTCTTCTCTCTCTCTCTGTCCGTTTCTCTTTTTTCTTACATAGAAAGGAATGCATAAGTATATCATATTAATTAATAAATAAATGTATTTACTTATTTTTTTCTAATTAGAATATTTAATTGTGCTTGCTCATTTTTAATTTTTACATGTGATTACCTTTGCTGCCATCTAACATTCATCAGTTAATATATAAAAGCACTAATTATGATTATAATTATGAAAATAACACTCTTAAATATAATCTATAAATCTCGATTTAATCTAAAAATGTAAATTTTTCATATTGAACATTATAAAGTTGAGAATTGTATAACTTTTTGGTATTTTTTGCTATTTATTGCTGCTTGACTATGACATGATATTATCATGGCCACCTTATGCTTACTATTATGTAAACATTAATTAGATAACAAGTGTTTGACACATTTCATTCCTATTTTCTGTTTCCATACATATTTTCAGTTCCCAACATCAACTGTTAACAGTTTTTCGCCAGACTTTTTTTTTTTTTAATATATTTTTTATTTTTGTATTAAATACTTAGCTGTTTTGCTTTTGTGAATAAAATCAGATCTGGTATTTGTGTAACATTTGTTGTTAAGAGGCCTTTTAAATGGTGCAAAGTAACATAGATACATTTACAATTAATATATTTGACCATTAAAATAAAGTTATGGGTAAAGGAAAAAAGAGTGGTGGTAAAATCTGCCTGTTATATTGAAGCAGGCAGACACATACTGAGTTACTACTGTATATAGCACAGCAGTTCTTAGGCTGATGATGCATGGTACAACTTTTTGAGCAATTTTGCAAGGCAACTTTTTTGAGCAATGTTGCTTGGCCGCTTTCCCACTGAAAATGGGTAACAAATTCCTGTCTGGATACTTCAGATCGATCTTGGCTGCTTTGTCTTACCTGGTTGGCTGTTTGAGGCAACATTAAATAAAGTTGCCTGGCAGCATTGCTTAAAAAGGTGCCCTATGTACCATCAGCCTTAGTGTTTCATTGTTCAATAAAATGACCAGTGTATGGTGTATATATTTAGAAATTGTTCCTGGTAAATCTGTGTGTTTTGTGCGTTTTCTCAGAAAGTGCTTGACATCAGTCGTCTAGCTGTGCACAGTCATTCATTGTGTTTTGTTACGGTATTCTCTGAAGAATTTTCTTGAGCTGTGCCCAGTCATCAATGGCGGATTGGGCACAAGGCTCTTGATGGCAATCACAGCAGCCCATATCCACGCCTCCCGGCATGTGCTCTCTCCTGCAGTACAGCACTCTCTCACTTAATAAGGATTTCATCAGGTCTCGCCCTAATACAGCCCCCCATCAGCAGTCGCCACACTCTAATTAATTATTCCCTCTAATGAAAATACTGTTCAGTTTTTTTCTTTTTTCTGTTCTTTGTCTCACAGTCCCACAGTTGCCACAGTGATTGAAAAACTGCAACTTTTCTATTAAAAACTTCTATTTATTTAAAAGGTAGTTTTTGCTCTCCATTTCTACTAAATAACATTTTTCAATATGTATTTAAAAAAATTAATTATAAAGTTATGAGATATTACATGATATTTTTAAGCCCAGAAAGTGTACTTTTAGAATTACGCTACGAAACCTTTGTTCTTCAAAAAAAAAAAAAGAATTTTAGATGTTTTTTTAGATTTGAATGTAAATTTTAGATTTAGATTTGAATAATTCTGAGTGTTTACATAAGTGTTTGTGTCTGTCTAAATGGAAAAGCAGTAATGAGGTGTCTAGATATATGCGATGAATGACTTGTTCTTTGCAACTTTGTAGTGCTGTAAACTCCTAGGCACGTTATGTGCTGATTATCTCATTTCTTTTTCCTCACTTTTTCTCTCCATCTTTCACACACTCTCTCTCTAATCCCAGTCTAATTATGTTTGACCTGACATTTGGCTTTCTATTCTTAATTTCTCTAATTTGGCTGCTGTTCTCGTCTTCACACCCATCCTCCTCTCTCTCTGCTTGTCCTCTCTTGCCTTATTATGATGTCCCTCAAGGCTCCGACCTTGGATCTTTTAGTTTGGCGCTCTCTTATTTTTCCATGATAAGTAGTTTGTTTTTAATTACAAAAACACACACTAAACCCATCACATGAACAAATATGTACAAACATTCCAATGTTCTTCATCTTGAAGAGGGTTGAAGAGCCATGAACTGCCTTTCTTACTAAAGTCTCTCAATGCGTCTTTTTATTTCTGACATTTTTTTTCTCCTGAAAACGTGACTTGATTTTGTGACGGGAAAGCTTCTTTGTCTACCTTTGATACTGCAAATAGGCTGCTTATCATACATTCAGTTGTCTGCACGGAACCGTCCTGTGACGGTTTGTTAGGAAAGTAAATAGAGAGGACATTGAATCGTGTTACTTTGATCGTCACAAGAGGCTGTGCCACTTTCAAATTCTGAGTGAGAGCGTGTTCAACAACAAGCTTTGTGTTGTCTGTTCCTTTGTGCTGGCCGTGAATGGCAGGCTTTTTGCACAATTTCATCTCTCTGCTTTTCAATATTCCAGCACCTGCTATCCAGTGTTCATTTTTCAAGTCTTTTTGACTGCACATGTGTTTACATTTCTTGACAAATTTGTAGGCTTTTTATAATTCTGATATAATTCTCTCATGTAATTCTGATTAAGAGTTGGATCTTCATTTTATACTTGTATACTACTTCTTGTAAACTAATGGTTATATTGCTAAATTCTGAAGAACATGTTTTTTTTTTTTTATCTCAAGGGCAACAAAGGCAGGGCACTTCTTTTTACAAAAACTGAAAATCTTTCTGTTTTTTTTACTAGTGAGATAGGACTGATGCATTTGAGACATGAAGGATGATGTTCCAAAGTGCATTTTTGGGTCAAAAATATGGATGTGCTGTCACTTTTAGGAGTGCCTTTTAAAGGCTTGAAAACCTAAATTTATCAAGAATATATTGATGACTTTACATGTTGATATCCAGGGCTTGGAAGAGTCCAATAGTTCTACTGAAAACCTTTGCAGTATATGAGGTATAAAAGCTAACTGAGATGGACTAAAAGCCATAAAGTTCAGAATTTCATAGTATTTCATTTTTTCTTTAATTTGCTTCATTCATTTTATGTGTATTGCATTAGGAAGATTTTATAATTGAATACTTTTTGCGTCAAGTATGTTTTTGTCTGTGTTGAAGAATTTAAGATATGAAATATATTTATTTTGTTTCATTTTGCCAAAATATTTAATTGCTGCTGAATACCATTAACAAAAATCAACTTTCTACATAATAGCTGTTTGTGTGCACAATTTTGGATAAACTGAGATAAAAAAAATAAATAAATAATGGAATTATTCAATGACATACTCAGGATTTACTTGTTTCATTACCGGATGAATAAGTGTTTTTGAATGAATCTCTTGAATAAATGATTCAAAGACAAACACATTTTAATAGCCCCTTTTCACCATTATAAAAAATAAAGATGCGCACACAAGAATTGATAGGTGTAATTGAAATTTTAGTGTCCGATTCTGAAATTGGAATTGATCTTTTGATTCCCAACTGGCTTTGGAATGACATGAGAATGAGTAATTGATGACATAACTATATCTTTATAGTCCTTTTAGCACTTGGAAGATCTAGCGTAGCTGTTACTGTGTCAGATTGACCCTACATGACAAATCACATCTCAGGAGTCATAGTTTGCTGTTTTAAAACGTATGTGTTGTGAAAGACATGCCACCATTTTCCGTGTTCAAGTCACATCAGTTGAGGCTAAAAAGTTGTCACTAAAGCTGCAGTAAATAGGTGTCTAAAACGCTTCAAGATGAGCCACAACAGCACAGGTTAGAGACACAGAGAAATTGCACTGACACATTTTGGCTAACATTATAAGTGGACCTAATGAGGGAACAAATATATAAATTGTATTCTAATATGCAAATTTACAGCTCAAGAAACATGTCTTAGTATTATCAATGTTGAAAACAGATGTTCGGCTTAATATTAAAACCAGTTCCCTTTTTCCACATTTTTTGATTAATAGAAACAAATGTATATTTTGTTTTAATCTGAATTAATTTGTATATGCATGATTTCAGTAATTACAAACATGCTTTTTTCAAAGTTAGGCAGCCTTTAAGTATTTTAAAAACTTGCTTACACACTCGCTGTGAGTTGAGTATATGTGGCATTTGTTTCTGTCTGGGGTGTTTGAGATAATGGTCCGGGTGGATTAATCAGACTGTTTGCTATTGTTACTCCATGTTCATAAACCTCGTGGTGACTGGCATGTATTCTCATCAGAGATTGGTTAGAATGGAATTGTCACTCAAACTCTATTGTCGTTAAGCTTATATTGGACCCATTGTTTTCTCCTCTGCCTATTTGCATACACTCCATACCCACACGGTCTGTTCAGTGAGATTCATTTTTAATTTAACACTTAATGCACAACAGTGTCCTGCTGATGCGGGATTGTGAAGTTGTTTATATATACATGTTTGAGAGTGTATTTGCACATATGCAGTAAAGTGTGAGAGAGGGACATGAAGACAGGAAACAAGTGCTCCTAATTAACCTACTTGGTTGAATTTGGTTTGTCGCATGGCTCCACACTTCTTTCTAATTAAATTTCCCTCTATCTATCTAACCCTGCAGGCTGGATTGAAGAGCGTTTGGTCATCTCTTGCTTAAGTGGGTTAATTTGATGTTAGCATCATGTTTCATCCTCCTTTGGCCTTGTTAGCTTCTTGGCTCTTACCCGTCCCTTATTATCCTCTCTCTTCCACTCTCTTTCTCACTGAGGAATAGAAAACCCAAACAACACACACTTTAAGAAAGCGTCTCTCCGAGTTTTATTTACCTTTGAACTTTTTGTTATATCTACAAGACGATGAACCAATTTCAGTCTACGTGCCAAAAAAGAGAGCAGACAAACACTGAGGCTATCGACAAAAAGATGAGTTATTAATCTGTTTGCCTTTAAAGGCTATACACTTGATTTCCTGAAGGAAAACCTAAAGAGCAGTCTGTTTTTTTTGTTTTTATGAAAGTTTATTGCACTGATGTTCATATGAATAAAAATCTTATTTTAATCAAAATGTCATATGTCCCCTCTCTGTATGTGTGTATATGTATTTATTTTGTTAGTGCTGTCAAATGATTAATCACAATTAAAAATAAAAGTTTTTGTTTTGCATAAGATATAAGTGTGTACTGTATATATTTATTATGTATATATAAATGCAAACACATGCATGTTTACATTTAAGAATAAGGTGTTATTTATATATTTCATATATTTATACATAATATAAAATATAATAATATAAATATATAAATGTATATACATGTAAATATTTTCAGAATATATACTAAATGTGTATATATATATATACATATACATAAAAAAACACAGGACGCTTACATATATTATGTAAACAAAAACTTTTATTTTGGATTAAATTAATCGTTTGACAGCAGTAACATATATATATATATATATATATATGGAGAGATAGAGTGTATTTGCACACATTATATCTGCAGGGGTGCTGGTGACTTGCTTTATTTTGGTGCAGGAACTTTCATTAGTGTGAATGACTTTTGCTGTGTTTGGACAACGTTGTTGGTGTCCCAGTGCTCTATTTCATATCAGTGCTTCTGAGATGCTGCAGTACAACCAAATTCTCTCTCTTCCTGTCTCGCTGGCTTTCAGATGCCTGCGCGCACACACATACACGGTCGGCTTTGGAGGATTTGCGCTTAGCCCTGCTGCAGACTCAAATTTGTGGTGAAGTGGAGGAAATGAAATGAAAGACGGATCTCGCTCTTAGACAAAAGAGTGGAGGGATCTAAGAGCAATTATAGGAGCGCAGGCATGCACACACACTCCAAGATCCAGCACAAGTCTCTCTCTGGCATCCTCATGTTCAGATTTCATAAACACCTCAAAATGCAGTCAAACTACAAACATCTCATGCGTTCTGTATTGTACCTCTTATCTATTTCCTCTATCGATGATTTGCTTTTCAAATGAAAAATTGTTAAAAAAAGTAGCAATGACTTCATGGCACTTATAAATACTTTTTGTTTTTACATGAATAAAAAACAAGCATTTTTAGCAGCAATTCTCCAGTCTTCAGTGTCACATGATGTTTTAGAAATAATTCTAAAATGTTAAAGGGTTAGTTCGCCCATTTAAGACATGAAGTTGTATGCAATCCTTACCAGCACTATAGTGTATACACACTGA
>JAUCMS010000028.1:11983957-12024946 GCA_032357445.1 Enteromius radiatus | reverse complement strand
TATTTGATAATGTTCAGTGCTTTGCTACAATCTGTATTGTTAAAAGTGCTATAGAAATAAAAGTGATTGATTGATTGTCTGTTGAAATGTACTAGCTTGACAAGCTGATGTTACTTTGTTGATTTTTATTCAGTTTTAAAAAATAGTTTACACAAAAATCACAATCAATTTGTTGAAAGGGGCACTCAAGATGTACACTAGATGAGTTTGTTTCAGATTTGGAGGAATTTCACCAAGTGAATTGTTCCCATCAGTATTAGCTTATAAAACCTTCATGAACTCAAGTTCATCGATTAACATCTAGTGAAGCAAAAAGCTGCCCGTTTGTAATAAACAAATCTATTATTTAAAAAATAAATATGACAGTGGATTTTGATGTGGGAGGACAACAGGGTATGCGCATTTTCATTGTATAGATTATAGACCGATATTTTGACTGAAAGCAATGTGTTAAATTCCAAACGCCTTGATGGATTAGTTTCCTACAAAACAAACAGCTTTTCACTTCACAAGACATTAATTGATGCACTGGTGTCATGTTCAACAGAGAAAAACATGTCTGGGTGGTCTCGTGTGCATTGTATTACTCGAGTGCTTATTCAGAACGTTGTGTTTCTGTATTGGAAAAACAGTTGTGCAAAGGAGACTTGTCAGCATAATAAATGTGGCTAAGTTATTTCTTCTGTGAATGAAAAGAACGGCTAGTGCTCCAATCACCAAGGCCTTTTTAAAAATAGCCTCTGAAAAAGTCAGATATGCTATTCATCCCTTTTGAATATACATTTGCTGGGATTGATGGTTAGGAGGATATGTTTATTACTTACTTATTATAAAAAAGAAGGGTGTTCTGCCATTCATCTTTTGAAAATAGAGCCATACGTATCAGAGAAATGAGGAGAGAACAGAGTTATGTAATTTGTGTTATGTAATGACAGTTTTAAATGTTCACAATGGTTTGACCTTGCCGTTAAAATGAAAATAATTGCTACATGGATCATTTCACTCACAGTTAAGGGAGTACTATTCCCTTACTGTAGGTTCATTTGCATTAAAGCGATTCATAAAGGTTATTCTTGTGCTAAATACGTGCATTAGGCAGTTACTTCAGTTCTAGCAAGTGTTGCTGAAATCAAAGTTTGCCTTTTTGCTTTTTTTTTGTTGAGAACAGCTTAAGAATGAAATAATTTCTACAGATACAAAGCACAGCTGTAATGCTTGACAAACCTTTTGTTTTGCATCTTTTGAACGCGGTTTAAAATATTCATGGTGCTAAAAATATTGCACTTGTTTTCCGGTGACATTTCCACTGTCTTGAATGGCTTACCTGTTGCCTGGCTCCTGGCTGGAACAAGTCTCTGTAGTCATCACTGTGAACTTTCTAGAACATTCTGAACACAGAGATTCAGGAAATTGCTCAGCAAGTGTCAGGCTGCTCAAAAAGAGAACACTAATCTTGTAAAGACTTCCCCTCAAAGCTGCACTTGAAAGGAGACACCTGGCGGAAGGAAATGGGAGGAGAGCTGAGAAACACTAAGAAGTAAGAGTTTTTTAGGATTAGTCATGATGCTGGTATTAAGGACGTTTACTGGGGTTTGAACCAAGACTTTTCTTGTCTCTCCTTGAAAATGGCCACACAGAAAGCTGAATGAATAAAAGAAACTAGTGACACAAAAAAAAATGTTTTTTCTTTTTTTTTTTTGGACTTATAGGACAAGTACATATCTGTTCTTTCTCTGGAAACTAAGGGAAATTTCAAACTGTAAGCATGGTAACATTTTAAGCAGAATATTGCAAGTTACATTTTAATTTTTAATATGAATATTTTTAAAACCAAAAACAAAGTGAATGATTCAGTGACTGTCTCAGAAAGTCTTGTTTTATTCTTGAATGAATCAGAGTTGTTTGAGTGAATGATGTCAATATGAAGTCAAATATTTCAAAGTTTTGTTCCTTAATGAATCAGGTCTTAAACTACTGTTGAGTGAATGATTTCTTGACTCACTCAGAAAGTCTTGTTTTTTTGCAGAATGAATTAGAGTTTAAACAAAACAGTTGAGTGAATGATTCAAAATTCAGTGACTACATCCAAAATCACATATTTCAGTGAGTGTGTTCTTTTCTAAACAATTACGTCATATCCATGAAAATAGTACGAATGTGTGTGGTCCTAATGTAGTTTAAACATCCATTTGTCATGTCATTGTCATGTGACATACTGTACTATCATCGGTGTTACTTCATTGCCATTCACAAATCCTCTCCCATGGCCTCATGGGATGGTAAAACATTGCTTTTTTTTCCGCTAACTTCAGAGTCTCATGTAAAATCACTATTTTTGCTCACTGTTTAATACTGATATACAGAATTTAACAGACTACTATATGTAGGGAAATATGCATATCAGGATGCAGCCAGTAATCTGCTTTCGAATCAAATTTGAGCAGTTTAAAGTTAAAACTATTTTAAGCTATTTTCCATATCGGCTTGTTTTGCTTGGTGTATAGTTTCATCTTTTCATGTGCATCATTCATAATCTTACCACATAGTATGCCAAGTGAATTATCTTCTGTATTCATAGTTTAATTGTGACTGACTTGAAATTCAGGCTATTTTTATCAGTCGTAAGTATCGTCTGCTGACATGTGAGGGTTGAGGCCAAATTTCAAAGCTTTTGGCAACACTTAGTTCCCCTCCTCCCAGGCTGTTTGTGCTCTGTGTTGCACTTCGAAACGAAACGGTGTCAAACATCGGAGCTCTGACAGGAGGATTTGCTCCGTCTCTCCTCTCCGCAGGAAAGCTCTTCTAAGTAACCAGCAGTAGCACGTGAGGAGTGCAGGAGAGCTGATGCTCCAAGAACCTTACTGACAAGTCTTTGGTTTGACTCCAGCCCCCTAGAGAATCTCTGTCACAGATACACCTCGACAAAAACAGAAAAATACCCCCACTGACTCTTTCATGCGCGTGAATGGTCAGTGGAGTTTTGAAACCAATTATATCAACCAGCCATCCATCACAAGCCAAGCTCTCTCTCTAGTGTATATATATACACAAAATGGACAAAATAGATGTGTTAGGTATCAAATTATAATGCAACTTCTCAAAGACAGACATATTAAAATACAGACGCATGCACAACCATAAACCGTTTTAATCGAAAGATAGAGCATAGCAGTGTTAAAACTGTAATGTTTCCCGCTTGTTGGAGATTTGTTTTACAGACTGGGAATGTCGTGGCCATCTGTCTCTCTCTTTATAAGAAATGAACACTGCAATCCTTGGTGTATTTTTCATTTGTTCGGACATAACAGCTTTTAAATTACATCAGGAACAAGTGGTGTATTCAGACTAGACAAGGTGTTCAAACTCAACACACACACACACACACACGCTTCAATGAAAATATGAAAAATATACACAGATGAATGTTTTTGCTGTAAATTTTATATTCTGTTCCGTCAGACGATGACAGTGGCTCATGAATGTAGAATGTGTCTTATTTATTTTATGCTCTCATTCCAAGCCAATGCATATTTGACGGAAATCAGAATCCAATGGAAAGCTGAAATTGACAGATACAATAAACATCTCTCACCTTTCACATTTTGTGACAGCATGAAATTGTATGCCTGCATCTCACTGTGACAGAATATGAAAATAAGACTTCACTATCATATTTTCTCTCTAGTAAACTCCATATTCTTTATGTAAAGTGTTATTTACCATTCAACCAATAACCATGAGTGCATTACAGGACAATGACCGATCCTTCTGGGAACACAGTCACCAGCGAGCACATCACAGTTCTCAGAACCCGCAGTTTAATCATTGTTGTTGCCGCTGAAAGATCCGTCCGCACATATTTAGCTTCAGGCCCCACACAGCTCCTTTTTTTATCTCCGCAGAGACCCAGACAACCTCCAATTAATCCAAATATTAGTGTTTAATTAGAACTGGGGGAAGAATGAATATTTTAAGGATTAAAGGATTACGACGCGTGTGTCATCACAACAACCGGATAACTAAATCGACAAAGTGCATTAGGCAGGCAGTAGCGCTATCTCAAGGCAGAAACTGCATCAAAGAGTTAATTACCAAGCTAATCATGGCAGCTCCCAAAAGGATTAGAAAACCTAATCGTAAATCTTCCTTAAAATTAAAATCCAATACCTGCTAAATGAAAAGTAGAGTGAAAACTCTTCCTTTTTTTGTTTAATTATTAACTTGAAATGTTAATATGCAGGATTATGGGACTTACAGTCTACTGTGTGACTGAATGCTTACATATTTCCAGTGTTATTCTGTCATGGACAAACTGTATTGTTTCTGTCTGGCTATTTCATTATCACATCTTCACATGTCTATCCCCTCTCCGCCTCTAATCAATGTAACACTAATGGTCACTCATCAGCTCAGAGTAAATATCAATTACTGCCAACAGGGCTGTCAGTAACAAGACCAAAAAAAAGCCTAAGCCTTGTACTGTTGCTGTACAATTGTTATGTTGTACATTACCTCCATTTATCATTTTCTTGAAGCAAAATTGTTATCTGCTGGGAAATGAAAACATGCTAATTACTACAGACCCCTAATTCCAGGTTTGGCTTCTTAAGAGAAATTTTGGAAAATATAATAAGTGTATATTATTTAGTGCAAGCAATAGAGAATATTCAGACTTTTTTCATGTCAGTGCCTGGTTGTATTAGATTGTATTGTAGCGTCAAACATCCGATTCTGCGGTCATGTTGTTGCTTTACCTCTTTCAATTACTGTGTTAAATTTTAATGTGCTTGGTTATCACTATTGTTTGAACTGTCTTCGTGGACGCTGATTGGTTTCTTGAGAGGTTGATAGGTTTCAACGTCCTTAGTGTCCTCAGGCCAAATGAAAGCTCTTAGGATTCGTTCTCATTTCAGATGCAATTATTTCTACACATCAGATGAAATCAGCAGTTCTAAAAGCCTCTAAGTAATACTAATAACTGTTATTATAATATGTGATGTAAAATAGGGTAATGAATCTGTTTCACAGCTGAACGTTTAAAATATCTGTTTTACTCAATATCTGTCACTATCTCATTCTCAGGCAGACCAGTGCAGAGTTTTTCATAAAAGATTTACTCAGCGTTGCTCTTTTAAACACACACATTAAAAGTCAATTTAATGGTATCCCTCAAGGACTATTATTGGAATGAAGAGGTTGAATAAAGAGAAGCCTAATTAAAACCCTGTTTAAATTGGTGTTTGTGTAGCTCTCTGCAGTAACGGTCTGGCTCTTTGCTCAAAGGTATTGGCAATGCCTCTGAAAACATAAAATGTAAAATGTTCCATACAGTCCAGTAATGCAATATGCACCTTGTAACCTATTGGTCCAAGCTGTCACACCAAAAGACCATGAACATAGTATGAGTAACCATCGTTCCCATTGTCCCATTGGAAATGCATGGAAAGATGATTTTTAAAAAAAGCAGATTTTCACTCATGTGTCCCTACAGACATTTCAAAGTGAGCATAAGGCTTGAATCATACATATATATTTGTCAAGCATTTATAATCAGCCTATTCATCTGTACAAGACAACTGAAGCGCATACAGAAACAGCCTAATAGAGTTGTCAGTCTTATGGTCTGACACGTAATTAGTGTGGCATTCTGGACTCTTTGAGGGCATTACCAAGGACATATCTGTCATCCTCTTTTGCACCTGTGTGCAGCAATATTCAGATATTCAGGGGCTGTGTCTCTCACCTTTGTCCCTGAGTTTGATTGCAGCTGAACTGATTCTTCACAGAGGAGCCTCCGTGGTAGTTTGAACACAAACATGTGCAAAATTATGTACATTAACTGCTGAAACAAAGCTTGCCAGGATATGTCGGGTGCGTCCAAAAGCTTAGCCAGTTGAATTGTACCTTCCTGAAGTGATTTCAGACAGATTTCTGAGGCAGCGCACCAATTTAACAATCTACAGTTAAACAAAGTGAGATTGGTGGCAACTAAACCAATACATGATTTCTTAGGCACAAAACTACACTGGGAAAAGCTAGTCAAAAACATACGAATGTGAAATAGGTTACAAATAAACAATAGTTTAAAAACAAGAGATATCAAAGATTACATGTAAAGTCACAACTGCAAAAAAAAAAGTTACAATAAATAAATAAGCATAAATAAACAAAACAAACAAACCACGGTCAAATTACTTGTGACATTTGCAAAGTAAATGAATACATATATTTTATAGCCTGTGTTTTTTTAGTATACTATACAGTGTGTTTTGTGTTGATAGAAATAATCAAAAGCAGTCATAGCCTTTTTGTATCTCTTCATCAGTTAATGGGCAAGCTGAATACTTTCAGAGCGAGCGTTCTGAATGCGTCTTAAAAAATGAAAGCCATTCCTTCCTCAAGGCTGTCAACATCTTGGCTTTCTTCTTCCATCTGGATTCCTAGAAGGACATATGTGTGTCAGGGGCAGAAAGAGGAGATAAAGTATTTAATTAGGGGAAAATACCATTTGCAAATTAATTAATTTAACCGGACTAAAATGATGAAGTGGAATGTTCTAGCTGCCTTTGTTGTGCAGTCTAGGAAGAAAGCACTGTAACTTTCAAAGAAAATAAGCGACAGGCTTTGAAGAAGTTTGCTAGCTAGTCAAGACAGAAAAGTCAAATGGATAAAACGAGCCTGAATCATTACTTAATTAGAACAATAAACAATGGCAGATGCAAAAATTTACGATTCCTCTCGTTCGTAAATTACAGACAAAATTCATTACCGCTGAAAACAAATATGGGTCTGTTGATGTGCATTTATGGGGGACGTTTCATCAGGAGATTGAAAAAAATCACAGATCAAATTTATATTCTTCAAAGGGTGTTTGACGTTCTTCATCGGCACTGCCTGAACGCCAAGATGTCTAATCCCTTAAACGCTTTTCTAAGTCTTTTAGACAATGAGCAAAGCGGCAAAGAAGGGGCCATGGTTGTTGTTCACTTTGACATTCAGGGAACCAAAGGAAAGTTAAATGAGTTTTGTGGCTTTGAGTGAAGCTTAAATGAGCTTGATTGATCTCAATAAATAACGCTATTGAATGGGCCATTCAGCCTGATCGTTTTGTAAATGTCGCTGGCTAGCAGAGTGGAAAAAGAGTTTTTTTTTTTATCCTGACAACAGCCATGATGTATTGTAGTATGGGGTAAGTGAGATGTGATGGTGGCAGTGTGAGTATTGACCAAAAAAGAAACTGACATTCAAAAGATTGTGTATGTGTGAAGCTAGACCAAGCTTAATGTGATTTTCCATTCAATTCGATTCGACTGGCAGGGAAATGGTATTTAAATCACAAGTGAGTGTAGGAACGGCTGACAGGGAGATGATTGCATGGATAGGTTAGGACAAAGAACGTATTCAAACAGTGCGCCACAAATAAACTACAGTTATTAGACAAAAATACCTGCGGCACAATGAAACTAATAGCTGCTCAAGCAATGTCATATCTGCCAGCTATTATCATGTCAAAATGACACATTAGCAGTTTTCAAAGAGGCTAATGTAATAAACCATGTCATTTGAAGTCACAGCCGTGTGTGTAAGTGAACTGAACTGTTCTACACTTTCACATCACAACTCTAAAGCATCCCATATTACAGGTTACAGTGTTCATATCTGCACTAAAGTCATGCTGGAAATGGACAGTAAAATGGACAATTTATCAGTGCAATCTTTTTTGCAATGTAGGCTTTCATAATAGTGAGAAAGAAAAAATGTGTCTTGATGCAATTTCAAACTTTAGCGCACAAACACAAAGGATTGTCTGAATCATTTATTTAAAGATACACTTTGGGGTTTTAGTTGTATAATCTGTAGATTAATTACGATTTGAAATGTAAATGTGACAATGAATTAGATTTCACAACAGTCAGGTTTGTAATACTGTGATTGGAACTGCTTATGTGCGCAGTGTCAGAGGATGTCATAACTACAGATGGGAACTGAATTTCAATTTTAGTGCCATTAACACTGTTGTGCTTTTAAGGAATACATTTTTGAAGAAAAAGTGCAGTTACATTGGCAAATAATGAGATTATTTCAACAATAGATAGATTTAGTATAGACATTGTTTTGTGTATTTTAAATGCAATCCAAAAACTGGTCTAATATTTTGGTCCCACTTTAATGTATATTAAGTGTCGCTAATATCTGTGTACTTCCGTAGTAACTAGATGTGTATGCAGATTTTATAGTATTGTTGCTAGAGAGACACTGATTAATAGCCAAAGTGTTTTAGGATATGATACAAATTTCTGCTATAATATTAGCCATAGGAAACCTTTTTTAGTTTGTCATGTCATCAATACTGATCACAACTAATTTGCACTAGAGAAAATATATTCATTATGAATATATGAAATTAGTGATTCCCTGAACCAACTTGTAATTTGCTGCGTACTAATAGTTAGTAACATAGTTATTAAGTTTAGGTATGGGGTATAGGTTAAGAGGTCATACAGAATATATAACAACTGCATGTTATGAATCATTGTTACGTATTAGCTAAGTATTAGTAAATAGTCAGTTCATCCTTTATAAAGCACTGTTCCCACATTAATAGTCATTAATAATCAGTTTATAAATACAGCTATAAATGCCTCGATCTTGATTTATAAACATATGTATTATAAAGTAAATTTAAAGGCTCAGATATCTTCCTAACAGGAAATAATAAACAAACACAACACAGAGGGGTACAGAAATCAGAAATATTTATTTCAAGATGCAAAAAATGTAATTGTACCATGGTACACTTAAATTGATTGATTTATTTTTCTATGAAATTGCAGAGGTTTATTTTTCAATTTTTAATCGAGTTTAGTTGTAGTTTAATTTTTTGCATCTTGACTTTCTGTGTTCTGTATCCCTCTGTGTTGTGTTTATTTAACTTTTCTGTTTGAAAGATATGAGGCTTTACATCTCTTTTGTAAGTGCTTTATAAGGTATAAATAGTCCTCACTTGAGATGAGCTGGCAACTACCAAATGTTTTATAACTGACTGACTTAATCATGAATTACAGCAGGAAGATATGTTAATAAAGCTTTTATTAACACACTGTGCAACTATTATCATGTGTCTAAATACTAAAATGTATAAATGTACATTTAAATAGTTTATTAATCATTTACTTACACTTTCTAAATGATCTTATGAACCGCTGACAACTCCTAAATAACTGGTTTGTAAATTTAGAAATGCTAAATTCAATGTTAAAGTCAAAATACAATTATTAAACATTATAGATATGCCCAAGAACAAAACAGTTATAGCTGTATTTATAAACTGCTTAATAAAGCCTATTAGTGTTGGAACAATGCTTTATAAAGGATGAACTGACTGTTTATTAATACGTAACTATTGATTCTGGGTTTTGTTTTCTGTCAAGTTTTATGCATTGCACTGCCTCAGACATTTCAGTGCTCAGAATAGATGTAGAAGTGTCCATTTATAGTGTATATTCTGTCCAAATATTTTAGTACAGTGAAGAATGTCATTCTGTTCTGGAATTTTTTTTTTCTGTTCTCATATCTTGCCTGTGAGATGATCCTGATACCTGAGCGTATGGGTATCAAGGAAACCTTTTCGCTGCATGGTGATAGGGTGCTGATGCGTTCACTGGCTCTATCAACTCAGTGTTTGGATCTGGATTGTGGTGCCTAATGAGATGTGGGGAGCTATTTTCCCCCTCACAGTCTGTGGAGCTCCACACGTCTAAATTCAATATCCGCCATAGAACATTGGCTCTCGCCTCCCTAAAGGCTGCCAGGGTCAGCCAAATCTCTGTGAAATTACAATATCTTTGAGTCTTTTGAATGGAAGGAAAAAGAAATGGATGAGAATGAAAGAGAGAGATGAAGAATGAGTGAATGGAAGAGATGAAAAGGATTTGGCTTTGAAAAGCAGCATATAGTGCGTTGAATGGCAGACAATAAGGCCACACACAGCAGTTGAAGTTTGGAAGGCATTGTGCGTCTGTCTGTGTGTGTCAGCGTTCATGAGATGACAGATTGTAGAGACATGTGTCACCAAATGTAGGGTTCATTTGAAACAACATTTGATTTTTGCTAGTGGTTTATGATATTGGTTTCAAACATCTAGTTCAAAACTGTCAAAATATTGTTTGTAAAGGAAGAGTTCAGATGCAAAAGCCTTTAAGTAAGTCTGATGTTTTTCTTTAAAGGTGCTATTTCTTTCTGTAAACTACATAGGTTCTGGTACTTCTGAATGGGTTGAGACTTAGAACATCTGAAATGAAAGTGTTTGATGAACATATACTATGTGTGGAAAGCATTCATTCAGTATCATTGTCTCATTTTTGACAAAGATGGCTTTTAGAGGCTTTTGCATCTGAACTCTTGAAATGCCATCATCCAAATTAAAACGACAACATTTTTATGTTAGTACTTATACAGTTTCAATTAAGTGTAAATCTATAGTCATTAAACGGATATGTAGTTTAAAAGCGGGCTCCCATTCTGACAGCAAACATACACATTTGTCCCTAGCCCATATGTTTTTTATAAATTACTGTATTTTTAAATAAATTTGTCTAAAAATGTCAGAACGAGCCTCAGCTGAGACCTCTTAATATAAACATCCTAAGGAGTTCCTTCCCCTCCACTATTGCCTTTGGCGTGCTACTGGGGATTGTAACGCACTATTGTTTGTACATTGCTTTGGAATAATTTGCAATGAGAAAAGAGCTATTTAAAAATTTATTTACCTCAATTTGTCGCAGTTTCTTTCTTTACTTGTATTCATTCATCCTAACACATTTATCAAAAGAGCCCTATTGACTTTTTTAAAAAGTTATTTTTCTTTCTGGTTAGAAATGACTGTAAATGTCTAACTGACAAAACCGACTCAAAGCTCATGAATACATTTATGAAAGTGAAAGAAATATTAGTAGCACAGTTTTTATTCACCTTGACACTACAGTAATCTAACTCTCCAGTGCTGTATTTGAAGCATAATCTCTCCGCTTTGTTTTTATGTGACGATGCATTTAGTCAGGCTGTTATAAACATGTCTTTGCTGGCCAAAGGACTAGTGCTGTCTGCTCTGACCAATGACTTCACTGAAAGGTGTTAAGGAGAATGGAGCTTTTAGTGCTGGTTGAATTATATTGCCAATTCAGTTTAAAACCAGGCCAGTGCAGAAAGGGCAGTATGCCAAAGCTCAACCTCAAAGCTTCACCTTTGCATGTGGAAGTGATATATTTATATTTTTAGGTGTTCTACATTTTTCCAAATGTTCCCCCAGCATAGAATCTGATCAGCGACCAGGTAAACTGTGGAAATAATATTTCAGAAATAATCTTTTATTTCTCTCTTCTTGGCAAGGTGCGAAGCAATCAATTGGTGTGGTGCAGAAAACACGCACGCACGCACACACATACGCATAAGCAGTAAATTATGGAGAGGATAATAAGAATGCAGGGGAAAGATGGTGCTCATGCTGAGGGCCCCAATGCTGTGGTTCTGAGAATGACTTAATCAGTCATCTGCAGACAGCAGGAAACTCTGTGACAATGTGATTTATCTCTCCTTCCTTTCTTTCTTCACTTCTTCGCCTGTCCCCCTTTCTCCTCCATCACTTTGCCCCTTCTCTCCCTCGTTTGCACACCCCTTGTTCTGCATCTCCTATCCTCACCTCTACCTCTCAGCTCGTTTCCTTAGTGGGAATGAAAACACAAGAGAAGGAGATGTGAGAAGATGACTGTGAGCAAAGGGAAAGCTGAAAATTGCCTTGGAAAAGTACTAATAGCTTTTTAAATATTACAAACCCGACTCATTTCAAATGCTTTTTATCTAGAGGAAGCTAAAGAAAAAGTGTTTCAGAATTGGTTTTTACCTATTATAAAAGTTTGAAATAGATTGTGTCTAAGCATTATTCCAGATGACAGCTTGTAATTTAAACAAGATATTGTATTGACAGCAAAAAGACTGATTTGACTGTTTATTCATTCCTTCACTGAATTGACAATTTCACGGCACAAAACCATATCTCTCTAATTTAGCTGCTTATACTAAGTCGAAATATGAATTCGAAATAAAATATTATTGATTGGTTTGACTGGATGTAAAACCTTTGAATATAAGATATTGGTTTAAAATAGTGATAAAAGCTCATGCACAGAAGTGAAAAATGAAAAACAGCATGAAAAAGAGAGACAATGTTTACAATGGAGAGACATCTCTCTTTGTTTACCTTCAAACAGGAAGGAAAATTATGCTGAGATGTTTTCCTGAGATCAAATCTGGTTTATAGTGTTTTAGCCACAGTCACAGGCAGATCGTTGTTGTGTGACAAACTTGCTTCTGTTGTGTTTAAAAAGCATAAACAGTTTGAGAGTTGCAGGAGATAAAATACTTAATATATTTGCCACAAACAGGAGACAAACAAAAAGTCTGCCGACTGAGTGTTTAGGAAAAAAAAAACGTAATGAGAGAATACAGATATACGTGAAGTAAAGCACAGAAGAGCAGGAGGAAAGACTTTAAAAAGATGAAAGTAGGCAGGAGAAGAGAGGGGAGAGAATGAAGAAGATTAGGCAGACAACACGTGGGTGAAAGAGACAAGTGGGAGACAGGAAGGAGAGATTTTTATTACAGATACTATTTGGTATCTACATAGCTGTTGGTGATAGTTAGTAAGGTTTGTAGTTGTGTTAACCATTCTAGTTAGCATTAGCTATGCTAGTGTTAAATTGTGAAACTCTTAGTTAAAAGAGTTATTCAGTTATTTTGCCCCCTTTTAATTAAATTATTTACTTTGTTTTGTTTTACAGTACACACTTTATTTTTTATTATTTATAACATACAGTGCTAACTGTACTGTACTGTGTGTGTGATATAAAATCAGCATTATCAGTTTAACTTGTATCTAACTTGTGTAAATATGTATATACAGTATGTTATTATGTAAATATATGTAAACATATTTGGACCATGTTTAGGTTTACTGTTGCATCGTTGACACATTTTGGTGAGGTAAATGTAAAAAAACGGACAGTATGATAATTAGAAAATCATATAGCTCATCGTAGGACTAAAATAACAAATAACCAGCCATGTATTTTGTGTGAATGGGGAAAACACAAGGGCTGGGATGTTGGGAGGGAGAGTTTGAGCAAATGAAAGAGAAAAAGAAAGTATAGCGCTGATAAAAAATGAAAAGCACCTCCTGACATGTGATTTATGTAGCAGTGAAAGGCCTATCCTTGTGATTAGACACTTTCAGCAGTAAATTGGTTCTGAGGTTTAATGATGCAGAACTGAAAGTTGGGTACGTGGCACTTTGTCAGAAAGAGCTGAAAACGGAGAGAGGTTTACACTGAAGGCATTTCTCTCTTTTTTTTCTCAATTCCTTATCACCCGCTCTGAAAAATGGTGGAATTTGCATGATTTTGTTTGTCAGATCTAAATTGCATTAAGAAAGCAATTTGCGATGCCACGAATGGATCTGAACCCAACAACTTTACAGAGGAAATGACACACAAACAAAAGGAGCTAATGACAAGGGAGGGATATCAGCAGGAGGGACTGAGAGTGAGCCAATAAGAGTGTTAAAAGAGAGACAGACAACAAGAAACATGGGATCTAATGAGAAAAGGAGAGAGAGGGTGAAAAGGCCAGTGTAGTGATTTTGGAATTGCTTTGGCTTCCTAATTGAATTCTGTGGATACAGCAGCACATTCCTGTCAAGCAATAACGTAAAGCTGAGCCATTACCTCTGCCACAGCAGCACACAAAGGACCTCACAAATGCAGTCCTTCGGCTCTCAGCGGGACAAAGCCAGCACTATAGTCCTTCACACACAGCAGAGCGGTATGGATATTGATTTGGCTTTCATTTCTCAAAAACGCTTGAGGTGGAAAACTTTGATCACTTTTCTTTTGCTTTTAACTAAATACTGTCAAATGTGTTTTTCTCAGAATTGATTCCCTGTTTCATTTGTCAGTATAAATGTAGATTTGCAAAGCTTTACAGAGCTTTTACCCACTGATCTGCCTGCTGGCTCTTATTGTGAAGAAATATCAGCCTTTTGTGGGAAAAAATCTGTGTACATTGGAGGACGTAACATAAAAGGGTTATGTTACATTCTCCAGTGTACACATATTTTTCCCACAATAAGCTAAATATTGTTCACAATACAGTTATTGAAACACTATCCGCCCATGATACAGTATATGGGTCAAGTTCAATATGTTATTATAACTTGCCCACAAAACTGTAATAAAAAAAAGCTAAAGAGACCAACTTTTATATTCTCGGGAAAGCAGAAAGCAAGCCTTTTGTTTTGTTGTGTGAGAATCTTTAAGAGCCAGGACTTTGGGCTGTGTTTGTTCTGAAGCAGGTGCCCATGTATGCAGGAGAGCACAAACCTCAGCAGACCGCGGGCGTTGTTTGTTCAGGCGCTGTGCCTAATGTTCCATAACCGGCGCGACGCAGACCCCCCCCCTTGGCAAAAACACCCACTTAAGGCATTCATTCACAGCTCTGATCACCAGGACATCCACTGATGCTCCAAGAGTCAGGCCAGGGCATGATTTACACACACCATCAACCCAAATAAAAACTCTGATTACAGCATTCTCTCTCTCTTGCACTCTCCCTCATTCAGTTTCTCTTTCATTTTGATTAGCTCCCCGGGGTCTCCATCAGACTCTAATCAGAGGCGGATGTGCGCATACACACTTACACACACACACACACACGGAGACCAACACTCGCTTACAGCCCTTTTCTCATACATAACTCAGTGAACAGCCTACCTTTGATTGGTTGTTCAAACCAAGCAAAATTTTCATCTGACAGCAGCAGAGGTCAGTTAAGATGGTGTGCTGTGGGAAAGGAAGAGCATGTGTTAAGTAACAATGTTGGGTGACCTGTGAAATGTTTTTTCTTTTTTTGCCTGTTAATTTATTTGACATCTGCTGCTTTAGAGAGGTTTTGGCCACTGAAAATCAGCTTGACCCATTTGTTTCCATTTTATAGCAGCTATGCTTTGTAAGGGATGTTTTAACATAGTTTCGGGAAGAGCATGCTGAATGTCAGCACAGCCTGTACCCATTGACGCTCATTAGTATTATCGCCCACTAGCCTATTCATTATTCCTAATTTCATTTATTCGCCTCGGCATAAATACCATCGTCTCACTCCTCTCGGTATCTATCTAGTTACGCACGATCCCACCTTCCTCCCCTTCTCTGCCTTTTCCTTCGCACCTTCAAAGGGGGGCGAACGGGACCAAGCCTCGCTCCGAGCCCTGCCCTCGCTAGGGTTACTATCAGCAGGGCTCGGGGTCCCTGGACAGCACGCCAAATTTGCTTATTGAAGTTAATGAAGAAGTGCGAATTCGTGACAAATACTTCCAAACATGTAGTGAACAATTCTAAAAATAACAGTTCATTTTTGTTTCTCCTAAAAGTGGAGAACATTTTAATCTAAAGAACATTTTTCACTACAAAGAAACTTTTTTTGCAATGGACAGTTTCCATGGATGTTAAAGGTTTTTCCTCAAACCACCAATGCCAATAAAGAATCATTTCTATGAGTGTATGACAAACCAACTATTTTATGCTGGTTTAAGCAGGATAATACTGGGATTTAATATAATACTAGATCATGTGATATATTTTTTTATTATTAAGATTTATACATTCATCTGAAAGCTGAATAAATAATGTTAGGATTAGACAATATCTAACCAAGATACAACTATTTGAAAATCTGGAATCTGAGGGTGCAGAAAAACTAAATATCGAGAAGCTTCCGTTCCCATATTTAGTTGTTATACAAAATACATTTCCCTGAAAGTCTGAATAGTTTGCAATTCTAAAAAGGCTGTGAAGGTGGACTAGTGACTAGTTAATTTGTTCTGTGATGACATTTAGCATTCTCAACAAACTTTACAGACCTTCTTTTTTCGAGATAAGTAAAAGCCTCAAGATTTGATGTGCTTAAATCCACATCAACACTCATATTTGTAAAAACTTTGATGTGGAAAGCACTTAGAATCATGTAAGGGTCTGAGCAGAATTTTCTTTTTCTTCTCGGAGTAGGCCTTTTGCAGGTTTTTGAAAGCGAAATGTCCAGAGAGTGACACTAAAACACATTTAATGCGTAACCATGACATGTTTGTATTAGGTTGGTACAGGTATGTATGGCAGTGTTTTTATAATGCTGCTTGAGGTACGTTTTGTGGCTGTTCACAATTCAAATATCCAGTTAGGATAAAGATGAATACTCTATCATGATTGAAATATCCCTACAACAAACCTAAACCTACCCAATAGTGTTAACAAATGCAGAAGTATTTAAAAAACATATTTGCTGATGCATCCATGCTATTTTAACTTCTGTATGCTGATTTGAGCTGTTTTGTCAAACCATTTTACACGGGATTCAAACCAGAACTTTATACCGCCTGTGCAACGCCGTATCACATGAGCTACCAAGTAAACTTGGTAAAATGTGACAACAACATTCAAAAGTTTCAGTTTTCAGATCAACTGCAACTAATTGTATGAAAATTAGACTTTATTAATTAAAAAAGAGAAAAGAGATAAAAGTTGCCTTTTGTGTTCATTTCAACTGGAAACTGCATTGATTTATATATATATATGTATAGATATATATATGTAGGTTTTTTCAGTTTTGCAGAAATGTATGAAGAGCAGGGCCGGCCCTGCATGGGCATAGGCAGTGTTAATTTTTCTTTAAATTTTTCTTTATTTTTTAATTACAAAGAGAGCGAGACAATTTTGGGACAATTTTATTGCTCTCCCGACTCGACACATGATCTATCTTTCCTTGTTCAGCCACTTTCACATGCATCAGTTACCTGATGTGACAATTTATCAGTGAGCATCTACCATAATGTCAAAAAGGCCAATGCCCTCTGATGCTCAGGGAAGGAAAAAAAAAGAAGAGAAGAATAATAAGAAAAACGGGACAACGAAAGAGGTAAAACTATGTTATGAATGATGGTGATAATATTAAAGTAGACGAGGTAAAAATTTGGAACAAATTTCTAGGTTGAAACCTTGCAGAACATGACAGCACAAATGTACCTTTATATTTGAATATTAACTTAGTATTGCTAATAATAAAGTTATGCCTGGGCAAGACTGACACCCAATTTTTTAATCTTTAAGTAATTCATTTTCTGCGTCCCTTATTTCCCTCCCATCAAAGATGGCCCTCAATCTTATTCTTTCGTTTTTCCATCGCAAGAAGAGACGAGTGGTGTTTTTGAGAGAGAGGCTGTCAGAGCTTCACCGCCAGAAGCGCTTATTCAATTTGATTAGTGAGAACATCTCCTCACACCTCTCGACCCACTATGATCATCTGCAGCGAGATTACTGATCCTCCCTTTTCCTCGCAGTGTCTTCATTTCTGTTCAGCCATTTTTCTTGACTTTCTCTTTTTTTCCCTGTAAGTTTTGTAGCATGTCATAGTTTCAGGATGTCTGAGACTTGAGAGCAGATCAGTGAGATGCGGGTTCAAAAGCCCGTTCTCTCATGAGGGGAGCTCACAGGTATGAATATGTATCAGCGAGACGGCAGACGTGCAGTCGCTTTAGTTGGCCTAAGAAAGCCTTGCTCGCAGCGGCACAAGCACAGCTCTGGCTCCGAGATCTCGGAGCGGAGAAAAAAAATAAACTTCAAAAGCATATCTACAGCGATACAGCTTGTAACAGACAATCCTAAGGAGGAAGTTTCTAGTGAGCGCTTTATTTTCTCTTACATTCTTACTTGCTTTTTTCATCTTTCCCTCAGCCTCCTTTCTTGCTCGCTCTCTCTTTAACGCTCGCACACAGAGCAGGTCTTGCCCATTGCCTAGGTCTCTTTAATCATCAGCGCTAGGCACTGAATAACTAAACTGAACATTGCTAATGCCGCCTGTTGTAGCCAGCTGGCTCGAACCCCAGGCTGTGGCCGTGTTCGAACTACTGAGCAGCTTTTTCATGATGTAGTGCTCTTGCGTGGTGAGAGAAGGTTAGTTTTTATGCATGGCGCCTTTAGATAAGACTCTTACTGCTTGAGTTTCCCCAAAATCTCTCTCACTCTGTCGGAGAAAGGAGAGGGGAAACATGGCCCAGGGATGAATAACGTGTGTTGTAACAAAGCTAAAGCTGATGTAGGAACTTCAAATATTTAGCGCTTTTCTTTCCAAATTGGACACAGTAGGTGTAGCACATAGGTCTGAATGTGTCTCTATACATTGTTTATCATCTACATGTGCAACTCAAGTGTTAGTACTGCATTTCAGAGATATCCAGTATCATTTATATTAATATCCTAATAAATATGTAAATCCTGTTAGCGACCAAATACTGAAAACCAAATTCATATACTGTACACTGCTGTGATACACGAAACAAAAGAATAGTTAATCCTCAAATGAAAGTTCATTTACTCACCCATGTGTGTTTCTGTAGATGTTTGAAAAAACAGTTTTTGTCCAGTGGGGTCCAACACAACAGATTTACTTTAACTTTTTAAAGTTACAGTGGGACATAGCACCCCATATTGACAGAAAATTGTTCACATTTTTGCAGATTTATTAAAAAAGAAGAACTGAAATATCACATGGGGTGCTTCTCATTTCTTATTTGTGCATCCTCGTTTCCTTTCCTCGCTTCCTTTCCTCGTGTCTTAGCTCCACCTCACACAGGGAAAAGACGCGAGGACAGAGGAATGGAAGCAAGTGAAATGATATATCCTCGCTCCCTTTACCGTCACTTCAAAGCGGCGTCAAGTAATGATGACTCTACACCGCTGGACATTCTTGAACATTAGAGATAATTATTGTTTATATTGTTACCGTTTCAACCTCCACAAAAGAGGTATATATTCTGCGAAAGAGGTATATATATGCTGCGAGCTCTGGTGATGTTTAATGTTTAGTGATGTTTAACTCTGACCTGAGCTGCACAATTCAACATTTCAAAAGCACTAAGCTCTCTCTACAGGAGGCACAAATAATAACAATTTCAGGGTTAGCCCAAAAATACATTGGAGTCAATAATGAATTTCATTATATTGTGTAACATTGTTTCTCATTGTGTATCATTGTTTTAATATTTATATATATATATATATATATATATATATATATATATATATACTGTATGATATTTGTACACATTAGACAATTATAATTTTCGACCATCTACACACTCAGTTAAAATAATGAAGGAGTGGCCAGAGCCCTGACTTATACCCAATTGAGCTTCTCTGGAAATATAAATAAATAAATATAACACAATATAGCACAGAGTGAAACATTTAAGGGGGTCTGAATACTTTCCGTACCCACTGCATATTCCAGAGAAGAAAGACAAGCATTCAAAGCACTATAAGAATAAGTAATTGATGACAGAACTTTTATTTTGGGGCATTTTGTCACTTTAAGAGATTTACTAATGAAAAAAAGTAAAAAAAAGTATATACTGTAACAGAATACAGAAATACTTACTTTATTTGCCTTGCATGACGTCTGGAGTTGCATCACTATATGGTTATTTTAATTAGTTTGTTTCAGTTTAACTTTTAGTTTCAGAGCAAGCACGTTTTCCTAGCATTTATACTTGATTTCACAGACCTTTATGGCTTTAATGATATATAGAGCACAGCAGAGGGTCTCTTTCAGAAGCACAGAGTCACAGGAGGAGCTGCGGACTAAGTGGTCTCCTGAAAATGGCTTTATGAGTTATGATCGCTTCAGGGCAAAGCTTACACTAACCCTCAGGAATACTAATCTGGTTATTTTATTAATGAGTTTTGGCATTCTCGCTTTTTGGCTATTTCTGGAACTGGGGTTTGGAAATGAGAGTTGAGCATAAAAAGATAATAAGAGTGTAAAAAATGCATAATCAACACATGCAACTCTAGTGCAAGTACTAAAGAGGCATTTTACTGGTGAATTATTGGAGTATATAGAGCTAAATATTGTTAGAGGCAAAACTGTTAATGTTAATAGTTTGAACTGGGTAAAATCTTTTTTTTTTTTGCTAAGTTATAACGATATGTAAATGATAAATATAGCTTACCTATATATATATTTTTTTTATTTTTTTTATTTCATAAATAGATAGTTTCTTAATAGATACTATAAGATTTAACCAACAAAATAGAGATAAAATAGATATAGACCTACAATTATATTGAAAGGAATCATAATTTTAGATGGTAGAACAAAAATATATCATTCTGGAAATGAGACTGTAACATAAAAAGACGATGTGCATAAAAGCACTGCAGAGAAAACACAGCTCGTTCTGTATCAACTAACCGTCTTTTGAAAATCTAGAAATTACTGTTGACTGCAGCATTCAATTTTTAGGAGGCAATCAAATTAAGCTTTTCAAAAGTATACAATTTCATTGAATATTTCTCTGGCAGAAGAAAGGCAGAAAGAGAGAGAGAGGGAAAAGGATGTGGAGAGGGCAACAGACTCAAAACGTGAGTCATTTTTTCCTGAATATCTTTAATAAAAAGGAAAGCATACATCACTGTCATTACTGAGGTCAGACCTTGCATCAACCTCAAGCGAGGAAACGTAAACATGCTGTGTATGTTCAGATTTTTGTGCACAATGTGAATCAATATGAAATTAGTTTTGGCCCAATAGAGCCGTGGATTGTATTTGAAGTGAAAAGGATGAGACTACAAATCAAGGGAACTGGACCAGAAATAGAAGACAGCCACACATGAATACACACACACACACACACACACACACACACATGTGCCTGTTTCACTCTTTGTCACTGGCTCAGTCGAGCACCTGAGGGATGATGAAGAGGAAGCCAGAAGAAAGGAAGCGTTTACATAAAGGAAAAGAGGAATAATCAGATGAGTGCTGCTCCACAGGTGGGTGAAGCCATTTAAAGCTGGATCAAAAACAGGCTCTACCTGATCTAACTTTAATTTTGCCGGCGCAGAAGATGATTACCCACACCAAGGCTGTCGAATCTCTCTACTGTTTGGCTGTAAGGCTGAGCAGGTTTTGACTGGCTTTAAGAGCCTATGAACAGATGGGCTTTAGCTTTCATTTTGATTTAATGTCCCACATTTATGTTTTTTTGGGTTAGGTATGAGTCTATTAGACAGCATTCAGCAGTGTGTAAGAAACATCTCAGTATGCAGCCCAGAATGAAGTTGTTCTACATTCAGAAATAAAGGTACAAAAGCTGTTACTGAGGCAGTACCTTTTCATGTTTGTCCATATTGGTACCTTAATGGTACATATTATTACTTAAAGTGTACATATTTGAACCTAATAGGTACAAAAGTATACATTTTGAAAACATATAATATGTATATAACTGTATTGATAATGTAGTGATTAAACATTTGTCTATAACAAAACACTTAAAATGTTACCCGATTCATTAGTATGACAATTTTGCAACTGTACTTACAGACAAAACTACATGTAAAAAAACATGAAATTTATCCATTAAAAAAAACCTTGACAAACGTTAGCCTTAACAGTTATATCAAGACTGAAAAGCACTATTATTCAGTAACCAGTTTAACCAAATGAAATGCATTTGGTTGTCAGATTTCAGTCTACTGCATCCTCTACCTAATCATTACAGACAGCAAGTGTCAACAAACAGCATTATCAGTGTGTGAGATTCATTCGAAGTGAATTCATTCCCACCCTCAGTGTGCAATTATATAGTGAGCTATTACAGCAGAGAACAACAATTTGCTTGTTACCCCTCTAAAAACTGCAGGGAGTCCATTTCCTCGGTCATCGTTCTGTCGGCTCTCCCTGGACATGATAAGAAATGTGTAGACATTATTTACAGTACATAACAAAAAAAAAACTAAATCAATGAATCATATATGGTGGCTTAATGCTGCATTGAATAGATGATGTTTCTCAGTAATTGTGGTGGGCGGTGTCAGTGAGACACTATCTAAGGGGGTGCAAGCTAAGAATGGAAGAATGAGCAAGTACAGTGTCTGCGCCATACTGGGCATTTAGCAATGGAGATGGTGAAGTCCTACAGCTTTGATACATGCTAAACAGACTTTGAGTGGCCCCCACAGGCGTTGAGCAGCAAACAGTGGCTCTCTACTTCAGTGGCATATTAAATAAGGGGCTGGCAGGGCACTAGACTACGAGGGGCATGAAGTGTTCTTCTATGTTACTGTATGCCTCATAGTTACTGGAGAAGAAATTAATAATGAGGGGAAGTTTTGCTCTGGAAAAAGTACAAACTTTTACATTACATAACTCTTCTGTGATTATATTTGGCTCTGAGGCTTAGTGATATGGAACATGGATTTCTGTGGTCATATCAGAAGCACTGATATATGATGTGTCTTACATCAAACACACTCCACCTCGATGTAAATGCTTGAAGCTTGTACCTATTCCGATTCTTGTTTTTCACAACATTTCTGATCAGTAGTACATCTCATCTTCTCTTCATCTTTTATGTTTGACCAGTCTCTGTTCATCATCTTTATTTCTTTTTAAGCGTGGAAATTCTGTATTCATCAGTAAGTTTGGTTGGTTGTGTAGAGCGGGCAGCTGAAGAGTGAGTTTATTCTGTAACATCTGCTAATTATCCTTGCTCACTATTTCATACAGTCTGTTTGATCTACTGTCCTGTGGAGTATGAGCACGCGGCAGCAGGTCTGCCAGCAGAGAGGCAGTATTTGGGGCATGGGAGGGCAACCATTCCACACACTGCTTCCCCTTATGGCTTTTCCTAAAGGTAGCCTGGCTTACCGGATATCTGCATGGATCCTCGGTGAGAACAAAAATCATTAGGAAGCTGTCAACTCACCTCTGATCTGCTAAGGCACATACCAGGGTCAGTCAGATAGGCAGCAGACAAACTGTGACCATCCATCGATCTATCCTGTATGTATGTATCTAGCAGCCTAGAGTAATAAAGGTTGCAATTCTATATCTACACTTTGTGTCCTATAATCAAGCCTAGACCATCATTGCAACCTATTGTTATCGTTTAGCATTTCCAACATGAAGTGCACTCGAAAGTGAAACCCATTTCACTCGCTGAAATGTTACTGAATGCTAAACAACTCTCTTTGTCAGCTTCACAGGATTTTCTTATCTTAAGAAAAATTACAGCTAGATTTGCAATCATGGCACCTGTCCAGCAGGACACAACTTTGCCTTCATTGCTCTGTGTTTATTAAAGGACAGGCCCAGCACAGTTCGAGTTTGGAGATATGAATCACCAATCCGTTTAGTGCCTGTGAGCAACTGCAGAGTAGAGCTCTTGCTTGCCAGAGCAGACGACTCATACCGGAGAGAGTTAATTAGTGCAAATGCGCAGTTGTGTTATTGGGCCACTGCTGGCAATGAGAAGCATCATTAACACAAACTCCCAGTCCCTCAGATCTGAGAAGTAAAGCTCTGCTCATTTGAAATAAAGGTGTGTTAACATTCACTGAATTTGACATGTATTACGCCATTTTCTGGAGGGTTTTTAGAGGTGGGTAAATGCCAATTCAGCCACAATCCTCCTCCAGGCAAAATGCCAATCGCTACACCCTGTCTTCCAAAACCTAAAGGTCCTGTGCCTTAAAAGCTCAAGTTAAATTCTATAGACCTGAAAGACACTAGTGATGACAAAACTGTCATTTCTCGGAATGACATTTAATTTATTATTATTCCCATGACATTATCTTACAGATGAAAGTATGTCTGGTTCTACCAAAATAAGAGTGAATAAAAACCAGCTTGAACATGAATGAACAATCAAGTGCATGTTATTCGTTATTACTTACATTACAAAGTATGAATACATAAATACAGTTCAAGATATTACACTTTAAATGGATTGAAAAAACAAAAACAAAACATTATTGCATGTCCAAACTACGGCTGAGCAAGTACACACTTACCCTTACCCTACTAAACAACACAGAAAAAAAAAAGAATTAAAAATGGGACATTTTCAACCCAAGTAGTGAACACTGCTAAATCCATTAAGAGATACAATAGCTCAATCACATGCTGTATTTCTGCACCAAATAATCATGTAAATTTGCATATTCTAAAAAGAACATTTTAATGAAAAACATTTTTCAGAATTTTATTCAGATTTTTCATGTACATTTTGCTTAGTCGTTTTAAGCTTGCTCAGCGATATCTCCCCTAGTTCTTCATAAATAAAACCCTTTGAGTGCTTGCCGGGTAGCATAACTGTAAAAAATATGCTAATTATACTTATTACTAATTGAAAAAGGCATTAACATTCTAATTTGACTTCAGGTTATGCTTAATTCCAGCCAACTGCTGATTGGGCTCAACTGCTGATAAATCACAGTGCGCTCAGGCAGGAGAGGTTCATCTGTGTGTTAATGCAGGGAGACGAAGGATGTATGAAAAATGGAACAGTAAACAACAAAGTAAAAAGTTCCTCTATCTTTGATCTGACACTGCAACACACAGAGATGAAACAAACAAAAAGAAATCACTACTCAACATGAACTTTGGCTGAAAGTAGAACCTAAAAGATCAGAAAGTTCACAGCACACTTGGAGGGGTCTTGTAGAACATTTAAAGTCAAAACTATATTCCTTCTTATTCTCCTTTCCCCTCTCGTTCTGACCAGAGCTAGCTGGTGGGTCCAGGGTGGCGTTGAAGGTCTTGGCTGTGGAACAGAGGGTGTAGTAGGGGGTGGATCTGCAGAGTGCTGGCAGCAGCAACAGCAGCAGCAGCAGCGGCGGCAGCCATGGGCATTGGACTGAGCATCGTGGGGAGCAGAGAAGCGGGAGGCAGGGGGTGGAGAGTCAACCCAGGAACATGATGGTGAGGGTGAACTGGGTGGAGGGATGAGGCTGGGATCAGGTGAAGGGGTTGAGCTGCCAACACAGTAGCAGGTGGTGCTGGAAAAAAAGCAGCAGGAATTGGAGGGGCAAAATGGGCCTGAGCGAGAGAGGGATGAAGGGGAGGCAGCAGAGCAACAGGGGAAGGATGTGGAGCAATAGAAGAGGGTGAAGAAGAGGGCTGGAGTATGCTGTATTGCAGACAGGCTGAGAGCGTGTTCTGGTCGGGTGGCTCTGGAGTCGGTACGGTTAAATGGGTCATGTCCGCAGATGCTTGCTCTTGAAGATGCTGCTGCTGCATGTGCTGCTGGGCCTGGAGTTGAAGCAATCTGTACTTCTCAATCTCATCATCGGTGAAGGTGATTGGTTGCTCTGAAAGGGGAGGGGTTGTACGTTTTGGACAATGAATCCCTGCAATTTCTGCATTGTCCTCTTGGCGTATAATGTCGAGTTTTTGTGACAAAGTCTCGTCTGGGTTCAGAGCTAAAGTAGCACAGGTTTCTGTTGATCTATTCCCCTCTGCAATTTCAAGACAAGCTTGGGTTTTACTGGCATTTTGAGGTATAACTTGTGAATTTGATGGAACAGCTAAACATGTTTGAACCTGGTTATTAATACTGGCACTTGCATCTTTAATAATTCTTATTTTTCTTGCCCCTTTCTTAATAGAGGGCAATTTACCAATTAGTGGAAACAAGAGAGCAACATTTGCTTTCTTTACTTTAGGATCCTTCTCAGCCAACTGGTCTGTTGGCATTGGGTTGGATTTGTCTGTAACATCATCTGTCCCAACACCTGATTCTAAGGATGTAGTCTGAGCTGCATGGTTGTTTGTAGCTAATGGGGGTGAATGACTCCTTTTTCTAAGAAGAGAATCTGAGGATTTGGTCTTGATCAATCTCTCGGATGGCCATCCAGAATGACTACAGTGTTTCTGGCTCTGTGCAGTTGGAGATGGCCTAATATGGGAATTAGACAACCAGTCACCACTAAGGTCAGAGATGCTAGTGCTACTAGAAGAACTGGGGCTACGAATGGACACTGGCTTGTTATACCACCTGTCTTCACTTCTCTCAGGACTTGACCAAGGAAATTCTTCTCTCTCCCGGTGCCTCCTACTTACAGGGCTAAGCCTTTCATACCACCAGTCCCTGACATCCTCTTGAGGTTCAGGACTGTCATAGACCCTATAAAACAACTGCCTTCCTGTATGTTGAATTCTGTGCTCTCTGTATTTATGCTCCTCAAACCTTTTGTGCCTTCTGATGCTGTACCTCTCATACTGATCTGGGCTGTTACAAACCATTGAGTACTTTCGTTTATTGTAGACATGAGAGTCTGTGTAATCCCAGCTTTCTCCAGTATGTTCAAAGTCTCTGCATGGACTATAACTGTAGTGAGGATCATTGTAAGAGGAACTTCTAATGCAAGGCCTGGACTGACTGTACTCCTTTCTCAAAGGGTACAGAGAGTTCGATCTTGGGGAGGTGGAGCATCTCCCCGTGTGGTACACAGGCCATTCCCCATCTGAGTTCAAGTCTGACAGGCCACTCCATGACCCAGATTTGTCACTGGTGGGAGTTGAAGCAGCATCTCTCTTTGAGTCGTAGGTGTTGTCATACCAGCGATAATTATCCTCTCTTCCTGTCGTGTTGTGAAAAGAATATGGCAAAGGCCTTCGCTTTACCAAGCGCAGCGCTGACACAAGCCCCCTCATCGTTTGACATTTCTTCCTTTTACGTACTGGGGCGGAAAGCGAGCTTACAACAATGCTTTTGAGGCTGTGCTCTGGGGTGTCACTTTCATTTGAAGTCTCATCTCTCACTGATCTTTTCCTCTTCCCCAGCTTGTGCCTCCTTTCAGTGCACGCTTGCTTGTTTTGTGGCGTGTCGGTTGGAATGCTTTGGAATTCAAAGTGTCCTCTAGCTTCTGTCTGTGAGCAGGTTTTGAATGCACAGCCCGCTTGCTGGATCCTGACAGCATCTAATTTATGCCTGTGTTTTTGCCCCTTTCTCCTGTGTTTGGATCTCTTTGGTTTTAAAATGCCTAATTTAACTCCAGGAACATCCTGTGTTTGTGGCTTAGCTCTGTCATTCTGGCCTGTGAGCTTGTCGACAACAGCAAAATCTGTTTCCTCAGCCTTTGTGCTTTTGACTTTGCCCTCCTTGTGTTTGAAATAGTAGTATAGAGGGTTACAGCTATAAGAGACATGTGGCTCGTTGGACGTGTACTGCACCATCTCAAAAGGCCATTTTGTCACACTTCCATCCTTGCCAACTACATTAAGGAAAGAACCTGTATCCTTACACACTTTGTGTATTTTATACTCTTCTGTCTGTTTTTCTGATATACAGTTCTTCTCATTTTGCATAATACCCTGTTCACTGCTTTTCTGCGTATGGTGGTGTGAGACTTTGTGTATTTGAGGTTGGCCTTGGGCCACAGTGCCCTGTCCATCTGTGTAAACAGTAGGGCTGGGGCACTTGAGGCATTCTCTCTCCTCTGATCCCCCATAAGCCCCCTCTGCCCTGGGCCTCTGCCCCCCATCAAGCAATCTGTCCTCTGAACCAGCTGGTTTCCAGTCTGCTCCAGGACTTTGTCTGTCAGGACACCCCAGCTTTTCTGGCTCACTTGTGCTGTAGTTTGCCTGAATTTCAGGGCTTTCCACATGTTCTGCTTGTGCTTCCATTTGCGGTGTTTGAGAGTCTCCATCCGCCCATGCCGGAGTAGGTGGAACATGGGATAGATCGTGGTCATCATTGCTTGGGGTTCTGGGTGAGCTCGAGCAGGACCAGAGGGCCTCTAAGGCGAGTCTGTGTCTACGGCGCTGGAGCTCTTGATCACTGGCTTCCTCAAGTCCATCACTGAACACAGATGCACAGGAGTCAAGCTTCATTTGAGCTCGCCTGGAGAAACAGAACGAGACCCCTGCCCTGGGGCTCCGGTGTCCTGCAGAGGATTTTGTCTGTAAGGGGTGCTTTTCGTGACATAGCTGCTGATGTGTGGGTATACGAGTGGAGGACAAGCCCTTCAAAGAGACATTTGTGGAGATGGGAGTTGAGTCTTGGATTGAAGATGCTGTTGGCTTTGTATCAATCTTGCTACTGCTAGCCAAGGGGGTTTTCACTTGATCCTTATCCTTGTTTGTAGACCTCAACTTTGGACCTCTCCTGTCATCACTGTCGGCATAAACAGAAGACTAGTATTAGGTAAAGCTTTTTTAAATCTAATACATTATATTAGATTGATATTGTAAATATGTTTCACCTGTCTCTTTGCTGTTTAAGCTGTGCGAGCTGGTGCAGTCGTTTCAGAGCTCTCTTCTGCTTTTTCTCATCCTTCCAGGACTTGGAGGAGACATTCCTTGCAAATTCTCTTTGCTTCAACTCTTTCAGCCTCTGTCAGACAAAACAGGCATAAAGAGATGAGAAAGTCAACATTTCCATGAAAATAACATTTGTTTGGCTTGGATAAAGGCCCTAAAGAAGGAAAGTCAGGAAGAAAAGAAACATCAATCTAGGTCTAACCTGGGGTTCAAACTGGAGCAGAACAATCTTAAATCGCCTTACGACACCTTTGAAAGAGAAACAAAAACATCTCTTTCTAACACTTCTGTTAATAGAGACTGTACAGTCCATCAGTTTTCCACATAAAAGGCTCCTTTGAAATAGCACAGACCACACCGATGGATGCCTGTCTATTTATCACTTCATCCCTTTAGGGCAGAGAAGAAAAAAATCGAAACAAAGTAAACAGGAAATCAGCAAAGCCAAAATACAATCACAAAACAATAAAAGTGTCAGTGGTGCCTGAATTTGTTCAGCAGACATGAATGGAAAGTCACATGAACACAGCCAAACACTTTTGACTTCACTCAGTAGGGAAATAAAAGGGAAAACTATATTTGTCTTGACTTGCGGGAGGCAATGAAAACGTAACTCACTGCATCCCCTCCCTCCTCTCTCTAGGACCACAACATTCCCCTCATACTGCCAGCACACAGATGTTTAATTTGATCAGGTAATAAAAACACTTACTGCATACATAAAAGAAAGGAATAACGCACAGTTGTCTTTAATTGGTATCAGCCAAAATGTGGAATGAGTTCTCAGTGGTGTGGTGTCAAACTCAAAGCACCTTAGTCTTTCAGAATCACTTTTATTTTTATGATCACTTGCATTCACACACCATACCAAGATTTTGTTGGTGGGTATGAAGGGAGTGCCAAATGGAGGACAGCATGGTGACAAGCACTGACAGGAAAAAAAAGACTGTCTGTGAGAAGATAGCAAGCTAACTCCCAACAGAAACCGCTGACTTTACACAGCAAAACACACTAATGATGCCTGCTTCAAGGGAGCCGCTCAGAAGATTTTTCAGAGTATACACACACCAGTGAAACCACAAAAATGTCAGGATATACTCCACCTTCCAAAAGCAAGAACACAGATACAGTGGATGAGCAAACTCACAAAAATTCAACTATACAAATTTCAGATAAACAGAAATGTGACTTTCAATCTCTTTGTTAATTTAATAAATGTTCCATCTTTCATAAACTAATTGCTGATGTATCATAAAGAGAAACTCTATTCTTCTCATTTTGCAGTAGCATAACAAATGAATAAATATAATATAATACTGTAAATAAGAAATTAAGTGGCACACAGAGAAAATAAGAGACAGGATTTTCCTTGTCTTCAGATTCTGACCTGTCAGCACAAAGGCAGAACGTGGGTGCTGTTTTATTAAAAAAAAAAAAAAACACTAATAATGCCTTATATATCCTACAAAGCCTTACATTGCAGCCTAATTGGTACATAAGAAGCACACTGTTGCATTTAAAAAAAAAAGAAATGTGATGAATATAAATGCAATTTTATGTGCCGTGCTGAAAAAGTGCCAAGATGCAATTGCGATGGTCAAAGACATTCATCTAGCATGTACTTACATCAAAAACCTGTGAAGTTGAAGTCTGTGTGAACAGCTACTATAGCATCCACTAGTTATGGAAGTTTCTAAGTGATTGATTCGGAAAGCACCAAAGTATTTACTGAATTACTACTTTTTCCCCCAATGCATGTCTCATAGAATTATGCAACATTTTATGGCTTCTTAAAAACACTAGGTCAGCCTCTTTTTCTAATTAAGTGTTACTCCAGAAAGCACTCCTCTCTCTCTCTATCGATCTTTTTACAGCCTGGAAACATTATGATGTCTTTGACAGAATGAGATGTTTATGGTATAAATCTATTCCATGACTGATATGATTGATAAGGCACATTAAAGTATTTGCCCTAATGTTGATGAGCATGTCTAAACGCTATACTCATAATTAGCTTTGGATATTCTCATATTCATAACGCCTTAGATTTCGCCCTTCAGAAAATAATTTGAAATTTCAATGAAACATCTGCCTCATGAATAATTGACAGATAAGGAAGAACAAAAGAATATTTGAACCATTCAAAGGAAAATGTATTTGAAACTGTCAAAAAGAACTCGTGTCCTCTGATCATACTGATTGAACACAAATCAAAAACATTTTTTAAACCTGTGTTACAGTAAGTACTACAGTTGGTCCTGTGGCTTAAACTGCAAATCTCTCACACACACACACACACACACACACACACACACAGACATACTTTAACCCTGAACTGTGTAAGGATTAATGAGAATTGGAGGTGATAAGATGCTCTAATTGACCTTCGACCTCCAGTCTATTAAATCAATTCTGTTGTGTGCTAATGATCAAACACTGACGGGTTAGTCAATGTGAAAGAACAGAGGATTGTCTGCATGTGATGAGCAGGGATAGACCCTTTAGCATATTATTGATGAAAATGTCTTTTCGCTACAATGTGAAAAAAGCCCATTAAGATACTTTTATAAACCTTTAGCAGGAGTATAGCTTTTCTGAATCTTAATTTAAGAGTAATGCAGCATTTTGTATCACATATAATGTAGGGCCCTGCATCTCAAACACGCTAAGATTCACCAGTTGAGATAACTCAGACCTCAGGGTTTTATGTTGCTACTAAAAATCCTAATGTTAATAGACCTTAAAGGAATCCCATCAGTAGGGTGCACAGTAAAGAGCCTATATCAGAGATATAAATGCACTATAGTGGAAACTACGACCGATGTGCAAGGCATTTTAAAGACAATAAAATGCTATGAACGGCACACAGCATAAGGTTTTCATTAGTTCTCTTTTTCATGGTTAACCCTCTGTAAAAAAATGAAAACTGGACGTGTTTATTGGTGCTGGCCTCTGGTGGGATCTCACCAAACGAGCGACTGAACAAAGAAATGAAGAGGAGGAAAAAACATGCTCTGTTAACCACGTGTCCCCCTTCTTTTCTCCACTTCTCACTGGAACGAACTTGCACCACTTCTGCGCACAGTATTTTAGTGGAAAAAACTGCATCTTACTCACAAACTAATTGTGATAATACACACTTTACATGCAAATCAAATATACATGTGCAGAAAATGTTTTATGTACATGATTAACGTTACGCAAAGTGGTGAAAGATTCTACTAAAATATGACCTGCAAAATATGGACAGGCGCAATGGAAATGCAGTTTTTGTTGCCATTTTTGAAACCGTTTTCATTATTCTTTGAGTGAATCGGCTGCTAAACACCCCCCTTTGTCTGTCTATTTTCCTGTCTCTTCGACTCACTCTTATATTAAGAAACAAATCTCCAGGGCAGGTAGATACCGCCTTAATATACTGTCCTGTCTAGAGTTTCTGTCAACTTCCACATTATATCACAACCTTGAGCAAACACACACAGAGTTGAGTCATGATCACACTGTCCCACACTTCACTTTGCCAATAAAATGAGTAATGCTTTACACAAACAACATATTACCTGAATATCGGGCAGCATTCTATCTCATTACAAACACATTTAACACACACATCGCTCAAAATGCTAACCAATGATTCATACGCAAACGCAGGTGCAATGGTAGTGTGAAATCTGGTCTGACAGCTGACACTGACTGTGAACTCGGGCTCACTGTAGATATTAGCAGATTTGCCATTTTAGCACTGGGACATGAGCAGGCTGTTCCCTAATTGGCTGATACATCTCTGTCCACCTCGCAGAGCCCAGACATGGAGGTGTCACCTTGTAACACTTCACCAGGCACAGGCCTACAAAGAACTGGATTTCTGTCTGCTACTTTTTTTTTGTACAAATTCGAAAAGTCATTGTGGTTCATCTGCTCCCTTCAGTTTGGGTCATGCAGACAGCTGTCATCTTTACAGGCTTCAATGCCAATCATGGCTGCCTTGTTCAGTCATGTAATTCCAATCTTTTTTTTACAAAAGGAATTGTTAAATCCACTGTTTGCATACTTGGGTGGTATGTTTTCATATCAACAGTGAGATATTCTGGTACATCTTTTCTACTGCAAAATATCTGCAGTATGATTTTAATAATTACCAAGCAGAAAACTACTGTTTACTTTTCAGTTCAGTTGAGGTGGCTTTGTTGATTATAATGATTAGTTTTGAAACTATGTGGCTAGCACCCAGTGTTAACACGTTGTTGCTGTTGGTTGTTTGCGGCTGCCAAACAACTTCGCAACTTGCCGTATTAATTCAGAATTCTGCTGATGTGCGTTCACACTGTCACAGGTATTCATGTTTTAGCCATTATTTCAGTTTTTTTTAAAATGTAGCTCATCCAATTAGACTAATACTTTACTACTGTTTTAAGTACTCAAACTACATATTCATTGATAACGAATTGTGTCACATTTTACATTAGGTGGCCTTAACTGCTATGCACATCAAAAATAAAGTATTTAAATAATGTTATTCTTATTGTGTTGCAAAACAATTTTGCTGCTATTTAGGTAGGATACGAGTAAGGTTAGGAACAGGTTTGGGGGTATGGGTAGGTTTAAGGTTGCGTTAAGGTGTAAGGGATCGGTAATGTAAATGTAAAAACATATATGTGCAACAATAAGTGCATTGTACCAAATTATTATTTTAATGTAAGTACATATTAGTTAAGGCCACATAATATAAAATGGGACCCAATCATCTTATATTTTTGGTTTGAATTAATCATGTTCCAATAAATACACATACAAAAAAAAATAGACAATAAAAAAATAGCAATGTATGTTTACTATACAGCAAATGGTAACTACAGTGTGATAATATATTTTTAATAAATAAAAAACACATACATTTCATAAAATGTCTTAGGATCTGTTATTACGAACGGGCAGCTTTTTTCTTCACTTGTGGACTGATGTGGATTATTGTGGATTACCAAGATGTTTTTATCAACTGTTTGGACTCTCATTCTGACGGCACACATTCACTGAATAGGATCCATTGGTGAGCAGGTTATTTAATGCCAAATTTCTCCAAATCAAAAGATACCTAGGGAGGAGTATCAAACTAATCCCGAGGGCGAGTCAACTGTCAGCAAATTAATTTAATTAATTCTGCTAACATCCAAATTAGTATCTGCAAAATCATCAGTATCTGCAAAAAATCCAAATATCCTGTAAGCCTGAACATTTTCATTTATACCATTCACCATTCACAATTGCCTATCTGCAAAGTCTAACCAAGAGTTTGCATATGACTGTGTGTGTGTGTGTGTGTGTGTGTGAGGTCCTTCTGCATGCTCCAGTTTCTCTGGTTTAATCTGCCGTATTGTGACAGGCCTCTCTGGACCTCCTGAGCCACTGAGCACAGGTGAGCAACATTAGTCAGCCAGCCTCCCAGTCTAAACCTGACACAACAAACAGGTGGGACTGCCTCTCTCTCTTTTACACACATACACACAGACACAGACGAGGAAAAGCATCAAGCGGCGTTAAGAAACAGAGAGAATATTCTCTGCATAATGAACCATTGAAACGGAATAGACTGCGCACCTGTGTCTGTGTGCGTCTGCGTATATGTGTGTGAGTTGTCTAACACCGTTCCATCTGTCTGTTCTTCCCCTCAGGTATAGCTGGTCCTCTGATGCTTTCAAAATGAGTCATATCTCCCCCTCTCCCTTTCTAACTCGGTTTCTTTTTTTAACACTGTGCTCTCTTGTACCTTTATCGGGATGTGGCAGGTGGAGATGAATAGAGCCTCAGCTGGGCTGCGGAGACCCTGGAGAGCTCCAGGCATTTGACAAGGGCAGAAGACAATAAGAGCCTACTCATCCTGGCAGTCTACAGAGAGAGCAGCGCACCGCTTCCTCGTTCTCCCACTCATCCCATATAGTGCACTGCATCGAGGAACAGGCAGTCCCCTTCTCTCCATCTTCTTGCAGCCTACGAAACAACTTCTTTACTTTGTCTTTGTCATTGAGCAGGGTCAGTTTGCTAACACTATCCTCCTCCTCCTCTTAGGGAAGATGGAGAGACCAAGAGAGACATGGTGTACAGCTCATTCTCCTAGGGATGTCAACAGGAAACAGAATCATTGATAGGGAGTGGTGAATGTGTTCTTGTGGTTAAAGGTTCATTATGAAAAGTTTGGTCGCTTTAGGGTCTTCTTACAATACTTATGCCACAAAACAAGCCAAAAACATCTGTACTATTAATCCCGAGTGCAGTCAGACTGACAAATGTTCAATGATTTTGAAATAAACCAAACAGTACATTGACTAGTAAAGCTGTTTTACATAATACAGTATATTTCACTGCTATTGCACTGAATAGCAATTATCTTATTACTCTATTATCATAATTGGGAGCTTTTCACAGAAAATATTGATATTTAATGATTAATTATGATTAACTTTTTGAATGAATCTGCATATCACAATTGATTTTCATACAAAAACGAGAACGGACAAAAACTAAGGGACAGATAGCAACTTATAAAGGAAAGGAAATCAACTTATAAAGGAAAGGAAGTCACAGAGCACATGGGGAATGACAACAAAAAACATCCAAACATGTAACAGTAGGATTAGGGATGTAGAATAAGGTCATGTAGAAAAAGTCATTAATATGTGCTTTTATAGCACAAATAAATGGGTAATCTTCTAGTGATATGCATTCTAATAAGCCACTAATAGAAGTTTTAAATATAAAAATTAAAATGCTGACTTTATTTAATCAAAAACATATAGGGGCAGTTTCCCGAACAGGGTTTAAGACTAGTCCTACTGTAGATTAAAATAAATGTTAAGAGCTGTCTAAACTGGAAAAGGCTTGCACTGAGATATCTTAAAATACATCATTGCCATTGTTTGGTCTTAAAATGCAGATAATGCATTTTTGTAAGACATGTTTCTAAATATTCTTAAATGTCCTAAATTAGCAAAGGTCTAGTCCTGGTTTAGTCTAATTCCTATCCGGGAAACCGGCCCATAATGAAATATTACAAAACAAAATAACTGGTTTAAAATATTTAAAAATATAATTAATTCCTGAAGCTCAATTTTCAGCAACAATTACTCCAGTTTTCAGTGTCATGATTGTTCAGAAATCATTCTAATATGCTCATTTGGTACTCACTTTTTTTCGATAGTCCACTTTAGACATTCTATTAACAGTAAGTAACTTTGCAACTATGTCAACCATCAGTTATTCGAGTATCAGTACATTGTCTGCTTAAAATCTTGTAACATGTTATTTTGATGAGTCTACAACATACAACATACTTCTGCGGTACGTGTTTCAGGAATGAGAAGAATACTTATAGTGCAATGTAAGTGAATTAATAAACGCAGAGGGAGTCAAAACAACGACTAAACACAATGGGCTTTTAAACACATGATATTGAGGGGCAGACAGGTGTGGGTAATTAATCAATGATCAAACTAAACAAGAAAAGACACATGAGCAAATAAGGAGAGACGGAAACCAAACGAGAAATAAGAAAATGAACAGAATATGTAACACATACTGACTATGAAAAACTTTGTAAGTTTATGTCAACTTATTCTACTGACTCTAAACCTAGTGCATGTCTTAAATGAGGTCTAGCAGCTCGAAAAAAACGATGATCATCAAAAACGGAAGGATCAGAAACCATATAGATCATAATATATATCATATATGTAGATCAAGAATGTAGCCCGTGTTTTGACCATTTTGAATCTGATCAGGACGAAGCAGGCTAGGGGAAAGAGTTAATACTGTATTATAAATGGCTGATTTTAGTATTCCTGTCTGGATATCTTCATGTAATTTACACAAGCACGACAAGTTCCAATATTGTTCAATACTGGAACAACAAAGAAAGCTGATCCAGGAACTTGTCCTACTTATGTAGATCCCATTGACCTGCACCTACAATAGTGCTGTTTCTGCGGTACAGAAAACTTTTACTCAGCATTCAGTGTGTGTTAGTAAAGCGTTTTACTTATTTAACCATGTAACAAAGACAGATAACATGCCACTTTGCCCATTAAAGATTACTAATGGCTGTGCATTACTTCTGCTCTGCTGTGTGGCATCGATTTAGCACGTTCCCTCATTTCCAAATCCACAGCTGCCTGATGAAAAACCTACCACCTGTATTATGCCACCTTCAGCGCAAACACTCTCTGCTGGGAGTCTGCGCCAATCACACTCAGCCTAATCTCATCACCGCTGATTCTGTGGCCAACTGCAGTTGGTGCAGACAGGCAGCGATAAGCCTCAGGCATTTACTTGAAAAGAAAATGAAAAACTCCCTCTCTTTCTCCCTTCTCTCTGCGCAGACCATCTCTATGGACAGCTTCGTGCCGAGCGGGAGCATTTTGCTCAGGAGGATATTTAATAAAATTCCTGAAAATATGATAAAACCCCACCTATCCCACCTAAAAGCACCTATCTAGCAATTTGGAATTCAAACTAAAGATTACAGACTGCCGACTGAAACAATGTATCTTCCGCAAACCTCTCCCTAGAAGCTGCGAGCGAAGGAAGTACTGTATGTAATCCTTGGCCAGTGTTTCTACTTAACGTTGATTATAAACCGTCACTCTCATTCACCCCAGGAGGAAAACATCACCGTGTGGATTATCCTTAACCCAATCTGCACATTCACAGGCAGATAATCCACCAACATTTCCAATATCCTGCGCTGTCTGATGCACACCGCGCACGGGGCTCTTGGGTTGAGTGTTAGCATTGGGCCGCAGGCAAAAAGCTGTCTGCTAAAACTCCTTTAGACCCTCTTCAGCAGCTCGTAAGATGACAGGCTGTCAGGTTACGTGATCTGTAACATTTGTGTGCTCTGTATATGTTTGAATGCTGTAATGAGTCCATGCGTAAGGTGCCTGAGAGGATAAGGAAAGGAGACCCTTTGAAGCTGAGAGGATGTGAGTGCATGAGAGGGAGGAGAGGAGATTTGGAACCGGATATTGCAGGAAGGTGCGGTAAGGAGCTTTCAGGGGAGCTTTCATCCATATAGAAGCTGTTTCTCCTGCTGTACACACAAACACACAGGCTGCTGGGGAGACTGGGGAGTGCTGGAACACATTTTGTTTGCAATGCCTGTTACCTAGTGTTTTTTGTGCTGTGTGTGTCAAGAACTCATTCTTATATGCTGCTGAAATCATAGTTTGGGTTTGCTTTGAAGTACAAACCCCTTAACTTTTAAAAGTTTACTTCACTATATTGAATCTAATCTTGGCAAATATATATTTATTGTTGGAAAGGTCTAAGCCTCCGAAATAGATATTTTACAACTTATTTCTTAAAAAAAAATGATATAGGAAAAGTAATAAATGAGTTTATGACAAGAGTGCACCTGAAAAAAAATACATCATAACAGGATTTTAGACCTTTGTCACAGAAAGTCTTCTTAGTCGTCTTTTTCTCTATCAGGCTTTGGAAATCATAGTTAGCTGGATTGCTGCTTTCTCTCTCTCTCTCCCTGTGTCTCCCTGCAGAACCAGTGTCTCCACCTGATGCTGATAAGTAGAGTTCTGCTGTGATTGGATGATATGAGAGGAGAGGGCGTATTTAAACTGCAGCTTTGCATTTGAGCCCCTCAATGTGCTCGACAGATGTAGCCTGACTGGCATTAGGTACCGAGATGAGATCCTCAGACCCCTTGTGAAACCATATGCCGGTGCGGTTGGCCTTGGGTTCCTCCTAATGCAAGACAGTGCTGCACCTCATGTGGCTGGAGTGTGTCAGCAGTTCCTGCAAGACAAAGGCATTGATGCTATGGACTGGCCCGCCCATTCCCCAGACCTGAATCCGATTGAGCACATCTGGGACATCATGTCTCGCTCCATCCACCAACGCCACGTTGCACCACAGACTGTCCAGGAGCTGGCGGATGCTTTAGTCCAGGTCTGGGAGGAGATCCCTCAGGAGACCATCCGCCACCTCATCAGGAGCATGCCCAGGCGTTGTAGGGAGGTCATACAGGCACATGGAGGCCAGACACACTACAACACCTCAATTTGACTTGTTTTAAGGACACTACATCAAAGTTGGATCAGTCTGTAGTGTGTTTTTCCACTTCAATTTTGAGTGTGACTCCAAATCCAGACCTCGATGGCTTAATAAATTTGGCGTATTTTATATAATAAATTACAATAAAATAAATAAATATTATAATAAAATTTCCATTGATAATTTTTTGTGGTCAGCACATTCAACTATGTGAAGAACAAAGTATTTAATAATAATTTTCATTTCATTCATTCTGATCTAGGATGTATTTTAGTGTTCCCTTTATTTTTTTGAGCAGTGTATTATATCTAGTATAAACAGGTAATGCAACACATGTTATATTGTTGTAAGCGCTGTACATTTCTTCTTTGCAATTTTCTAGCAAAAGTGGATATTGACTTGCTGGACTTTATAGATGCAGAGAGCCTCTAGCAAAGATTCTATTATTGTCTTATCAGATACTTTCAATGCGGTTTCCAGTAATGACTGGGACATCTAAAGTGGCTGTTTACATAACAGAACAGCTCTCAATACCCTCAGGCATTTAAAAGTTCATGAGGAATCATACAAATTCCTCCATCTGCTGCAAATGAAGTTTCGTGCAATTATTTGTCTGAGTTTATCCCCTTGTCCCTTTATAACTGTTATCCATTCATTCATTTGAGGCTGCTGACTCACCACTTTGAGTGAGAAACAGCCACCACCTTTTCAATGTTTCTTCTTCTCTCTTTTTTTTCTCAAAATGCTTTTCAAGTGCAAAACCACTCAGGAATCGTTCATAGAAGGACAAATGAACTATTTGCACAGCGTTAAAAATACATTCTCTTTTTCTTCTCCCAGAGCCACCCCCACCCTCACACTGCTAAATGCCCTGAGGATAGACCTTACACTCACACACTCTCACATGTCCCTCAGCTATTTTTTAAACATTAAGCAGCCTGCTGAGCTTTTTATAGAAACACAGACATGACTAGGCTTGGACTCCTTCAGATCAGACTGAATCCTTTCTCGGCACCCCCAGTGACTGTGGGTTATGAAATATGGATTATCTCCAAGCTCAAATCTGTAGGTCTCTATCGCTCGAAATCCACCTCAGCCATGGGAGTCTAGCAGGGGATTCCCTTCAGATTCTGCTCTCAGCCTCAAGTGGAACCGTTCAAAAAAAGAGTCCTCTTGACACGTTCCCTTAATATTTGCCTCTCTTTTTTGACTTCCTCTTCTTTCCTCTTGTATATCATAGCTTTGATCCTTATGTTAGCTTGAAATTGATTTATTTTTCAGCTGGGGGACACAATCCAAGTCTTAAATTACAGTTTCAATGTAAGGAAGTAAAGTAAAAAAAAAAAAAAGAATTTAAATATTCTTAATAATCCATATAACTGTAATTAGTTAGTAGAGCAAAGTTTGTAAATACACACTTAAATCAGCTAGATAAAAACCTTTATAGTTTAAGTTTTGAAGAAATCTCAATCTTAATATTCTAGAGGGACGGACGAGAAAGAAACATAGATTTTCTCCAACTCCTTTTTAGGAATATGACTGGTATCCTTTCCTGTAATGTTGTTTCTGTTTTACCTCCCACAAAAAACAAAAATAAAATGACTAAACCAAACTGAATATTAAATATGAAGTTGAGAGTCTTAGCACTTACAGTTTCTTGTATTTATTATGTTTTATATCCAGGCTCTCACCCTAAACATGAGTAATTGAACATTTGATACAACTTCAAAGTTTTTTCAAGCTATTATATTGCCTTAGGCTCTTTTAGACCCCTCAACATGAGGGTTAACTCCAGTCTTTGCTTCTCTGGTTCTCTCTGTGTTGCACTTGCGTTAACCTCCATCTCATGCCTCACCTCTTCCTTTCCCTCCTGTTATTATTGAAGGACAGCTGGCTGATTTGCATAACTCTCTAGGAATGGTTTTGTGGCTTTTAAACATTAATTAAATCAAACCTCTCAACCATGTTCGCTGCACGTCGGTGCATACAGTATATATACACACACGCACACATAAATGCTAAGTGACTGGGGATTCTGTGGGTTGTGAAATATACAGTATTGTTCCTCAGGACCAGGGAGCACAGCCAGGCTGTATGTTTCTGGAGCGATATGGAATACGGCTGGGCTGGGGTCACACCAAACTGCCTCAACTGCCAACCTCACAGCATGCATATTTTACACAGTCGACTATACATAACTCAGTCTAATGAAACACTCTCTATGCCTGCAGGACGAGTTCAACAGCACCTTTCATGGCTTTTTGCAGGGCCCTCAAATGAATTAACATCTCTAGTGGGAGGTACATGACTTAGAGAAGTCAGTTCACAGACCAACAACATACTTGGTCAGTATACAGCATACAAAAAAGTCTCACAAAACCAAATACACTTACGATATATTGCATTTTTTGTACATGAACAATGTGCACTGTTAACAATGTAAAGCTTAACTGATTCATGGAGTGAAAATGAAAATCAGTTATCATTACCATATGTGTGTGTGTGTGTGTGTTGTCAAACGATTAATCACATCCAAAATAAAATTTTTGTTTACATAATATATGTGTGTACTGTGTATATTTACTATGTATATATAAACACCCTTACATTCATGTATATATTTAAGAAAAATTTGTTTTTATGTGTTAAATTTATATATTAAATGTATTTATATATATATATATATATATATATATATATATATATACATGCAAGTACATGTAA
>JAUCMS010000028.1:11964363-11977781 GCA_032357445.1 Enteromius radiatus | reverse complement strand
TTCACGTCTGAGGAGGTAAAACCGTGACAGCTACACGTTTTTCAAAGTGGACCAACGTGATAATGTCACGTCTTGGCATGATACCGGGTTGGTGTGTGTACTGCGTATATTTGTTATATATATATAAATACAAACATATGCAAGTACATAATAAGAAAAGTATGCTATATTTGAATATTAAATATAAATATTTTCAAAATATATACTGTTTTGGTGTATTTACGTATAATATACATAATAAATATATACAGCACACACGTATATATTACAGAAACAAAAACTTTCCTTTTGGATGCGATTAATGATGATTAATCATCTGACAGCACTAAATCTAATCCAATCTAATCTAATATTATGTCAATTGGTATATGACAATATATAAGGTTTTATTACTTTACTGTATGTGTGTACAGTAAAAACCTCTTTGAATCTTTTTACATCCATTCCACTTTATGATACACAATATAATCACAGTGACATGTCTCACACTGTTTTTCCAAGCTTCTCTTGATGTAAATTGTGTTTTTGAAATGGTGCGTCATTTAAAAGTCCAACTTTAGAAAATGCATCCTGCTTTTTGTTGTGTTCCATGTGTTTTGAACCAAACTTGTCTTATGTAATACCTCCCTAAAAGTGCATCCAGTCATGATTCGGTGAACCTGAACCCAGTCTTATTATATAGGTCTTAAAGTTAAGTAGTCTTTCAGGCAACCTACCAACACGTCTTTTTTTTAAATGTGTTGTTTTGTTTTACATCCCCACAAATGATATTCCCCCCAGGGCTTTACAACTCATTCCCAATATTCATCACCCCCACAGCCCCCCTTTAAAATGTAACCCTAAATTTAGTCTCACAGATGTGTGGTGGAGTGAAACGATAGAGCGAGAGAGCTGAGAAGAGCCACTCTGTACATCTGTCATTTTAACACACGCCCCGTCCCTGAGACTCAAAACAACAGATGTTAACTCTTAATTGCTTTTGGATGCGTTTTGCATCAGAATTAGTTACACGTGTTCTGCACTTACTCACCACCCACGCCAGACAGACCCAGTCGTCGGGTTGCAAAAGGCAGAACATTGGCTGAGTGATCTGGCAACCACCTGCCCATCCGTTAAAAACACAGCAGCATGTTCCCAGGATGCACCAGGAGAGCAAGCTTGATCTCCATTACCTTGAACAAGTTACACTAAACAACAATAAAGATGAATCTTATCACAAAATGTCATAGAGTAGCAGCTAATATGCTTTAGCAGTTTCATTTGTATTGAAATTTTCCATGTATACATGCCATAACATGTACTCCTGAATCTACTTTTGCAAAGTGTTTTGTAACAGCACAGCCAAATTAATTGATGGAGCATTTCTAGGTTATCTTCTTAATGCTGCTGTCTGGGGAGCCACAAAACACTCTCCCTTACAAATCAAAGCAATTTAAATGTGCACTCTTAGTCATTTAGTCGCTCATTCTTTCTCATGAGTCTCGGTTTTGCTCTTACTTCATTTATACTGCAGGTTGAAAAAGGAATATGATATTATGTTACTTGTTTGAAAGCAAATCATGTCCTTGTTCAACTGACGAGCAATTGATTTTATGTTAAAACATACAGCTGGAGACAGATAAGTCAAGACACACATAAACATGTTTACTCAGCTATATACAGTAAATGAGGATGTTCCATAGACTTTTTCTGTTTTTATATACAGATTGTTAGAAGTCCTATAACAGAAAACTATGCATATTTACAATTAAAACAAAATGCTTAATTTTTTTAGATGTATTTTCTATTAACACATACAATCTATGTTTTGACAAATAAGGGACCTCCCCCAATGTAAGGTTTACATTGGGGGAGGTCCCTTATTTATTTATACATCCCTTATTTATACATTTAGCTCATTCATACCTATTTATGACATATTTTCTTATACGAGGGTCAAGTCTTTTTTTCTTTGTCTGAAAATAAGATTGCAGTAAATTATTATAGATGATATTTTTCATGAACAAAACCATTTACTTTTCGAAAAAAATAAAATGAAAAGCTACTTTGTAATATTATTTTAGCGTCATTGAGATATTTTCCTTAAAATTTGGAATTAGATTTTTTTTCATGTTAATTTTAGTCAAAGTGTTACTTTTTTGCTGTGTTTGTTTCATATTTATGAACAAAATTAACAAAATGTTTTGCAGTATGTCAAGAAATGTTCCAACATGAAACAGTCTAGCAATTACGGATATGGAAGACTAAACACAAAGTGAAAATTGCTAGAAAATAGTTTGTTTAGAAAAAGACAGTGATTTTTGTGAGATAGTTGTGATTCCTAGAAAAATGACATGCCATTATTTATTAACACAATTCTACCTGCACTTGACAATTCAGTTGACAAAAAGTGCAGAGTCATCATTTCTGGAACAAATGAATAGATCATTATTCTAATGATTTAATTGCAATTTTCACAGAGGCCTGCTAACATTGTTCATTTCTACATTGTACAGTGCTACACACACACACACAGAACAATACTATTCCACAGTAACACCGCATTGTACGATGCCACCTGTTGGAAGACTGCGGCTCTCCTCAACATGCAACCCCTGCAGAGAAGCTCGTGTGCGGCCGAGAGGCTGTAGATGTGCGAGACAGGCTGATCTCATGCTGCTTCTCTCATTCTCAGTATTCTCCACAAGCATCTGACTCTATAAGCTTCCTCTCAGATCTGTAAACTCATTTGCTCGACTTTAATAACCATCGCTTCTGCTTTCCAACTTGAAAACCCCTAATATTATTACTGCTTTATGAGTGCCCGGAATAAACATAATGCTACAGCAGGAGATCTAACATTTCTGCAAAATGTGCCTCATTTTTTAACATTTCCAAGAATGCCATTCACAGGTGCCAACTACATTGATCACTAAGTGCCCATAATAAAGACGTGTGATGAAAGCTGGATCTGAACAAGCGAATATGGAACGAGAGCACATGTGAGGCCGGATGGAGGTGGAGCTGAAGGTCTAATTAGGGTTGCCGTGGGTTGAACTGACGAAGAAGGGGGGGGGGGGGGGGGGGTGTTCAAAGCAGTACTATTCAACCTTTGTAAAGGAGAAGAGAACAAGATGACACCCACATCCATAAAACAACTACTTAGATCTCCCACTTTAAACCCCCGTTACAGAAAGAGAGAGAGGCTTTTCTCTGCCTGCTCACTGACCTTAACAGCTCTCACATTCAGCGCATTAAACACAGGTTGACAGCGAACAGAGCGCCGGGTCTAGCGGTTCACCCATTAAAACAAATTCTCTCTCATGTCCTCTCCCTCAAGCACAAGTACAAACACCTGGACTGAGATATTACTGAGCACCTTTTAAATTCAGCCTGTTTTCCATGTCAGTTCCATGGTAATTAAACAATAATGTCTCTCACCCTTTTTTTTTTAACTCTCCTATCCCTTTCTGCCACAGAGACTGATTGCTTGTACTGTTTGAAACGTTTCATGTCTTCATGTGTATTAAAAAGAGAAGGATTTCCATAAGCCATTAAGTTTTATCTTTAGTCTAATTTTGAGTGTTCAGAAAGGAGAGATAATCAAAAGGCGTTTTTAAAATCTTTGACAAGGAAATGTCACATCAGTTCTGCTCCTCAAAGACTATGTGAAGAGAATTATTCAGAGCGAGCAAAGTCCCAGTTAATGAATAACACTTCACAATATCTTTCATAAGGCCAGTTGGTTATAGTCAGACAGACAGACTGGTGTGTCTAGATGAAGCGTCCAGTCTTCTGCTCTCCTGCTGTTAAACTGCAGGAACTCCCTTTTGCTGAAACATTCTCTCCTGGTTCACAGTGACCCCCTGTTGGCAACATCTTCCACATCTGGGCACTCTCTGAATTATAATACCCATTCAGAAACAGCTGAATCCAAACCTATACCACTAGATCAACTCATCTTATATTTGAATGAATGAAAACTAACATAGTGTAATTTAACTACAAAGTTTAAAAAAAATCAGATCTGCTTTTAGATTTTATTTCTCAAGAAAGATAAACATGTATAGTGATGAACGCCAAAATATTAATGGTGATGGATAAATATTTACTGAGCAATCCACTGTTTTTTAGTGGAGGGTTAAAAATGGAAATTACAGGAGAGTAAATATGACTTCAGAGAGATGGCAGCATCTCTTCTTCTGTGTCACTTCTGACAGAGATTGGTAGGTGTTTTAGCAAAATCTGTTAACTTCAGCAATCTTTGTTGCATTATGTATCATTGGTGACAATTCAAAAATGGGTAAACAGCCTAGTTCAAATTTTTCTTCAAGGTTTGCAAGCCTATAACTCAATAAGTATTAAAGATTTCTAAATGACCTTTTAGATATTGGGTTTTAACAAACGTTTCTCATGGCATCTTCATTTTTAAGGCCCTACATTGTTCAGTTCAAGAGATATTGGAATTTTAATATGGCTTCAGGGGTAAAATATTACATAACATTACAGCAAAAAAATAAATGGGCAAATTTGCAAACTTTGCAAAAATATGAAGTTTCTTTTCTTTAAAATAGGATTGTCTGAAGAACAAATAATGTTGAAAATATAAATGTATCTTGTTTCCTTCTTTCCTTCAAAATAATACTAATACTATTGTTTCGTTTCATGTCTGTTTAGTTCTGTTCTTAGATTTGTTTTCATGTATTCTTGGTTTAGTTTCGGTTTATGTCTTCCTTCCTGTTTGCCCATATTTGGTGTTTCCTGTGTTTAGTTATTATTAGTTAATTCTGTTCCACCTGTGTCTCCCCAGCTGTCGTCTCTTTAGTTCATTAGCCCTTGTGTTTAAATACCATGTCTTTTGAGTTTGTCCATCAATGTTAAGTGTTACCTGTGGTAAAAGCTCTGTTTCTCGTCTCCTGTTGAGACTCTTTACGTTGATTATTAAAAGACTGTTATTTGTTGGCACTCCTCGGCTCCAGTGATCTCTATTCCCCTGCACCAGCGTAACAACTATACAATCTAATGCTTACTGGTTCTAATTAACTTATACACTGGTCTCATTTTAAATTATTATTATTATTATCATTATCATTAAACAAATTGTATGGCATTGCATGGGGCAAGCCCTGAGAATAATGTAATAATACATGTACCTTCTGCTTTTCACCCTACTTCTGCCACATACCAGAGCAAAACATTCTTTGCAACTTTGAATGGGCCGGATCAAGGCTACATTGCTGGAGTTTCTATGCAAGTTTGCAGGTGTCTGAGGGGTAGAGCTGTGAGATGCCTTCCAACCTGTGTGGTGTGGGAGCATGCATGTGTGTGTGTGTGTTCTCGGAAGTGGACTAGGAATTTCAATCATTTCTCTCCTCCTTTCTCTGCCCGTGCAAACATCCAGAACAGAGAGGGGGGCAGTGTTCCAGTGCAGCAGACAGACAGAGAGAGAGAAAGATCCCTGTGGGTCTCAAATTAAATTCCTATCATGTCAGGGCAGGAACAGGATTCAATAGTGTTTATTGGCATCTCTTGACCGGAGGGAAATTAAATTCCACTGGCTTGTTTCATCATGGACAGCAGGTTCAGGCCTCTGCTCCCTCTCTTCATCTCTCGCTCCCTCTCTTTCATTGGCTTTGGGTTAAGTGGTGAGGGCCCAGAATTGCCCCTAATTTCCCTGGTAATTTGCCTCTCTGTGTGTTTGTGTTTTTCAGCTAGTGTGTGTGTATGTGTGTGTGTTTGTGTCAGCCAGCTGAATCTCATAGATAGCAATGGCCTCCCTTCCAAAATCATATAACATTATCATCCCCTTCAATGCATAAAAAAAAAAAAACAGCCATCATCTCCAGAACGGATCAAAGCAATGAGCACAGTGGCTAGTTCTACCTTGACTGGGTTTATTTCTTCAAAACCTGATCTAATCTCATCCTGTAAGCTCAGACCTCAGATGAGAGAGGCATGTTTGTGACACCATCTATGACAGAGCTTTACAAAAAAAAGGTATTGAACAGTGTGAGCACGAGTAAGTGAAGAGAGAAACATAGTGAGAGATGGTGATGAAAACAGGAAAACATGAAAAGAAAGAGGCCAGAGCTGTGGTGCAGGGATGCTGTCCTATTTGTGATCAAATGTGAAATGCATGATTGAGTCTGGCTTACAACATGACCCTATTGCATATATTTCTACACTATTTCTATCAGAAATAAAGGTACCTTTTCAAAAGGTACATGTTTGCTCAATTTTGGAACTTAAAGCTACATATTAGTACTTAAAGTGTACATATTTAAACCTTTTGAAAAGGTACCGCCCCTGTGAAAGCTGTGTATACACTACTGTACAAAACTTTGCGGTCAGTGCGATTTATATTTAAATTAATTAATTGTATTCTTCAAGAATGCATTCCATTGATCAAAAGTGACAGTTAAGACTTTTACATCGTAAAAAAAATATATATATATATATAATATATTTAGATATCTAAAATATTATACAATTCTTACCAACCCTAAATGTGACCTTGGATCACGAAACAAGTTCTAAGATTTGATAATGAGTTTTATACAATATAAGAAAGCTTTCCATTAATGTATGGTTTGTTAGGACAGGACATTATTTGGCTGAGATGAAACTACTTGACATTCTGGAATCTGAGGGTGCAAAAAATCTAAAAATTGAGACAATTGACATCCGAGTTGTCCAAATGAATTCAGCTTACTTATTAAATATTACGTTTTGATAAATTAAAGTAGGACATTTACAAAATATAATCATGGAACATGATATTTGCTTAATATCCCAATGATTTTTGACATAAAAGAGAAATTGATCATTTTGACCCACACAATGTATTATTGGCCATTGCTACAAATATACCTGTGCATATACTGTACGTCTTAAAAATTTGAGATAACTACTGAAAATGCAACTTAAGCTTACTAATTTAGCATAAATAAAGTTCTTCGTATCTGGTTTGTCCTCGTTTTTCTGCACAAAACATTTCACGTAGTGTACAGTATATCAAAAATGTATGACCTATCAAAAATATATTGACCTAGATATACAGTAGTGAAATTTTTTTTTCCAGATTAAAATAAGATTTTCAGTGTAGGTTTAAACTTTAGTAGCCCACTGAACACTACAAAACAGGAAGTGATGAGAAATGAGCGTGGTGCTTACTGTAAATGTGATGTGTTTGCATCGTGGGTTACAAATGCTTTCCCTAATGTACAATAATGTATCAGTATCACAGTGATATATGCTGTGCATAGAGAGAGAGAGAGATGAGGGAACAGAGGAAGCCAGAGAGCGAGAGAGAGGGACTATTTAAGTAAGATGTAGTGGAGCGGTTGGCCCACATGCCCAGATCTGTGATGTACTTACTGAGTGGCTCGCAGAGGCACGACCATCTGGCCCCAGCTACAGGCACACTGATGACTACTGCACTAAAATACACCCAGATGGGCTTCACACGGCCTGCACAGGGCCCTCTCTCTCTGACACACACACATAAAAATATATCTAAAAAATACAGCATAAAGACAATAGAATAACACAAACACATTTTCTGAACCCCCTGATGTGTCTAACTATAGCTGTGAGTCTATGTGCTTGGGGCGATTGATTGCAGAGAAAAACCCAAGATGCAGGAAATGAACCAATTATTCACCAGCTTAATATACCTCACAGGGGTGGCACAGCATGTGTGTACGTCTCTGAATCCGTGTGCAGAAAGCTCGCTCGAGTTTGACCTTCTCCGTTCCTGATCATATCGAAGCATAATAATGTTGTACGGTGTACACAAACTCGCTGATCAGATCAGCAATTTGCCACAAAAGCAAACTCGTGCATTTGGCTAGAGTTCAGCACAACTGGCACAGAAATGAGATGAAAGCTTCATAAACTTCAGTAAGAGAAGCCAGATGGCTTTCGCTCATTTGAGCTAATCACATGACCTGGTATACATGCTTTTTCCTACAGTTTGAGGCTTTCGGCATTGTGCCTGTTCAGTTTTATGCACGCCTGCTGTTAGTACTGTCTAGGTGACGCTGAGGGACCTTAACGAAAGATCAAGACTGTAACGCTGAACTAAAAGCTGTGCTCTGGATAAGCATAGCTTCAAAGAAACAAATGAGACTAGCAAAGAGAGAACGAGTCAAGGGGAAGAGAGGTCTAAAACGTTTCCTTATAAAAGAGATTTTGTCTGAAGTGCAATTTGTTCAGGCAGTGGTTCTCAGATAAAAGTTGGACTAAAAATAATATTATTATTACTAGTGAATAATATTAATACTTTAACAAAGCTGATTTAATATTTTACTGAATCACTTCACTTTTACATACACATCTACAGTTTTATAGTCGCTTAATCTTTTTTTTCAGAGCTAGATTATTAAAAAAAAAACTCTTAATAATGTTTTTTCCTTCAAGGGTTATAATATACAACAGCTAACACTGAGATGTATAACAGCTGACATATGAGATATACTTACTTTAAAAAAACATCAAAACGAACTCTGAAATAAGGTTCATCATATTCAAAGAAATGGAACTGCATTCAAGTATTCTTTTTAATAAATAGATTCAGATAAAATAAGAAGGTCATGTCATTGACCCTCCTACTACTAATTCCTCCAGCATTGCCTGATACTATGCTGATGAAATATTGCTTTCTATGGCTGACATTCATATTGCTTATCTTCCTCTGGCTGATATTCTTAATGCCGATCTCTCTGCGGCAGGAGTTCTCATTGTTGACCTTTCCGCGACTGATCTTCCTATCGCTGATAAAAATGAATAAAGAAATGCAGCGTATTATAACAGCAACATAAAGTAGGCAAAATAAAGCACTTTCTGTCTGCCTGTGTGCATAACGAATTAGAGTGGATCCTATTGGCTCATTTATCATGTGAATTACTCTATCTGCTGCCCTGCTTATGGTTTTCTAAATAAGGAGATAATCAAGCCAAGCGGTAATGACAGAGATCTGTCCAACAGACTTAATCTGGTCCAAATTATTAAGTTAGGACGTTGTTCCACCTTTTAACAGACAGGAAAAGACCTGCCATCATCAAGTGCTCTAGAATATAATCAGCTGGATTTCTTTCTCTCTCTCTCCTTTTATAGAGCCACTATACTGTATGTGGGCCTAATTAATAGAATTTCTGATTAATTTCTAGCTTCTGCTGCAAAGAGAAAGATTGATAATTATGTAGAAAAAAAGAACATGGGGCACAGAAATGATGAATTTCGAGAAGAAAGGAAAGGATTCACTGCCTAAATGATACAGCAGCACATGTGCAATAAGTATATTTGTGTTTAATCATCCTTAGATGGCATCAGAGCTTCTTAATACCTCTTATTTTTTTTCCACTGTGAGAACTTGAAGAGCTGAGCCTCGGGCGAATACTGCCCCAAAGGAGAGAAGCCAAATCTGGGTTAACTTTTTTAGTGGGCCCCCTCTTCCTGTCAAAACAAATCATAGAGTTTAGAATCACCATGAAATTTTTAGAAGCATTTATTGCTTTAGTTTTTAGTGTGGTGAGTAGCTATCCCATAACTTCAGAAGTGGTCTGCAATTTATTTAGTACTTCAAGCATTAAATCACTCAAAAACGGTTCTTTCATATTTCACTGAAAACAAAGAGACAACCTATTAAACTCATCTGAGTGCTCTCATTTATATATATATAAATATATAAGAGAAAAAAACTCAAACGTATAAAGGCTTCTATGATTACACATACTGAGGCCAATTAAAAATGTCTAGAGCATATGGTGCAACAGTGTGTAACCAGTTTTTTACCTATGAAATACAGTTTATGTGACAAGCTCGGAAGGAACGTTTATCTGTGCATCACCAAAATGCTGCTCTGGGGACATTTTAACCTCATTAGGAAGAATTGCGTAAAGCCTCAGTTATCCTCGGACTTGGTTTTGGAGGATTTCTGTAAATCCCCAGTTGTCTTCGGATCTCTTTGACGGCTGTGGCTGTGTAAGGAGCACCAACCCCTAACCCAATCTAAGGACTCTCTTCAGCCCTAGGAAGTACACAGGATATGCATAGGTTTGGGATTTTATAATAGTGTAATCTTACACTTTAAAAAAAAATGTTACATTTATTAAAGACAGGAAAATGCTACAGTAGGAACCTGTTAACTGTAAATACCCTACCATATATGGTGGAAAATAGCAAATTTTCACATCACATTACATGTATGTTTACAGTAAAATACTGTAAAATGTATGGTTTTTGGAAGAAATTGAAATACCACTGAAAAACAGTAAAACACAAAAGAACATTTGTCTATTTTACTGTATTTTTATCAGTAATGCACATCATTAATATTAATTGGTAAATATTTCTTTCATTGAATTTGCAATGTAGACATTTCAAGTTAATTGTATAAAAACGTTAATTAATATATATTTTTTTAAATTATAAAAAAAAAAAACACACAATTTACAAAACAGATGGTTGTAGGAAAAATATTCAGTCCAGTGTTTATTTATATGCTGTGATGCAATACGGATGTATGAGTGACTTTCAGAAACCTCACATTTGTTCAATATTAACCTTCTGATAAACAATAATTAGCAGTTCAGCTCCATGATACATGATAATTCACGAATATCCGCCCTCTAAATTGCCTTCCAAATATGAAAAATCGAATGTGTTGGTCTTCTATGGTTCATTTGTTAATTAGGCTGCTGTTGAAGGATAACATAATTAAACAATCTGTTTAAGCATTTAAACAAATACTCCTCATTACGGTCAACATATAGACCGCTTCTTACTCATTAATGACAATTACATTAGTTAAAGGGGTGTGCAGGCATATGCGTGGGTTTGTTCCTTTTGACAGCCCTGTTATGTTTCAACATCAGCGTCTCTGCTCAATGTGCTCCTGCGAGTGTTTGTTTGAAGATGTGTCAAGATGTTTGCGTGAGTGTGCCTGTGCAAATGAAACCTTTCACGTCTAATTACTGTGGTTGAAGACAAATGGTGATTTGCATGCTGGAGCTGTCTTATGCACTCTGACACAGAATACGTTTGGCTCTTTAAGTGCTTTAGAATAATACATGCACGACTGGAGAAGGAATGAGACCTGACTGACAGAAATGTTGTACAAACCTTCATAGTCCAAGCACATGCACTTTATCTGATGCTTCCCCTAAACGATAATTTGGTAATGTGACTTTTGGATATTTTCTGTAGCACATATGAAATTATACTGCACATCTCTGATGGGATAACTTTGAACTTTCAAGTCATTGTTCTTCCACATCTTCGGAGATTATTTCTTCAGATGCTCCTAGTACAGGTTTTTTATAACGCTTATTGCCAGAAGCATCGGTTTGTGTTTATGAGCACTGTCCTTTCAGCACCACATAACAACTTGTAAAACAGATCAGCACCATGGACAGCTCTATTATTTCTAAGTACTCTTTTAAGGGTCTTTCAGACAGACAGCGATTTCAGTCGTATGGCTCATCTAATAGATGCATTGTTGGTTGTTGTAGATGCTATTAGTGGTCTTGCCTGACGTTCAGCTATTGAACGTCTGAGCTCAAATTGGATGCATTTGTGAAACAAAAAATGACATTCTGCTTTGAACAAAAAGTTACATTGAAACATTAAAAAAAAATCTGGGAGGTGAAAATTGCATCTTAAATTGCAGAGCGTAATTCATTGTATACCAAACAAAAAGAGCATGCATGAATCAGACTCTATACCTAAGTCTGACAACATGATTATAATGCAGTCTTCACAATTACAGTAAACCATATCACATTCTCAGACATTGTTAGAATTAATACAAAGTTGCCAACCAGCTACCGATTAACATAGTCTCATATATTTACAACGTTTAGGCCTTAATCGCAAAATTCAAAAATTAACAGTATGAAAAATGGACATTAAATTTGAGACCTGCAAAAGATTCCATATCTTAAATATGCATCTGATGTCAGCTAATCTAAATGTAAAGGTGAGGAACAACAGAACATGTCAATAAATATTTTATATATATATCCAGTGTTAGATGATAAGAAAATATGAATAACAAAACCACAAAACCACATGACATATGCAACAATCACAGGTGCTCATGCTGCCCCAAATTTCCAATGAATATGAGACATGACATATGTCTGGAGACGTGACATAACACAAAATGACCTCTTTTGAGTAAAACCCCATCTTTATCTATTCAGAATACTCGTCTCAGTTGACATGGTTTGTCAAGAAGAGTAAACGTGTTCTCAAACAGCAGCTACAGGATTTAGAAATGGCTGTGCGATTAACTGATGCCATCTGACACGAAGCAGGAACCAGACAAATGAGGACAATCTGACCTGCATGTCTGATTTTAGATTAGATGTGTCCAATCAGGTCAGAGCATCCAGACGCACACACACAGGTGGAGTGAGTTTTATTAGGATTCAGTCCTTGTAAGAACTTTAATGATTCCTGCCCAGCGCAGTCTACTATGGTGATGGTCTCTGCGGGAGACAGATTTTGCGCTGGGCTAAATTGCTTTTTTCCTCCATGCTCCAGTAGCCTGCTACTCTGCAGCGGTAATCAAGGCTCATCATCATTAGATATTATTATACACTGAGAAAACAAGGCCTGTGTGAGACTGGGGAAAGACAATATCCCCACCCGGGAGTCCACTTACCCTGGGTTTTTATGCCATTCTGAATCATCGCTGCACCGATGGCACCAGAGCATATTAAAGTGTGTGAGCATGTTTGTGTGAAGACACATACTGTATGTGTTAGTTCTGGGTGGTCGTGTACACTACAGCCCCCCAAGGTCCTAAGAATGATAATTAAGAGATGAAAGATAAATGATCAGCCAGTGCAATCGGCCCTGTGTGAACTCTTGTTTGGTGCTCAATGTAAAAATACTTTCCTGATGGTCTCATGCTCACCATATGGAGCAAATCAAACTATTGAGAGCAGCATCTGTACTCTGCACGTGCGTTATTAAAAAACTATGGTTATTGGTGCGTGGGTGTAGGTGGCAATGATGTCGTCAGTGGGCTCATTTGCATGGGATATTTTAAAGCTGACAGGTGGCAATGGCTAATTTATCAGTTGTTAATGATGCGTTCTTAACTTGCAGTGAGTCTAATCATAACAAAAATCTCCATACTGTATAAAAATGAGAGACATATTTGGCCGATCTAAAAGTGATAATTATTACTGTTAAATAATCAACACTAGAAATTAAATATAATTAAATTAAATGATAATTAAGAGATGAAAGATAAATGATCAGCCAGTGCAATCGGCCCCTCCCTGGATCGCTACCTTACCGTGGTGGAGGGGTTTGAGTGCTTGAATGATCCTGGAAGCTATGTTGTCAGGGGCTATAAGCCCCTGGTAGGGTCTCCCATGGCAAAAAGGTCCTAGGTGACAAGCCAGACAAAGAGCGGTCCAAAA
>JAUCMS010000028.1:11950416-11964263 GCA_032357445.1 Enteromius radiatus | reverse complement strand
CGAGGGAGGTTGGAGACATTGAGTCCGAATGGACCATGTTCTCCACCTCCATTGTCAATGCGGCTGTCCGGAGCTGTGGCCGGTGCCTGTCGTGGCGGCAACCCCCGAACTCGGTGGTGGACACCGGAAGTAAGGGATGCCGTCAAGCTGAAGAAGGAGTCCTATCGAGCCTGGCTGGCTTGTGGCTTGTGTTTGCCCAACCAGTCCACATGTGCTTTGTGGACCTGGAGAAGGCATTTGACCGCGTCCCTCGCGGTGTCCTGTGGGGGGTGCTCTGGGAGTATGGGGTCCGGGGCACTTTGCTAAGGGCTGTCCAGTCCCTTTATGACCAGAGCAGGAGTGCGTGTTGGACTCCGGCAGGGCTGCCCTTTGTCACTGGTCCTGTTCATTATTTTTATGGACAGGATTTCTAGGCGCAGTCAGGAGCTGGAGGGGGTCTGGTTTGAGGACCACACGATCTCATCTCTGCTTTTTGCGGATGTCGTCCTGTTTGCTTCTTCAAATCAGGACCTACAGCAGGCACTGGGGCGGTTTGCAGCTGAGTGTGAAGCGGCTGGGATGAGAATCTGCACCTCCAAATCTGAGGCCATGGTTCTCAGCAGGAAAAGGGTGGCCTGCCCACTTCAGGTTGGTGGGGAGTTCCTGCCGCAAGTGGAGGGGTTTAAGTATCTTGGGGTCTTGTTCACGAGTGAGGGGAGGTTGGAGCGGGAGATCGACAGACGGATCGGGGCAGCTTCCGCAGTAATGCGGTCGATGTACCGGTCTGTCGTGGTGAAGAAGGAGCTGAGCTGCAAGGCGAAGCTCTCGATTTACCGGTCGATCTACGTACCCACTCTTACCTATGGTCATGAGCTTTGGGTCATGACCAAAAGAACGAGATGCCGGATACAGGCGGCCGAAATGAGTTTCCTTCGTAGGGTGGCCGGGCGCTCCCTTAGAGTGAGAAATGCTTTAGAAAACGAGTCGGGGACCAGTACCAAAACAAACTTGTAGCCAATCAGCAGTAAGGATAGTGTCTAATAATGTGGAGGAGAGAGTGTTCAGTGAACAGCCGAGCCGAGCAACAGAAAGATAAAATCAAAAGAGTCAGCAGAATGATGTAAATATTGTATCACTGTAGTGAAGTGAAGGAGCGGAAGGCCTGCGATCAAACACTGAGGTTGCTTTACTATCTTCTCCATACTGTAGGTGAGTAACACTGCGTCTACACCAGACACAGAACCGCGACAGCTAAAGTTTGCATTGAAAATAATTTTTTGTCATAAATAGAACACGGCAGCAGTTGTCTGTGAAGACTTGTTGTGCGGCTCATGTCCGGAGAAGAGACCATCACTGATTAAAATTACTTCTATAGTATTTTGTTGCGCCGCTCGCGTCCAGTGTAGACGGTGTAACATTGGTTCTGCTTTGTTTAACAGAACTAATCGTTGCCTGGGTTGCCTAGGCTACGAATGTATGGGGTGGAGCAATCAAAATAGCTTTGGGGTAGGGGCGTGTTTGTTTTGGTGATTTCAAATATCAACATTGGCTTCCAGAAATCACTTACTCTGCCTTTAATAAGCAAAAAAAAAAATTAATTAAATAATGATTTGTGTTGGGGTTATACAGTATATTCAACCCGAACTCATGACTAAAAAACTTAAAAACTTAAAAAACGGCTAATCATGCTTACGCGCTCCTCCCGAAATTTGTTTATCAACAGCACATTGTGTATTTAGCATCTTGAAAAAAGTTCCCACAGGTACTTTTTTGTTTATTATTGTATTATATTATGTTAGCTGTTTTGTTGTTGTGGTTTTTTTAATGTATTAATGCAGTTTGATTGACTCATTAAGTAAAAATCAACATTAAATCTCTAGACATGTCTCCGTATAATGCAGGTAGAAATGCTTTTGAAAAGACTTCTACAGACCAAACTAAACATTTTTTTTGACCGCTTAATGTGTGCACTCTATCAGCGTGTACTATAGCCCACATAAATGGCCTCCAACACTGTCCTTAGGTGACCATTCTGCAGAAGCTGTTCTTGGCAGAATTTGTATTCTTTGAAATACCATCAATTCTCCTTCAATACAATACATGAAAGACTTCCAAAAGCGCTCACTGAAATACTAGGCTCCTTCACAGTCATACTTAAGTTATCTCAGATCTCAGACACTTTTACAAAACAAAATTGCCTCTTCCAAGGTAAGAGAAGCTCAATAAATGGAGCATTCATTTTAAATCATCTGAGCTGACACAAGGTTTTCACATTAAACCTTGAGCTGCCTCTGCATGTGTGAATGCTACAATTTCATTAAAGCTACAGTGGGCAGCTATCGCTCTCAGCTGCCATATTCATAAATCGTCTTCATAATGGTTTAAAATCTCAACATTTCAGTTCGAAACAATCGTTTTGCAGACTCATGGCGCTTAAAAGCCGTTAAGACTGAAGAATCTCTGGAAAAATAATGGAATAGAGGAGAGAAATGGAAAAGTCCAACAAACAACATCAAAACACTCATGAAAGCGGTCATGAAAAGGCTGTTTTGCCGTTGTAAGAAAATCATTTTTCTCTGTTTCATATAGGGTTACAATAAAAAAGTACTGCCAGTCAGAGATTTAAAGACAGATGGTTCACGCAGGTGTTAATGGCTAATAGTAATTTAAAATGGTCAAGCGCTTAAAACTTGCAGTTTAAAAGCATCCTTTCGGCAAAATGTACTAACATCATCTTCTTAGCCCCAGCAGATTGGGAGGATTTCTTTACAAGCTGTGATAATGACAACATTAAGTCCCAGGGAGCGCTTGTGTGCATCACAATTGTTCACTACCATTTGCAATCATTACTCAGGTGTCCAACACAATGTACACTATTAGGCACAGGATTTAGAGAGGAAATGGCTTAATTGTATATATATAAGTGACGTTGATAAACAACTTCTGGGAGAAGCACGCCCGAATAATAATTTTTCATTATTTAATGTAATGGACTTTGCCATTTAAATTATGGAGTTCTTTAGAAACGTGGTGAATGGCTACATTAAGTCATGAAAATGTCACAGTTTTAGTAGTGAGTATGCTGTTTACTTGGATTGCTCAGGTTAAGTAGTTGTATGTTAGAAAGGAACAGATTATTTGTTTACATTATGATTATAGTGCTCAAATGTCTACTTTTTCTTCTGCTGTGCCATTCTGATCTGCTAAGTGCTGAGCAAAACAAATAAAGAAGGGATTTATTTAGCAAGCAGAAAACAGCTGTCATCTTTAAGCAATGGCTACATCTGCATATGAATGGACACCTTCTCAAAACATTTGCGGTAAGGGCTTTTTGTGGAAGCTACAGCATTTTCAACTGGCTTCAGAGGTTTTGCGTGATCTTATATGTTGTGTTATGTGTTTGTGAATGTAAGACCCCTTGATTTAAGGTTAAAACGGCTTCATATCATCTCATTTGACAATCAGCACTGCTGCTAGCTCACTTAGAATTCAAGAAAATATTACACCTTCTTTTACAATAACTAACAATCCATGGGAGATGCCTAAGTATAGAGTAATGAAGTAATGAGGGCTAAATTATATTTGTTAAAAGAAACAGAAAACACAAAGCAATTTTCTACAAGCAGTTTCTCACTTTGCACTCGACAGCTTCCCCCTTTAACAGAAAAACCAAAGATTTTCACAACTTCAGTAATATACTGTCACAAGTGTTGTTGGTCGGTGATAAACTATCTCTGTGTGCTTCGGTAAGTGCTGAACGCAAGTACTTGCAATTCTAGACAGTTTGTTTTAGAGCTATATTGTAGTACAAAACCATCAGTAAGCTTGCTTTTAATTGCATACAATGAAAAAAACCAGAGAGGGAAAAAATACCCGGTTCTGTGAGCGGGGTGCTTGTGTGCACCATTTGTCAGGTTTATTATAGGCCTATAACAGGACCATTTTCTCTACTGCTCCCCATGCACAATCCATCACAGAAGAAATAAGCTAAAGAAAAGTACAACAGAACATCAGTGAGTAGGAGTGAGCAGAGCAATGGAAGAAAGAAAAGCCTGGCCAAAGACTGAGGAATTTGTTTTAGCAAACTTTCATATGACGCCACAAGGTTAAATTCCCCTGGAGCAGCCCAGGGTTGGTTAAGTGGCTCAAGGACACAATGGTGATAATTCCAAAAATGCTCCCTGCACGGTTCAAACCTACAGTTTTTTGATACCAGTCCAGATTTTTAACCACTAAAATGCACAAATCTGTAGAAATAGATATATTAGAGTATGTAGAATTCAATGTACGTGAATATGAATGCTAGATGACTAAGCAGGAGGATTGAAAATGAATTACACTCAAATCACAATGATACATAATACATATAATGATTACTTTCAACCACAAGTGTTTTTATAATGATATGTACTAGCCTTCTTGAGCTCTGTAAAGGTGCTCTGATGAATAATGACTGTGTACACAAATCATGGCAAGACTTCAAAAGCAAAGAACAAAAGTTGGTGAAAAACAAAAGTGAGTGCATAGTAACAGCATACTTCAACATTCACCTTAAAGGTCCTGTTTCCACAAAAACCGACCACAGAGAACTTCAAAAGGCCAGCATTTATGAAAGAGCTGCAACTGCTAAAACTTTAATCAAAGACACCAATGTTAAAATGCAAAAAAAAAAAAAAACATATTTTACTTTTCAAAAATAAAAAAAATCTCTAAAGCATAGCAGTTGACAACAATCTGCTATTCCAAAGTTGTGTTAATGTTGGAGATATTTTTATATTGGCACATGAAGAAATACTGAAATATTGGCGTTCATGTTATTTTCATACCATATTTAACATAAATTATTCGTATGAGCATTATTTCCAGCTTTATATTTTTCGTATATAGTACGGTAATTTGTAAACATTTCATTTCCTCAGAGGTTTATTCATGGACAATAATATTTCTCAAAGTTACAACATACAGAGCCCCTAAAAACGTTTTGCACGCGCACAAGAAACATTTTTTTGCCCTAAAAAAAAATAGACATTTGCATTGGAATTTTAGTGTGTGTGTATGCGCATTACTTGCATTTCTACTTCATTTGTGAGTCACTGCCATGTTACTATGAAGAAAACTACCAGGTCTCATGGCATAAATGTACCTTGGAGCACTTTTTAGCGAGACACAAAATATATGTTATGTTCAGCTGGACGTGTCAGCCCAGCTCTCTGGCTGGCACTCCAGCATCAGGCTATGTGTGTGTTTTTCTCTGTTTTCATGCCTGGACTCGTTCTCACGAACTCATGTTTGTTGTCATCCCGGACTAGTAGCTTTGCAAATGATCCCGCACGTCTACTCGCCTCCTGTATTTTTGTGTATTTTTAGTTTTGCAAAAAGATCTTTTTAGAGGCTCTAATATAGTGGTAAGAAAATCGTCATAAACTATAAAATAATTATCAGGAGTCGGCCATTATTGAAAACTTGATTGAAATCTAATTTACTGAGGTTGGAGTTCAGATTTGCTTCCAGAGGATAAATAAACTACAGTAAATGGAATGGAGCCAAAATCACAGCGTGCAGAAAACCATCTGCCTATAATGCAAAAGACTGTAATGATAAACAGGTTTACAGTGAATTTTTAACATATTCTCCACAGAGTTCAAAGCAAAACACTGAAAAAACAGGCTGAGCAGCGAAACTCCTCTTGTATGCACTGAGCTGCTTGCAAACACGGTATTTGTGAATACTGTAAATTGTTAATCTGTGTGCTGTGTAAAACAGGCCACAGCCTCAATCTCAGTCTTCTGTTTCACAATTCATCGCCTCGTTCACTCATGTGTCTGGTTTGCTGTGTTTGTGCTTTATTCCCTTGTCCACACTTCATAAAGTCTTCGTCTTTTCCTGGATGTGAAAAGTCTGTAGTAATTCTTCCTTAAAGTCTCACGAGTTGTGATTCATAATCAATCACTTTTTTTTTTTCCTGAGCCTCTCTCAGGCTTGGTGCGCCTTTTATAATTGATGTCCCACAGGAGAAGGGTCAAGCATGGTCTCAATAATTTAGAGAGCTAGGGAGGAACCATGAAAGAAATAGAAAGCGTGAGGGAGATGGATGGATGAGTATCGATCAGCAGAGCCCGAGAAAAGTGTGTTCCTGAGTGGAAAGGAGAAAAAGAGAGAGAGGAAGTGAGCAAAGCCATGTTGCGCCTGCTCTGCATTCTGGTGAAGTTCATCCGCCACTGCGCAAAAAAAAAAAAGAAAAGAAAAGAGCCGAAGCGTCAGTCTGTTCCTGAGTGCTGCTTCTGCATGATGGGAAGTCATTACTATGCAATTAATCATGTGAGTGACAGGCTCATCGTAGCAGCCCTGACAGAACTGGGAAGAAGCAGCGCAGGCCTGAGATCAGAGCCGTGTCAAACACTCTTCCACTGACGTGTGAAGCGTTTACATGGGGAGGACAGCCGTACAAGCTAATGCATCCAAAAGATACATCTGATGTAAATGACTGAATGGAGATAGCAATAAATGAGTGGGCAGATGATATTACAGGATTGATGAGATTCTTATGATTCAGTGTCTGGCTTAGATCACAAACAGGCCTACACTGTAAACCCTGATGCGCTATGAAGGCAAAATATCAATTGTGTACTGTACATCCACCCTAGTGAACAATATGTACTTTTACATTTATGTACTAATAAAAATACCCTGCAATTTTGGGTTTACTAAACTGGTATACGTAAAGTCTACTAAACTTATTTTGTACTTTAGCAGTTTAATTGTGAATAAGTAGTGCTGAGGTCCAACAAAATTTACTGTGCTAAAGTGGAACTATTGCAAGTACACTTCAAGTACACTTTAAACATTTTGTACTTAAGGGGAGACACTACAGGGAAAAACACAGTTTTTCATACACCTGTCAAGTTTGAGTTTTTGGGTTTATTGGATTTTCATAAAGTGTTTTTTCAGATGAGTGGAAAGAAAACATCCAAAAGACACTGTTAAGTGTTTCTTTTATAGCACTTTATATATTTGTCTCCATACATTTCAGTTGCAATACATATTTTAAAGCCCCTTTTCTCAAAATTAGTTTTTACTCCTTACTTACTGTACACATACCAAATGTTAAGTTTTTAAACCTGTCTATCTCCTAAAGGTTTTAACGAGGGATTTGTCCATATATAATTTGCTTGATTATATACAGTACATTTTAATCCCCCCAAAATTGTGAAAATATATTGTTTTCTGTCCATTCTAAGCATTTTTGGAAATTACTGAGTGGCCAAAATGAGATACTCAAAATTCCTCTTTGACTCAAACATGTCAAAGAAAAAATAATAATAATAAAAATTTTGATTTAGAATAGAATTTTGAATTGGTTAGAATTTTGAAACTGGCATCATCCAGTGTTCAGATTTTTGTACTAGACATTTATGCAAACTATTCACCTGCAGTGTCTCACCTTAAAGACCGTTATCTATTAAGGTTTATTAAGTCATACAATCATCGTCAATAGTGACATCGTAACGGTGTCTGTCTGTTTTAGTTTCAGTGTCATGTCTTACTGTTTTGGTTTTGTTTTGATTTTCCATGTGTATGCCCTTATTTGGATTTCCTGTCTTTGTGATTATTAGTTATTTTCCCTCCGTGTATCCGTTGTTTTGATTATTGATTAACTGTTTCTCTATCTCTCACTCCACGTCTCCGTGATTTCAGTGTCCACCATGCCTCAACGTTACAGACATCAAAACACATTTTAGGCTTAATATTAATAAATAAATAATAAATTGTCCACAATTAATACTCCAAATAAAGTTTAATTACTATTTTTTTATATCAGTAAATATCAAGTGATATGTCAGTGAATATGTTAATAGATTTGAACAACACTTAGTATGAAATAAATGTATTTTAAAATATAATACTTTATTACTAGGGCATGTACAAATAATATCCATACATTTTCACAATTACTTCACACCACTTACAGAAAGGCTGTCCAAACCTGGTCCTGGAGGGCTGGTGTCCAGCAGAGTTTAGCTCCAACTTGCCTCAACACACCTGCATGGAAGTTTCTAACATGCCTAGTAAGAGCTTGATAAGCTGCTTCAAGTGTGTGATTACGGTTGGAGATAAACTCTACAGGACACCGGCCCTCAAGGACCGAGTTTGGACAGCCCTGACTAACAATATACTGTGCACAAGTAGTCTCTACTACATGTTTGGGGAAAAAATTATGAATTCATGCACCTCGACATTTCTCAAAGTGGAACAGCAATATGATTGCCACATTACTTGCATTATAAACCGTAACAAATCAGAATTAATTCCATTATAAGGTAATAAGCTAATCTTGTATAATAAATTCACCTAATTTGGTCTTCAGCATCATTAGCACAATATAAACTAATGCAAATTACGAATTAAGTTTGCTTGCAACTAGTTGCAACTAGTCACTCAATGTGAAGATTATTTAATTACTTTAAGGCAGTTAATTTGACTTCTTACGCTCACATTGCAAGTAAAATGGAAATCACATAAAGTGCCCTTGTAAGAGCTAACGCAGTCTGAAAGTTAAAAAGTAATTCATACTTATAAGAATTATGAGGATTTGGTTAATTACCTTTCACCATTTATGGGGTTTTAATGAGTTACTGTTGTCAGATTTTGTAAAATCACTTCAATGTCAGTCTCTGGTGGCAAACAGCCATTTGTCATACTTCACTCCTGTAAGCACAACCAGATGGCGTGCTTTGTGAGGATTTAGTTTGTCTGAATGATTACTCAGAAATGGAAAAACAGATAAGAATGCATCAATTTACCTATAAACATCCCTGCCTTGCTCTCTCTCCTCCACAGCAACAGCTTTAGAGTCTAAAGCGGTAGCAGGCCACCACAATCCTTTTGTTCAATTTAATTCAGCAGATTGAGAAAGGAGGCTTGGCTGGCATTTCAGACGAGTAGAGGTTTCCTCCACCACGGGAATCATTACAAGCTAATTTACCCCTCACACATGTTTTCTGCCTCCCTACCATATGCTGTTTATGTACCTTCTGAAGGAATGATAATGAATTTCCAGGGCACTGCTCTGTCAATTCGTCAGCCTCTCTCATTATCAGAACTCTCTATTGACATGGCATTGAAGGGGTAGATTACATTTGTGCATCGGCCAATAGCTTCACCTGCGCTCGGTCAGATGATGACTACATGTCTGACTCGCAATAATAAGAACATTTTCTGGATAGTGTCAAACTATTAAGAGGAGGATATATAAAGCAAAACATTGTCAGCTCACTAATTGCTTAGATGTGTGTTGCTGTGGAAACAGCCTTGATTACAAATAAAAGATAATTCAGTTTATGAAAAAGAACCAAATGACCCAAATAAGTAGCACTAATATATCAGTTATTTTGTACTAGTAGTTAGTGCAGAATATGTCAGAATAAGTCAGAGAGAAATACGCATTAAGATTTTTTTCTTAGAATTTTGAGTTAACATATCGCAATTCGAAATTCTCACTTTTCTGCAATTCAGCACTGCAATAAAAAAAAGTGGTTTTTTTCCATTCCATGTTAGAAATACGCTGCCATTACTAACATAAAGCCTTCAGTTTAAATCAGGTTATATTGTTATTATATTTTATATAAATAAATAGCATTTGGTTGCTGCTACTTTACATTAAATACAATATTTATTTTAACTGTTATTTTGCACTCTGTATTTTATTTCCCATATTTTTCTTTTGGAACTGTTTTTGTTGTTGTTGTTGGTTATTGGCCTGATTTTGATTGGTCATTGGCCTATCTTTATCACACAGACCTGGCAATGCCTACTGGAAACACTCCACAAAATCTCACCATAGTGTTAGCAAACGACTAATTCATGTAGGGCATGTGCTAAAATCCTTCTCAATGATTCTGTGCCAGCCATCTACTCCAGTTCCTCTAAATCATTTGCCCTTTTTGGGAATTTTGCATGCAGCAGTGTGTTTAGCCTGCTCCCCAGGCGAATGAGGCGCAGTCAGGCACACATTAGCATGGGAGCAGTGATCTAAAGCACCGGTCTGTCTTTCCCAGAGTCCAATGTCCCTCAGGGGATCTGCTCTCAACTCACATTACTGTCACTTTACATCAAACTCACCACATGACCTCGACCATACCACAACCCCACCAGATATAGTCCTGTTCCAACAATCTGACTAATGCATACACAAGCATTTTTGCAAACAACTTGTCAGTCTATCAAAATGTCTCTTATATCTATGCCAGAGGCTTTCAATCTGGGGTCCGGAGACCCTGCGGAAGCCTCGAAAAAATTAAATAGGAAAAAGGTTTTACAAAAATATTTTAGGGCTGTCAGTTTGAAAAAGTGAACGTTTTTTTTGTGTAATTAGTTTATACTTCAAGCAACACTGTTAGCCCTCTAGTGGCTGAACCATAAAAAGGCAAGTTATTTGCAGCGGAACATTTTTTTGGTAATTCTGCTAGCTGTGTTTTGGCTCCAATATTTTGCGTGACTGAATTTGATGGCTTGAGGCACAAAATGAGCCCATCGTTATCAGTGTGAATGTTGCCAATGACAACAAAATTCTCCCTCTTTACAAAAATAAAATAAATAACAAGAAAAGAGATCCAAAAATGTCTCAAGAGCAGCTTCTATGCCATTGTTGCTTCGACTTGTTTTAAAATAACATTAACAAGTTTGGTAATGCTGGCATTGGAGATAAATTTGCCATTTAAGGTACAACATTGGAAATTATTGTAACTTATCTAGTATGCTATTTATAGGCAAAAAAAACAAAGTAGTAAATGTTTTAGAGATGGCATAAGTGAACCTAATAAACACACAGCAAAAGTTATGCTAGGCAAATGAAATGCAATTCTGCGATGCCAAGCCAATGTTTTATTGCAGGCACTGTCACATTACCTTTTTGTTTAGATGCTTACGTGTGGCTTTAAGCTATTACGACACCGCAACTTTCTTAGCTTTATTTACAGATATGAAGATTCCTGTAAAATGCATTCTGACAGCTATAAAATATGAATTATTATTTTAGATTTACCAAAGTGATTCAGAGAAAACTACAAGGTCGAAGATGGATTTATCATGTACTTGCGCATTTAAATTTTGTTAATTTCAACCAAAAAGAAAAGTGTAGCATAAAACTTTTATGGTCATATTTTAATCATTTGCTTTGACGTAGCGCAATGGTAAAATACAAGGCAACTTTGGAAACAAAATATTGTCATAATATTATAATGCTTTATCACCTACTTACATTACACATCTAAGAATACAACTGAAGGAAAGCCTATTACAAAAGAAAACTGTGATATTTTATGATGATAAACAAACTAATTATGCACATCTAGACTGAATTTGGAACATTATTTGGAAAGACTCACAATTAAAAAAGCTATATGAATGTCAACTAAATACCAAACTCATTTTAGAGGCTTTTGGGCTGTCAAACATGGTTGGAATAAGTAATTAATTTACTCTAGTAAGACATCTGTGTGAACTTGAGAGGATAAAGTCGCCAGTTGGTGAAAAAATAAAATGACAAAAATGACTCAGAAAAGTTGGTTCAAGAAAAAAGGCATTAGCTTTTTGACTCACATATTCATTCCCATTCTGTCTTGACAGCACAGTAATGTGTGGGCATGAGAAAGTGTGTGGGATGGTGTTTTGCTGTGGGGCTCAAAGGCTTCAGGGGCTTTCAGAGCGCTGAGGTGGACCCCTGCAGAGACTATCGCTCCCTGCCCTGGAGCGGCTCCCTGCTGCATGTTTTGGGGCGGCGGGAATACGAAAGCAGTTTTGGTGTTATTTGCAGGTCTGGGACCGTGTGAGAGAAAAGAGTGGGTGAGGATGGGAAGAGGAAAGAATGGAGTCGGCAGCTGGTACAGCTCTACAGATGGATGACAGACAGGTGGGCTGCTATTATGGACAGCTTTGAAAGACAGGTGCCAGAGCAGGGGGAGTGGCTTCTTGGGCTCCAGCCCCGAATGTTTTTTCAAAAGCCCCGAATCTTTTGGGTTTGTTAATAGTTTTGTAATATAGTAAATATAGTTTTTCAACACATTATACAGAAATGATCAAGACAGTTCAACTCCACGTTCTCGCAGGATCGATAAAATGATATCATCTGCGCTCTCACTCCCCCCAACAGCGAGCTCACGTCACACACACCGCTGTCCTGTCAATCACTCGTCTCATCTCATTCACCTCATTCATAATGTATAAATACATTATAACAAGCACTAAATTCTGAGTTAAGAAAGTTTGCTGAATATTCTGAGGAGAACATTGGATCGCTATTCCTGTGCTAATTCATATGAGCCGTACCCACCATTGAGGATGTATTTAAGTTGTAAAATAGTTACCTTATATTAATTCTAATAGATAACAGATTGTGTGTTTATAATGTCTAACGTCCCTCTGTTTTTGGGGCTTGAGGAGTGCAACAAATCTATTTTTGGCTGACTAACATAATAGAGACTGGTGGCAAAGACGTCAAAAACAGATGTTGCCGGTCTCTTTTGGCATGCTTCCAGTTACTTCCAAGATCCCATTAGATTAACTTTCCCATTGTAATTCAATCAGCTTAGCGATCAAAACACGAATAAAACATTACAGTTCTATCGGATTGTAAAGATCTGCATCAACAGACTGAAGTGGCGGTCTTTACGCTTAATGTCACAGCAAATGGTACGAATGAGTCAGAAGGAGTATATGAGCCGTGATCCCGTTCCCCCACCGAGCTCTGAGGTTGTGACTGAGTATGATCCGCCGTAATTCAAACAGACACTGCTCTGATACCTCCTCGCATCTGAATATTCATGACAGCTCGTTCAGATTCACATCCCGTGGCTGTAACAGGGTTTGGATATTCGGCAGAGAGGGAAAAAGAAAGGGGGAAAGAGAGAGACGAGAACAGTTGCAACTGCTTGTAAAACGTCATGTGATTAATTTGAGGATGATGCAAGCAGGGCTGTATTGAGAATGATGAAAAGACCCAAGCCTCTAGTCTTTTACCCAGGAGAGCGATTGCATCCACCCCTTGTACATTCATTACAATAAATGTTTAATGTCATCAACAGGACAAATGAACTCATAAATATGCAGCGAGAGGCACATGTGGTGAAATATGGAAACTGGTGGACACTGCAGTTCTGATGTTTGGAGGAAATGAGGCTGATACTGATGGAATTACAATTGTGTGTGGATTTGTTGGAATTAGGTCTACTGCTGTGTGTCTGAAATCAGTAACAATGGGGTTAGCGCAGTTAACATATCAGATTTTAAAGGGACAGCACAGCAAAAATTTTGCTTTTACTTACCCTAATATAATTGCAAAAAAATATGTTTTTTTTTCTCTCTTTTCTGTGGAACATTATGTTTTTAAGCTGCTGTTGTTGTATAATCAGTGAAAGGAAGGACTTTTGAACTGACTAACTCACTATAGAAAATAAAAATAGAATTGGATGATTTGGGGTGGAGGGGGATGTGTAATTTTTGAAAATTAAAATTTTCCTGAGATTTTTCTGATAAAAATTTGCAATTAATTACTTAATTACCAAATTAATTAATTTGACCAAAAATATGTCATATATAATATAAAATACAACATAGTTTTCCATAGTTTTTTGGTAACACTTTCTATGAGGCCTGTATTTATAATACATTATAAGGGTATTCTTAAGGCATTATAATGACTGCATAATGCATTATAAAAAACGATGCGTTATAAGATCTCATAATGTCACGTTTCATGTTGGTCTGGTCCTGTTTTCCCCCCTGTCTTTTGTATTGTGGTTTAGTACTGTCTTGTCCTTATTTGGTCATGTTCCTGTTCTTGTTTAGTTCATTAGTTGATCAGCCCCACCTGT
>JAUCMS010000028.1:11915988-11946563 GCA_032357445.1 Enteromius radiatus | reverse complement strand
ATTTCTTTGGTGGGGTGGGGTGGGGGCACCGCCAAGCGTTTGTGCTTAGGGCACCCAAATGGCTAGCGCCGGCCCTGACTCGAGGGCTCAAGAGTCCGCCGAGCTCTGAGCCCTCTCCCCGGACAGCACGCAAAACACACTTTATATTTTATAAATTACCATTAAGTACGTATTTGTGAAACATAATTATAAAAGACCTCAAATGAGAAAGACTAGAATCACACTTTTGACACCATTTATAAAATCACATAAATACTGTCTAGCTGAGTTTGCAAAAAGCAAGAAAGACTAAGAAAGACTGTATGAATCTGAAAATAATAACAACAGAGTGGAATAGGGAGAGTGTATCTGAGGAAATCACCTCTTCTCTCTTCTCCATCTGACTGGGCTGTGAAAGCCATAATTTGCCTTTCATTTCATCTACACACTCTTTGTGTGATATACATTAGTGTGTGTGTGTGATTGCACAGGGAGGCACATTAAAGAAGAGCACAGATGTGAGCACAGTGCTTCTGTGAAACCTGTCTAGTGCTGACAACTATGTGCCCCTTTTTTCCATCTCTCCCTGCAAATGAGAAGTAATGTTCTCTATTTCGTCACCTCTGACTACCCTTTCCCCTGATTTCACTCCTTTCCCCCCTCAACTTTTACTGCCCCTGATTTAGCTTTGAATTCTCCTCTCTCTGGCCTCTTCAGTAGGGTCAGAGGTCAGTAATGGGACAGGGTGTAATTCCCTAACGTAATTCTCTGCAGCTAAGAGCAGAGAAACTTTCTACAGGAGTCTGCACATGTGAGAATCAGAGATGATTGGCAGTTTATTGGAGCATGTTCACGCTTGAGCACGAAAGCATCTAGATCTCTGCAGACTACGCAGAATAAAAGATTAATTTACAGCTGATCAAACTGCTTATCTGCGCCGATGTTAAAAGATGAGACAAGAGGGGAAGAAAAGTTGATCTCTTATCAGGATAAGGTTCAGTTGGTCTGTAATTTAACATTATTTTCAGCGACCAACAGCATGAATAATACAAGAAATTAGAGAATTGGGTGTCTGTATATGCAAATGAGATCAACTAGCATACTACAGTAACTAGTTAACTGGTTTATCTTCAAGAAGCAGATTTTACATCAGACATAAAGTAGCAACCCAACACATACTTAAACACTTTATACTAAAAATTAAACATTTCATTTACTGTTTAATGTTGCACAAAAGCAAAACCCAAACGCAAACCTAAATTGCTTTTTGTACAAAAGCAAACAATATCCCTTAAAATGAAACTTTATCACCATGTGCCCAAATTGCTTATTGTATAATGCATAATGATGTCAATAAAATGAGCCTTTTAAATGCAATATTACCACATACCCAAATGTTTTATTATACAATATTATACAATCTCCTTCAATTTAAAAGCAGATAAGCTATTCGTTATCCTTTATAATAAGGTCACACAGCAGTTATATTTTGCATTTGCAATTATCATAACCCACCAGTTGAGAATTAAGCATATACTTATCTCCTCTCTCAAAAAGTGGCCTTTCCAAATTCACAATTTTAATCAACATGTACACTTGTACCAAAAAAAAAGCTAAACAGCTGCTGAAAGCTGATACCTACACCTCTGTGTTCTAATGGGCTCAGTGTCCGAACATCTGTTACCAAACAGATTATCACGATCAGAGTTTGCCTCCAAATGGCAAAGACAGCTCATCAGGGGTAATTCATATCAGTGTCTCCCTTTCAAACAGAGGACATGATGCTAACATCAGAAAATCACACAGAATAACACTCCAAGCTGGGACAGACAGATCTGATTTACTGGAGCTACACCTCACATTTACATCAAGTTCACCACTACTTATTATTTTAAAAATCATGGTTTTTCAAAGTTGCAGTTTGATTAGGTTAAAAAAGAAAAGAATACAGCTAACTAACACAATGAAACATTATACAAACATAATAACATAATATTGAAAATAATAAAATTGTAAACAGCAAACAGTTACCTGTTTTGCAAATAAACTCAGTATGAACAGACGGATATTTAAGTTATTATAATTTCATCAAGTCAAAACTTTTCCAACAATCAACAACTAATGGTGGGCAAACTCAACAACAGCAAGAGACCAATGAATTTTAACATTTATGAGAGTGATTTACAAAGATTCTAGTGAATGCAACCATGGTGGAGTAATAATAAAGTTTACAACCTTGCATAAACTCTCTTCAAGCCAATCGATCTCTACTTACATGTCTTCTCTACTAGTAATTGCTTTTGTGGTATTTAATAAACATGGAGGTGTAATTATCACCTCTGAGAGTGAGGATTTGAGCAGATCGAAAAGCAGAGCGAAGATGACGTGAATCTGATGCGGGTAAGAGTAAAAAAAGCTCAATTAAACAAGGAAGCCTTCACAGCTCTAGATGCCACTGAATAATCTCCTGAGCTTAACCAATGTGTGTCTATGATTATATAAAATATGTCTTTAATTGCCTGTGTGATTGCAAAAATACCCCGAGGGTACATTTACATGACAAACATTGCACTAAAAATGAAACGTTTTTCATTTTGCATTTTTTAAATGTTTCTTCTACAGATGACAACTTTGTCAAACGATCCCGTTCGCACAGATCTGTGAAAATATCGAGCCAGTTAATGCCGATGTCATTTTGTGAAGAAATGCTTCCTATAGGCATGTAATACGTTTGTGCATATTGTCATCATTTTCACAAATTAGTTTTTTAGTAGTTTACACAGACACATTTAAAACCAGTTTTAAAAAGTTTGAGCTTTCAGAGTCTCAAAATGTCATTGTCATGTAACCAAATAACCACAAACACATCAAATATTTTTAGTTGAAAAAGGTGTTGTTGTAAACACCCCCTGAGTAGCAATAATTGTGGGCATAATCTGAATTGTGTCAAAATAAATGCAGTTTTGATATGCAGACTATAGTTTGACTTTCAGACATGCCTGTAGTCCTTCAAGTCATTTCAAACAAGTCTTTCTTCCTTCTGTGGGTCACAAAGGAGACGTCTTGCAGAATGACATTCTTGGTCACCGTTCAATTTCATTGTATATATGAATACTCAATGGTGAATGATGACTGAGGCTCATAACAACTGATTTAACAGCTTCTGTTGTGTTCCACGGGATCTGTTGAAGGAATTGCTGTTTTATGCCCTGACTAAAAAATAAACCATTGCTACATTAGTGATGTGCAGAGGAGAAAAAAAACCTGAGTGGGTGGATGCATGTGCAGAATAAAGGTATGAGCTTCAGAGAAAAGGGATGGAAGGATGAATGTTTTATCTTGTGGCTCCGATGCCAATTTCTCACATGACTGACAAACGAGCCAGATTCATGGCAGTGTTTGTCTTCCTCAGCCTGTCAAGAAAGCCATTCTGACCAATCGAGTGACAGCCGAAGCCTCTAATCAGAGACAAACGGCACAGCACTGGTCCATGGACACATCTCTCACGTAGGCCCCCGTGAATTGATTGACATGATGTCGAAATACAATATAGCACTAAAATCCTTGCTGTCCAAAACCTATCCGTCTGCTGTCATCTTTTCTGCCGTAGTGTCTCTCCGGTTCTGGTTCTGATACAGACAAATGTTGATGACGAGCACAATGCACATGCTCGGTTCCTTAGCTTTCTGTTATTTATCTCTGCTTCACTCTCGACCCACATTTTTATGACTGTGCCAAGGAACTGTCATCAAGGGTATTTGTCGCAGGCGATATGAAACAGCCGCCCTGTCTTACTGGATTTCCAATGACATGTCTTCAATCATCCTCACTGAATATTGACTCGCCTATTTTCTTGCACAATACAACACTGCAAGGTATAGGGAAAGCAAAAATACCTCACCACCAAGTCAATACTAATATAAAGAAACGTGACGAAACCAGTCATTTTGTTCGATTCAAGCGTTGAACTGGGTTTGACTGATGAGCAGCTGTCTGTGAGGAATCAAATGGACAATTTTTTTGGTTGCTGTTGCTGTGACATTAATGTGAACATGTTTATGTCTCACGGTAATGTAGCCATTTGACACAATTAGATTTTAAAAATTGATTAGATTCAACTGGCAACTGCAAGGCCAGTGAAATACAATTAGCAGTAGAGCGAACAGTTATACAATATATAAATAGTATGGTAGGTACTTTAGTAGGTACAATAAATTGCGCTAAAAATGGTGATTAAATTTAATATCACTTTACAAGTATTTATTATTGTTATGCTTTGCTCTCTCCACCTTCAATACCACGAGGTGACTGGCTGCCCATGGCTCCGGGTGTGTGTTCACTGTGTGTGTGTGCATGGTTTTTCACTTCTCACTGCTGTGTGTGTGCACTTGGATGCAGAGCACAAATTCCTAGTATGGGAAACCACACCTGGCCACATGTCACATGCTTTCCTTTGATATTTTATAGTTTAAATGGACATCATTTGAAAGATGTGAGTTTTTATTTATTTATTTTTTTTTTTTTCATTTTACATGCTATTGTTCTTATTTCTGTTAGGCTATTCATATTTGTAATAGTACTCAACCTTAGATAAAATCTTATCCCTGGTTTTTGTATGATACAGTATCAGTAACTGGGAAACTTCACTGGCATAATAAACATGACTAACATATACTTTCAAATGGAAAACTTCATGACTTGAAATAAAACCTTTCAGATACAGTAAGAATAGGTAATTGAGGTTTAATTCTAATGACATGAATTGGTAGCTGCTTCAAATGTGATATCCTCTTGAAGGACAATAAAGTATCAAAGCACTAAAGCTTGAGTTGTTTTCAGCATATCAGACTTTAATGACCTTTCCCTCCTGAATCACTCTCTCAGCTCACTCTACATTGACAACTGAGGAGAAACATTATGAACAGGTAATACAGAGATCATTTGTAGCGTTTAGTGGTCAAATATTTCTGAATAAATACTGCCGCCCATGGTAATGCTATATATTTGACAGCTCATTTGGAAATCTTAAATACCATTCAAAAGTTTAAGTTTTTTTTTTATGTTTTTATAGATTTTGGAATAAGTAAATAATATGATTACAAACTAAAAGATTACATACTAAAATAATTTTCAAAATACAGTACTGTGCAAAAGTCCACCAGTAGGCCACCAGTATTTTCACCAACAAAAAAAATGGTTTGTGTCAGGTGGAAATATCAGTTTACATTTCCAAACATTATTTTTGTCATTAATTGTAATAATGCAGTGAGATTATTGTCTGCACAAGGAGTCTAACAACAGCCAGTGCTCCACACAGAGATCTGATCTGATCCTCATCCAGTCTGTCTGGAATCACATGAAGTAACAGAACAAACTGAGACAGACTCAATCCAGAAGAACTGTGGTAACGTCTCCATGATAAATAGATTTAATTTATCAGTTAACTTCTATTAACTAAATCAAATATATTTTTGGTATTACAGCTTTTGGTAAAACAGCTTCTGTTACGAGGTGCACCATAGTTTTCAGTTTCAGTTTCTTGAAGCATCCGAACCCGCGACTTTTGGATTACAAGTCCAACTCCCTATCCATTAGGTCACGACTGCCCCTTAAGGATTATTTGATGAATAAAGTGAGCAATGATAGTGAACAATGCAAAAGTCTCTTTTGATCAATTTAACGTGTCCTTGCTGAATAAAAGTATTAATTTGCTTTAAAAGAAAATAAAACATTATAAAAATGACTGAACCCAATCTATTGAATAGTGCTTCTTACACAGTTGTGCTTATGTTCTCTCTGTCTACGGTCTCTACAAATAAAATAAAATAAACTAATCAAATAAATATATGCGAGGCTGACAGGGGCCACTGCCTCTATAGATTGCATTTCTCATCTTTTTGTAGCCATGAAATTTTCAATCGTTCCAGTCTGTTGAGGATTCCTCCCTCGTCACCTCACACATCTATTAAAACCACAAAGAATTGCTCTCACACATAGCTGTGTAAACAGGCACACACTTTTTTAGCACTAGGTGCTCACTAGGGAGTTACATTTTCGTCTGGTTTGTGTCGTTTCCAGTCATTCGTTCCCCTATAAGTGAACGTTTGGAAATGGTGGGGCTGAGACCAGCTGTTGGTCTGAAGCAGAGAATTAGAGAGAAAAACAGCAATGCTGAGGCCAGTGAAATTGCAGGTTTAGTGAGGTCAGACGCTTGTGAATGAGGCATGATGCAGAGCAGGGCCTCCTGTGTACCGATAATGCTCTCGTACACGGCAGACTCGTCCTCAAGCTTTTAGAGATTCATCTGGGGCTTCAGAGCGCTCTGCCTGCTAATGCATCAAAGGTGTCAATTCCTCCTCTGAGCTCCAAGGAAACATCACAAATGTATTAAAGAGAGAGAGACAGACAGAGATAGATAGACATATAGATAGATAGATAGATAAGGAGAGTGTGTGTGAGAGAGAGGAACAGTGAAGAACAAGATCAAGAGTTGGCATGATGCCGGACACTAAAATCGTCCTCCCACACTAACAACAAATACATACTGATATAGACTGACAAGCGTGTACCGAACTGGCATTTACACAAGTATATACACACACTCAAAAAAAACGTGTACACGCTTCCTTATTTATGTGGCTGGCTGAAGAGCATCTTACACTCACAGCATATTTAAAGGTTCTTTAATGGTTCTATGCAGCATGTTCGTTTAAGCAAAGTGCAATGTTCTCATACATCTCACTCTAAAACTGCTGGGTTATTTTATTCCCCACATGCTGGGTTGTGCATAATGATGAATCTTCTGTCTTATTTTTTCAGGGTTTGGTTGTTTTCGTTGTGTATCTGTAGGTGCTATAGAGTGCCTTTTTATAGTTTTTAAAAATTGTTCTCTGATACTACTAAAGGTGCAGTGTGTACATTTTAACGGTTGAGATTTCGAATTGCAACCAACAGCTCGTTCCCCCGCTCACCCCTCCCTTTAGAGAAGCTACAGGATTAATATGTCGTAGTCTGAGATAGCGCTGTTTGTGCTTTGACAGTTACCACGTAAAGGGGACCCACGGTGAATGCAGATATACATAGAAAATTAATAAAAACATAACGGTTCATTATGTAAGGTCGTTGACCACCTCTGAAAACCTAGTTATACATATATTATATTGCATTTCTGTCAATAGATCCACCTAAATATTACGCACTGCACCTTTAAGTAAGGGCAGAAAATGGTTTTACATGTCCATTTACTACCCTAGGATTTGTCTTTAGAATGAAATGGTCTGATTTTACCCTAGTTTCACTTTCAGTTTTACATTATATGGCACCTTTAATGGTATGTAATATTGTGAGAATGTATTGTATTTCAGTTCATTAAAAAGTATTAACAAATGAGGGTACAAATATTTAATATATATATAAACTAATATAAATCCCACCATTATGCTGGGTTAATAATCAACCCATCTTGCTTGGTAAACATGTGGGACCTTCACGGAATAATTAAAAAAAACAATACATTGTTGGTTTCTAAATAGCAAGATAAAAAGTCTTTGTTGAACTTCAGAAGTCTGTAGTTTACAAACTTTTTGGTTGGGTAAACCATTTTTTGTCATACAGTTAAACTACACATTTTAGGATCTCACAGATGGAAAACTGTGATCCATAGAAAGATTTATTTTTGCCTTTAAAGAGGTCATATAACACCAATTTTCCACAAGCTGATATGATTCTTTAGGGTCTTAATGGAAAGTCTATAATATAGTTTGTTTAAAATTTCTCAATGGTAGTTTAAAAAAAACGGCATTTTACCCTGTCAAAAACAGCTCTTTTCAAAACACTCTGTACTTCCCCTTTAAATCTTCACAAGCTCTGCTGACCCCGCCCCTCTGCATACCCTTTAGAACCAAACGTTAACCCTCTGTGTCTTCAGGCACTCAGATGTTGGGAGTAAATGACTACTGGTATGTTCATTATTACATTCAACAACAAACCACCTCAATAGCTTAGAAGTCATGCTTGTCTCTGCATCTCGGTCTGATGACAATAAGACATTTCAGTTAAGACAAGTTATACAAGTGGCTGAACCTCCAAATGACCCCTTTAAATTTTGACAGAACAGTATAGAAATGACAGAGAGTGGGCAGGATCAGGAAAGGTGCTCGAGCCAGGATTCAAACTGAGGAGGACGCCCATAGCGCAGCGATGCTACATTTTACTAATCTACTTTCCCAGAAAACAAATCATTATAACACCATTTCATAACCATTACCTTTGCAAACCAACAGGCTGCACATGTTTCACACCAGCTTGTCAAAGTCCAGTGTGAATCTCATCTTGGCCGTTATATCTAACTTGAATTGGTGTTTTAATTCAAACGAAAGTGCTGACTCCTGCTTAATACAAGTGCTAGCAAACTGTACCAGCAGTTTTCAGGCACTCAGTCAATGCCTCTTCTGTGCCTTGAACGCAAGTTGTTTTGGGTAAAAGTGGCTGCCAAATACATTAATGTGAGCATTACACTGTTGTTCCAGAAAATGGATGCAAAAAATATTTTTTACATAGACGCATAGTGCACAGTATTCTCCGGTGACCATATCCAATATGGGGTTGGAGATGGCAGGAACATTTACTTTTAACAGCATAACATCATAAGATCTCTTTACCACCCACTAACAACATGAATTACAAATATCACGCTTACATAGCCAAAGCTAAATTCATGTACACACATATCCACACACAACCACGGCTCACACACACAAACGTGATGATTAATGATTCTATTCCATCATCAGTGCTTTTATGCTTGTCAGCGTCATAAACTGTCTCACCAGCACTTTCGTGCCTGAAATGTTTCCCCTTCATAAACTCAACTGATTGACAGATATTTTTGGAGACCGCATCTGAAGATTCTGTATCTCTCTGATTAAAATAAGAAATAACTAAATCAGTTCATCCTTGAATGAATGCTCATATACCAAGAGGGTCTTAAAAGAAGCATAAAGGTGCACGATTGATTACCTACTATAGAAAACCAGCTATAAATATAATGTCCTCTACACAGACAATGAGTGTAATACAGAATGTGATCAACTGTAAGCAAAGCATTTATAAGAGAAGCCTCAGGCCATGCAAATTTGCTGCATCGTCACGTTATTTGTTTGGCTGTTCACTTTAAATTGGTGTCTTGACACTGTCACCTTCATTTTCCTCTTTCAAAATGACTATGGCAGCTCTTACATTTTTAAAACAAGACCAATGAATACAAACCAAATTAGAATCTACTGACTGCCCTTGGAGGAAATGAGTGCACGGTGGAGGAATAAAGGATTAGTGAATGCTGGGAAGACACATTTATGCCAAGTCACGTTGTAAAAATTTAATGTTTAGAAAAATAAGGCAGACGTTTTAGTACAGTATAAATATGATATATATATATATATATATATATATATATATATATATAAAGTATAAATATAGAAAATGGCTATTATCACTCATTTGGGCACTTATTCATAAATGGTTATATTGAGATATGATCATTATAATTATTCTGCAGAGTCATTCCTAGCCCAAATCTATATTTGCTGAGAAATAGCAGAGACGCTGAGCCTAATACGCATGTGCCTTTGTCAGCTTGTCTGTTTGGTTTTAGTTTCGTTTTTTTAGTTCCTGTTTTTGTTTCATTCGATGTCTCACATCTCTTGCCCATATTTGGTTTTCCTGTCATTGTTATTATTACTTAATTATTCCCCAGCTGTGTCTCACAGGTGTTTTCAGTTTTCCTCTTGTTTGAATGTGTCTGTTTGAGTCTTTCCTTGTCAGTCGTTGTTTGTATCCCAGTTCAGCGTGTTATTCTGTGTTCCGATTTGTTTTCAATCTTTATTAAATGTTTTGTTATTTCACATCCCTTGTCTCAAGCTCATCACTTTCCCGCATCCACACGTTACAGAACAACCGACCACTTTTAGGAGATGGAGTTTGACACTTACCACCATCCCTTGGATCTCCTGGACACCATGGGGTTGAAGTGGGAAGTGGCAATCTATCAGTGCCTAGGAAGTGTTCTGGCCCAGGAGGAAAAATTGCTACGGGTTACGATTCACGATTTTAGAGAACGCAGCTCGATTCCCATGCTGCCGGAAAGGTCCAGTTACTGATTCACAGCCAAGCCGGGTCCAAGCCCCGAGTCACGGCCAGGAGAGCCGTTGTCAGGTCTGGTTACCATGTCACGGCCAGGAGAGCCATTGTATGGTCCAGTTACTGAGCCACGGCCAGGGGAGCCAGTCCAGTCCTGGATCACAGCCTGGAAAATCTCTAAACTGCTCCTCCCTATTAACATCATATGGCGCAGGACCAGCACAGGCAGGAGACCTCCCTAAGAATTTTATTGGGGGGTAGGAGTGCCAGGGCCCTGGTGGGGAGGGGTGGGATGGGTATTGGGCTATGGACGCCCGAGGCTCCAGATCCACCGTGGCCGCCCGAGGCTCCTGATCCGCCATGGCCTCCCAAGGCTCAAGATCTGCCGTGGTGTCCGCGGAATCCTAATCTGCCCTGGAGGCTTTCAGTGACTCTGCCCCTTCTAGCCTCCAGGGCACAAACCCTCCCTCCCGAGATGTTACTTGTTTTTTGACGGCATGAGGTCACGCCTGGTCGGGAGGGGGGTCACGCCCGGTCGTTGTTTGTATCCCAGTTCAACGTGTTATTCTGTGTTCTGGTTTGTTTTCTGTTTTCAAGTCTTTATTAAATGTTTTGTTATTTCGCATCCCTCAAGTCTCAAGCTCATCACTTCCCCGCACCCACACATTACAGCCAAGAGTAAATGAACACTGCGTATTCACTCAGCAAAGCAAAATAAACAGCAAACAGCAAGTTCCTCATTTTAAATACATAAATATAAATAACTTTTAAAACACTAATACTTTTATAATACTGTCAAATAAAATCCTTAGTGAATCTCACAATTAATATGCATTTTTCATTATGCAGCTGTGATTTCTAAATTAACTAAAATGTAGTGTTTTTAATAATAATATTTTTGCCTTATTTAGTTCAAATATAACATAACACTATTATCATTATATTAGCTATTTATCTGTATTAACCCTTTGAAGCCTATTTTTTGTGACATTTTATGTGAATTTTTGTAAGTAGCCTGGTATGTTGTTATAGAGATTTTATTGATTCACATTACAATTTATGAGAATTATTTCCATGATTTTTCTGTCTGTGGGCCTCTGAACACAGCTGAAAGTTTTATTTTACCGTAATTCATATCATATTATATGAGTCATAAAATGCTAATGTATCCTAATGATACTCAACAACAACAAAAAACATATGGTATGCAATTAAAAAAAAAAATTATATTTAATTATTAACCAAGTCAAGAAAATGTTGACCAATTATATATTGTCTTTTTGTTTCCTATCTTAGTCTTTATAAGGTTAACACAATTCTGTTACCACAAAATAATTATAATCTTACCATTTTTGGACAGAATTTTAATATTGATGCACACCTAATAAATTAAAACATTATAATGCTTTTCATCCTTCACTTATACTTAAATTAAAGATTAATTTAAATCAATTCATGTGCAGAAATTTATGAGGCCAAATAGAAATGTTGAATGCAACCAGACATGTTTTAGAAACCTCAGTATTTCTTACAGTACATGCACATCCAAACAACACACACACACTCAGCAGAATTTTAAAGTAATTCTCAGCTTGACAGGCATATGGAGTACCCTGCAGTAGAAACTGCGACAAACACTACTGCGAAGAAGTTATCTGACAGCAATACTGGACAGATGATTTAAATTACAGCCTGAATATGTGACGTGACAACGGTGTTGATGATATCAAATTAGTGCTGCCCCGGGTTCTTATCTGATGCTGATTTGTATTATCAATGACTGCCATAAACTGTTATAATGTGGCATAACGTCTCGGTTACATATGTAACCCTCGTTCCCTGATGGAGGGAACAGAGTCGTTATGTCGTGACGACAGACTGGGGTCTTGCCTAGAGCCTGATTTGTTCTGCTTAAGAGAAAATGCCAATGAAAACTGGCAAGTGACAATCCTGAGCCACTCCCCTTCATACGGGTATAAAGAGGCAGCAGGTGCAACCACTCATCAGATTTGCTGCAGAGCCAAAAGCGAGTCCCAGCTCTCAGCAATGGCTCAAGGTCAAGATGGCAAAGAGGACATAACGTCTCCGTTCCGCCAACAGGGAACGAGGGTTACATACGTAACCGAGACGTTCCCTGTCTGTCAGTCACTACGAGTTATGTTGTGATGACAGACTGGGGTCCAATGGAAAATGCCACAACCTGAACTGTTACAACCTTGTAGCACTAAAAATGTTGACAAGCGGCGCATGTCAGACAAATGTTATGCAAAGGTCGTAACCATCCCATCACCCCAGAGCAGATTCATTGACTTTGACACCCTTAGGGACCAGAGTGAGTAGACTGCTGCCGGAGAGGCCAAAACTGTTGTTCCTGAAGAAGCAATTTTCTACTTCCTGAAGGGATTTCAACCTTCCGCAAGAGGGGCTGCAACCTCTTGTATTTGTTGTACAGTCTGGCAAGACAATGGGGAAACAAACCTTCTAAAAAGGGCGTTACGGAGACCACATCCTGCGAGCGGGAGGTGGCATGTGTAACCCTAGTATGGACTGACCAAAAGTGGGGCAGTACAACATACGATCTTGTCTCTAAGGCAGATCCTATCCAGGGAAGGAGAGGAACGACTGGCAGTAGAGATGGACAGAGTACCCTGTCAAGGAAAGACACGGGTTTACCAAGGGAAACCTTATCATGGAGGATACACATATAGGAGGGAATCAAATATATGTACATTTAGCCCAGTACAGGGGCTGACCGGCCCCCGGGCATGCAAATTGATACTGAGCCAAGCGTCAACTGCTCCGCCAAGTCAAAGATGCCAAAGATGCTGGAGGATGCTCTACCAGGGTTCGCCACCTGGGGAACTTACTGTAAGAGTAATCAGTGCTCGCATCCCCTGTGAGGGGGAATGGCACAGCAAGTGTGACATCAGCCAGTTCTTTCCGACAATTATTTATTACCCAACACACAGGAAGAAACTGGCTCAATGCAAATATTGTAGTATCTCACAAAGGTGTTCGGTGTCGCCCAGTTCGCAACTCTGCAAATGTCTGAATTTGCAGCTTCTGAAGCTCTGGGTGCGGTCCACATACAGTATATGCGTAATGCTCTTACGGGACACAGCAATGCCAAGGCTGGATCTGCCTCCTCCGGGAGCAGTGCTTGCAGGTTCACCACCTGATCGCAAAATGGCGTTGTGGGAACCTTGGGTATGCGCTGATGTACCTGAGCCTCTGCGAATCGACTCCAAATCAGCTGGACCGTCTTGGGGTGGAGTCGCCATTCTCCGGGAACATGAGCTGTCATGAAAGTGCATCAGCTGCACGATTGAGCTCACCTAGAAAATGTATGGTGCACAGTGATCTGAACTCCAGAGGAGGAGATGGTGGGCGAGCTTGACATACGGTGTGATCGTAGACCCCCTTGGTGGTTGATGTCCGATACAGTCGCAGTATTGTCCGAGCGGACCAATTCGTGTCTGTCTTGCAGCATCGGCCGGAAGTGCTGCAGAGCTAGATACACTGCCAACAGCTCTAGGCAACTGATGTGCCAAAACAGACGGGGCGCCCTGTCCAGAGCCCCGAGGCTGCTTACTTGTTGCATGTGGCGCCCCAGCCCGCCATGGAGGCATCTTTTGTTATAGACTGCCCATAAACTGAAAGTGCAACGACAAGCCGGCTTGATTGTGACGCGGAGTGTCCCACTGCGCTATGCCCATCTCGAGACTTGAGCATGTAGCTAGTGCTGAAGTGGTCTCATATGAAGAAATGGGAGTGGCGTGACTGCGGCCGCAGATGCCCGAGCAGCCTCTGAAACTTTCAGTGGAACCACTGTTCTGCCTCTGAAGGAACTCTGAAGGCAGTTCAGCACTGAGAGAAATGACCGTGTTCAGAAACAGGGAAACCACTGATTGTGTGATCGACGCCAAAGAGAACAACTTCTGCTTCAGCTTCCTCTTCGTTGCAGCATTTCAAAACAGCAGGCATAAACTCGCTGCTCCGAAGTAAAAATGATGAGTGGTTTCCTGTCGCCTCTTTATACCCGAATGAAGGGGAGTGGCTCGGGATTGTTTAATTTTCATTGGCATTTTCTCTTAAGCAGAGCGAATCAGGGCTTTATGCAAGACCCCAGTCTGTCGTCACGACATAATTCGTAATGACTGACAGACAGGGAACATATAATCATTCTTTGCAAATATATAGTGATATATATCGGAGGCCTGAATGTGTCAGCGCAGGTGGTTTTGCGGTCTTCCTGGTTATTATGTGGCCACAGCTGAACGTGGGAGGCAGGTGACGGGTAGTCGCATCATGATGTGACTTTACAGTACAAATTATATCATATTACTGACACCTGCCCTGATGAGTCAGAGCGGTTTTGTCAGATGAGCCATTTTGGAAAATGCCACGTTTTCAGTGCAGAGAGCAGCCGCATTATTGACACAATCTCCCTCGCAGAGAACATCAGCATGGAATCCACACAGAGGGCTGATGAGTAAACAAACCCACAGTTCTGAATACAAACACCTCCACATATGCACACACACACACATAGGTAATCTTAAGGGGAATGGGAGCGTGTAATCTATGGTAATGGCAGCCACCCACCCTGCATGATGTAGTATTCCCAGGCCTGACGAACAGAGCTCCTCATCAGTCAGGATGCTCAGGCATTACTAATGGATGTGAGGGGGCAGAGAGTCACACCAGAATGATTATAAGTGCAATACTTTAGAGTGATGTGCGAACAGAAATCTCCCCCCTCATTTGTATAGGGATCAGTGATGGATGAGATAAAAACACTCATAGTTTTCACTAAAAGAAACAGTGATAAGCTTTTTATATAGTTCTGATGCACTTCAAAGAACAATTTAATAGAACTGGAACAAATACACTAAGTTAGGGCACAATACAAAATAAATAAAAAAGACTGTATTAAAAAATACTTTATTAATATATCTAATATATATCTGTGTGTGTATTATAGATATATATATGTATATGTGTGTGTGTGTATTTAAACAGACACCTGCACAAATCATGGGTTTTCATGAAAGCAGCATGCATTTATTTCAACTGTTGTATTAACACTGCACAAGTGAGCAAGCAGAAGCGTAGGTGCAAATAGAGTTTTAGCGCTGAGCCAATTTTTGCCACATCATGTACTGAACTAAAGTGCACTATAAACATTTTTACAAGCACAACCTTTTATGTCACATACAGGGAATTTCATTTAAATAGAACTGTAATATTAATATTTACATTCTAAAAAATTCTGGGTTAAATGCTGGTTGTTAAAAAAAATCCTTGAATTTGGATTATACACAATTTAATAATAGATGATAGATTGTATATATATATATATAATTTTTATTAAATTATTACTACCAATATTGGATACCAGTATGCCCACATACACACACAATATTGGTACCAATAAAAAAACTAATATATCCCTGAAAATAAGATGCATGATGCACAAACACTGAATATTCTACTATGTAAATCTGATTGATTTCCTTTGATTTAATTAGTCTGCTAAACATAAAACTACACTTTGATTTGGTGCATGTAGATTTTTAATTTTTTAATTTGGATGTAAATTTGATCACCCGCCTTATGTAAATAAGATTACATGATGATTACGGTCATTCTCAACAGGCAATTCCTGTTAGCCATTTTATAATTTCTGACTGTTGTTATTATATTGGTTTATGTCTTTAAAGCAGAAATGCTATTAGTATGATAGCATAACGTAAGCCTGCTGCTTCAGTTACAAAGCTTTGCTCATGAAATGTGTGCGGGTGCGATGCAAAACAGGCACAAAAGTAGAATTAATGTGTGTAAACCCATTGTAAAAATAGTCTTAAGTTATGTAAATTGTTGCGTTCAATTCAATAGGACAATTTACACAGAATGGATTCGTTCTACTCGTGTTTCGCAAACAAGGCCAGATGTGTGAGGGAGAGAATTCTTCTAAACCCAAAAGTTTGGATGGTGTTTTTTGGGATGGTTCTCTTGCAAAGTTATTTATCTTAATGAGAAAGTGGTGCATTTGAGAACAGCACAGAGACTTTTCAGATGATTGAAATGCTGAGGCACTTATGCATTATGGGTAGTTTCACCGAAAATGCTGTTTTATGCTGTTTCAGGTTGAATACCCACTGCTGCTACCGTGCACTAATATACTGGTGCATGTTTGTGTGTCTCAGACTGAGAGACACGGCTGGGAGTGGATTTTGCTGTTTTTACGGAGATGGAGTGATTTTGCCGAAGGCAGTGTGAGCACAGGAAAGTTGGACCCCTCCTGCTGTGTCTTAAAAAACTTAAAAACAGACCGAAAGCAGCTGGTCTGTGTGCATACACTCAATCACATACATTTGCTTGTAATGACTGTGTTTGGGTTTATATTTGCGAGCCTGATGAGTGTATTGTGGGTAACTGAATAGCTCATCAGAGGGAAGATCTGTGCATACACACACACACACACACGTTGGTTTTTGTGATTTATGGGGACTCTCCATAGGTGTTTATACTGTACAGACTGTATGTGCTATTGCCCTACACTGACTCTACACCTAAACCTACCCTTTACAGGAAACAATATGCATTTTTTGGATTTTCAAAAAAACACAATTTAGTATGTTTTTTAAGGCTTTTGATTTACAGGGACACCGAAAATGTCCTCATAAATAACCTTCATATTGTAATACCTATGTCATACCCATGTCATTATACAAACGTGTGTCCTCATAAACCAAACAGACATGCACACAAATCCACAAGATCCAAACATCACAGAGAAAAAAAGCGTGACACTCACATTCATTAGTCTAAAGAGTGTTTAACGGTTCTCTAACTTGCTTAAGTGCTCAGAATCTCTCACTGACATTCCAAAAGAGATGTATACACACATGCAATATATATCTGATAATATATTTATGCCTTGCCTAAAGCACTTTTCTCACTAAAGTAAGTTAATAAATTAAAACAACTCTCAGGGGAATAAATACATTTGAATAATTAAAAGAAATGAATTCAAAAGGATTAAACATACATGAAAATAGCAGCGTGTTACAGAAGTGGACTGGAGTCACAGGGGAAATTTACGTGAGCCACTGAGAGTGCAGTTTATTTGTATGCGCTACGTTGTTACAAATCAAGCAATGATGCAAACAAGTCCACAAATTAATGCTGAACTCCATTTGCGTCTTGGCCGGTTTTGTGGTACTGTAGGTTGCAGAGGACATACCTGTACAAGAACACCCCCCCTCCACTGTGTATCAGGCATATGCCGAAAAGTGTTCAACTACCCTGCATGTCTGGAAATGTGCCCAGTTATAATGCTCTCCCCCCTTATTTTTCATCATTTTATAAATGACTGCTACTATGATCAATAGAAAATGTAAACAACCTTCTTTCATGAACAGTATTTGGTTTACCATCTGCTTTCAGTAATTCAGTGTTAATGGTGGCAGGCAAATCACCTTGAGGTTGTGAATAAAACAGAAGTAAACACTCATAATAACTTAAAACCCTAACAAATGAAATAAGTAAATAACATGAGTAAATATATTTTTTGAACAAAACAAGTTTGGATGTGTTTATATTATATTTGATACACTATAGAAATGACATAATACATTTAATAGAAAATGTATTTTATATTTTATTATAATAAAGTGCATTGTTATAGATAAAAATAAATTAGAATTAAATTAAATAGACAGTTAAATTAAATAGTACAGACTGCATATATAAACAAATACATCAGTTTCCAATTTTAATTGGTTTATTTGCCATCACATCATGTCCAGATTTACTACAGATTAGCCCTATTTTGGCATTAAAAAAACTATTGGAAAACATGCAGTAAAAACAAACAATGGAAAAAGGCATGATATTTTTGTGGGTAACTATATTGCATGTGCATTTACAGGGGTTTTCGCTCACAAAATGTATGGATTAGAGATCGACCGATATATTGTTATCCAATATTTAAGAATTTTCACATAATCGGTTATCGGTTTTGTAATATCGGATTCCCCGATAAATGCCATCTTGTAGTCGCATAAATAGAATTTACTGTATAAGGTGGAATGTCATGGGTTTTTTCAAAGTTTGGATAAATTAATAGGCTTAATCATGAAGCATACAGTGGCCCCACATTTAACTCTCTTTATACCCTTATTGTAGAAGAAGTGGATTAGAAATGCAACCAACACCAGGGAAGGCAATTTTTGTCCATGTTATTCTTAATTTTGACATTCATTTTAATTTTACCACCAGACATATATATCAATTCAAAATATCGGTTATTGGTCTACTTAGTCTTTAATAATCGGTATCGACATCAACCCCAAAAATCACATATTGGTCGACCCCTAGTATGGATAGTACTGTATTTAAATAGATCAATCAATGTGATGTACAAAATTTTGCAGATAGTCAGTTTACTTGTATTTGCACAATTCTCAAAGCCCCTCCAAAAACCATGTCTTAACCCATTTTGTGTCTGTGTTAGACTACTCTCATCTGATTACCCTATGCTAATTTGCATAACTCTTGGTAGATTGTGTTGGCAATTATGTAAATGAGAGAGTGTTCTTTAATTTGCGCATTGTCAGTAAATCAGTCACATTGGAACATTCCACTCCCATTGGTGCTTTTATGGAATTGCATTCTCACAATAATTTGCCCTGTTTAGTAAATCTGGCCCATAATGTGAAATAGTCATGGCTTGGTGTTTCAGTCTGTACCTGTGGATGCGGAAAGGGTTAAATGGAAAAGCTGTATGGTGAAATATTTTGTACACAGATATTATCAAAGCAGCGAGTCTGGCAGATTGTCAAGAGCTGGCTTCTGGCCACATAAAAATTCTTTTGCCTCATTATTTAGGTTATTCATGCTGTTCAGATCAAAGAACCCACACATGCACAAACAAACACACAAACCTTCCTATTCACTTTCACATTTAAGCATAAGACGCTTGCGCAAACAGGATGTCACCTAAATCCATTCAAGGTTGTAAACAAGAGAAAATCCATAGCCCCAAAGCCCAAATGACATTCAGATACAAACTTCCTCAGGACGTTTCTATGTGGTGCAGAAGACAGCAAGTCAAGCATGTTCCATGTCACCAGACACACAAATTGCATGCACATGTCAAAACAACACATACTCTGTTTCCTGTTTGCTTCCCGACTCCATTCCGAAGTATCTCCACAGGTGTGCGCATCCTAAACAGACCAGTGTTTATTCTCACGGTCAGACGATGCCGCTTTCTGTTTGCCCTTGTCGGCTGACCTCAGTCCAGAAATATAGATGAATTTAAATAAATAATTAAACTGACTTGGAAATGAGGACAGAACTGAATATATAAAACACACTCAGACAAACATGGACATGCCAAGAGAGAATATCACACCCTCCAGGATTTCGTCGTCACTGTAACCTTGACCCCATGAGTTTGACTGTGCCTGAAGCAGTGCATCGTGGTCTAGCGGATGCCTTCGAGTCAGCATGGATAAAAAACTGTGAGTCATTCTCTTATTGCTGTGAACTGCTAATGTATTATGCTGCCTAATGAAAGCCTGAGGGAAACAGCAACATGTAATAAAACAACATCATAATTAAACAAGTTATGAGGATAAAAATATATCAAGAGATACATGAATACTGGCCCCATTTAAGAACTGCTGCTGGTTAAAATAATAAGCTCATATAAGCTTTGTCAATCAAAATTGAACCAGAAATGTTAAATTGTACATCTAAGAAGTGTCTTTTGTCTAAAATATATAAAGGCAGATATGTATAAAATCTGTGAATAAAATTGTGCTGTCAAATGATTAATTGTGATTAAACGCATTCAAAATAAAGGTTTTTATTTAGATAATATATTTGAGTGTGTACTGTATATATTAACAGTATGTATTTTGAAAATATTTCCATGTATATATTTATATTCGTATAATTGATATTATATATTTTTTCTTAAATATATACATGCATGTGTATCTACAGTATATACAGTACATGATAAAATATATTTTGAATGTGATTAATCACAATTAATCATTTGACAACACTATATAATGTGTAAGTATATTAGAAACGACAATTAAAATGTAATAATTCTGTTTTGTACTTGTTTATTAAAATGTTATCTTAAATATTTAATTAATATGTAAAATAAATAAAAATAAAATACTCTGTAATAATAAGGTTTGCAATTATTTTTTGAAAAATTCCTGCAAACTAATATTCCTAAATCTGACACATTAATTTAAAGAGATAAAACAATATTTACTCATAGTAGAAGCATATGATATATAAATGCATTTTGTACTGTTCACAGTTCATGCATAATTATTACTTATTACTCATAAACATAATCATACAGCAGAAGTAATAATCACAAAGTCACAAACTGTCAGACACCCATGTACGGACGTCACAGTTTATCACACATCACATGCCATAATTATTGAAAGCTACAGCACTGCCAGCGAGGCTAGTTTGTTTGTGTGGAAGGGGGCTGCGAGTGGGATAAGGGATTAGAAAGGGGTTAATAAGAGGCCAACAAAATTAATTACTGGTGTTTACCTTTGTATGCTTTAATAGAATTCTTTCTTCATCATGCTGATCGGTCAGGATTGTGATTAAGGCCAAGGCATTCATCCACCCACACAGACACACGCACACACACAACAAGCTTTTTATCCATAGTCCTTCATTCCTGTCTAAGTAATGAAAGGAATAAGTGTGCTAGGAGTGTTGAGTACAGCAAACAGACAAGTATAAAAACTGCAGTCGTGCATTCAATCTCTGCAGGAGACCATAAATCCCAGTTATGATGAATGAAGGAGCTTAATAACACAGTGTGAAGTGGATAACGAGCAGCACTTCTAATCATATAGTTTATAATCAACAAACAGGAAGCACATGTTGAAGCTACTGTTGAAAGTTGTGTCACTGTGAGAGTATGTTTGTGTGTGTGTGTGTGTGTGTGTGTGTGTGTGTGTTTGAGATTGCAGTTCATTTGAGGGCAACCCTGTTCACTTGTGCGATTAACACACACTGGAGATTTCCTAAGAGAGTGCTTAAGTATGTTTTGATTAGATCAATAGAGACTCTCATTTAGCTGCATGACATCAAGAGAGTTTGCTCTTTTATTTTCGAATCCTTCTCTCAGTTAGTTATACATACACGCATACATACATACATACTGTGCATACAAATTAATTCAATTCAATTCATGTTAATATTAAAATTCAAAGCAACAAACAATAACATTTTTAAAACTTTAAAAATATGTGAAATGTCACCAGCCCTAAATATTTTCCATAAAACTGTGTTTTGTCACTATGACAATATTTAGTTGTTTATTCCCTTATAAGGCTGCAAGCCAACTGGCAAGTCATTTTTTATTTCATTTACTTGCAAAAGCCAATTTCTATTCACACTTGGTTCTTTTCGAGAGTTAATGTTGCACCCAGACTCCCATCTATGAATAAATTATCAAGCACAGTTAGTCAAGATGCTTAATGGATAGCAGAGCAGAGATAAGGTGATTGATGCAGTAGTTAAACTGCTGATTAGTGAGCCTGTATGGTTTTTTCGGTGCTTGCTGTGACAATGCAATTACTGTTCCCTACATCTACTAATAACCACTGAAATACCTTCTGAGGTAAACGGGTTTCCTCAGAAACGTGTGCGTAAGAGAGATGTTGCAAACAGCTGCAGTGAAGCAGTGTCCAGGGAGACAAAGCGGTTCTGCTGGAGCAGGGAATATTTGGGATTGGCTCAATAAACTGAAGTGTGGTTTATTTCGGTGTCTGCAAGAAGGAAACGGAAAAAGGAAAGCATTATTAATTCTGTTATTAAGCATCGCTGGCTCTCATAATTCCAAACAGAGAATAGAGTCTCCCTCCACTCTTAAAGTGTCAGAGGGATATTATTTTGTTTCCGCCGTATTAAATTTACCCCGTTACAGCCTTTTCAGCCGAATTAAAATTAGCTTGCTCGTTGTACCATCACAGTATTCCTCGGCTTCTCACTTGTCTTTCCTCATCGCCCACTAAAATACACACACACACACACACACTGACTCTCTCTGGAGAAATCTAGTTCATCGAGTACATCGGCAGCTGTATTGACATTGACAGGTAGCATAACTCATATATAAACCTCTCTCTTGAAAGTTGTTTATTGCAGGTTACTGTGTGGCTAAATGTCAGAACACCTTGTCTGAAAAATCTCCAGGCTTTAATTAGTTCTCTCAACGGATGGCTTCTCCTCAGCTTTGTACTCAAAATTAGAGCTCCACAACAACTTCATGCATACATTTACAACAACAGAAACACACACACACACACTCATAACGGTGATCCACTACACAGTAATTCATCTTGACACACAAATGATGAATAAAGACACATAGCTCTGGGATAAAAGCAGAAGGTGAGATGTAAGCATACTGGGGATGCGCAATTTATTGGATGCATTTCTTATCATACACATTACAGGCTGATAATAAAAGATTAATCTCTATCAGAATATTTAAATTAGTATGCTAAATTTCCATATTTTACATTTCGATTACTTTGCTGTCATCTAATGCTAATTTAAGGTTCATTTTTAAAAACACTATTAATTTAACAACACTTTGTCAGCACACATTGCAATTCTGAAGAGGTTACTGCACTGCATTTTGGAAAACTCATGACAGGCATACCATTTTTCTGCTGGCTACATTTATCATCTCCTTTTTTTAAACAAATACAAATGCATTTTTACTTTAAGTCAACTTTTATTGTTTTAGACTTAGGTAATGACATTTTCCCTTTTTTTATTTTTTACATTTGACAGTGTGTTTCTTAACCCTATTTTTCTTGTGGGGACGTTTACATTTCACCTTCAACTCAGAAACCTGGCACACACAGCCCAGCTCCAGTCACAAATGCTCACATTTTGCTTCTCTCATTTTTTCCAGTCATTTAATGTAACAAAAAGGTGGTCTATCAAGGGAACTGCACAACATCCACCTTCACCTCTGGCAATGTTATCCCCATGACAACAGACTTACTCTAGCAACTACTTTAGTACCCGACCTCCCAACTTCACCTAGGGAAGATTATTACTCAGCAGAAGAACACACAATCTCAAGCATGTAAAATAAATCAAATCAAATAATATTTACAAAGTACAATTTCTGTTTGAATATATTTTAGAGAAATAGAGTTCAAATTATATATATATATATATATATATATATATATATATTTTTAAAAAAATTGTTTACATAATGTATCAGTCAGCTGCCTCTGGTTTTCTGCCATGACTGAAATATGGATCGGTGAAATGAGATGATAATTTGAATAATATTCTTGCCTATCTTGTTTATCAGCTACGCATTCATTCCTCAAATTAAGCTTATCATTAACCATTGTTCTTAGAAATTTTTTTTTTGGAACGACAAAGAGGGAACAAAGCACCTTAGAGACAGATGTGAATGCGTTTCTCTCTCCTCCTCCCTCTCTCTCCTCTAAACCCATTTAGAAACACTTACAGGCCATTAACAATCATTCCCCCTGATTAGAATGGCCTTTGAGTGCCTGGACAAATTGCTTTCAAACATGTTAGAAACTCCTCAAGCCATTTAGACTGTGTATTTTCCGGTATCCAGCAAGACCCATTCTGTCATTCTCTCTGCCTCTCACCAAGCCTGTTAAAACAGTGTGAGTGTGAGATACTTTGAGCTGCGTCAGCCTCAGGCTATCTTTCTCTTTTCCTCTCGTTCTATCTTCTACCTCACCTTTCTTTTAATTCATTGCATAATTACAGTAAGTGAGGGCCATTAATGAACATCCAATTCTGCCTACGGTTTGAAAACAATGGATTCTCGTCTATTGTTACTTCCTCCCACGCTATGTCAGGATTTTTTTTTCCACCTTAAAAGCAAAAAGACTGGAGGCACAGGGAGCCGCTGTTATGTGCCGCTGTGTGTGAATGCGAATATAGGATGACCTCTTTGATTAATTAGACTCTCGTAAAGCATTTAATCAGTTAATCGGGCAAATTAGCACTGCTAAAATGACCCACAAATGTGTTTAAATGAAAAGGGTCCATCTGTGTGTGTGTGTGTGTGTTAAGCGGAGTCTGTGTTTGTGTGCACACTTTTGTTTGTATTTTTCTGCACCGTAAGCTGAACGGAGAGAGTGATTCATTAGCCTTCCTGTGTGATTAGAGCTCCCTAGCCATGTTAACGTCAGGACCCCAACACAAAAAGTTTCAGACAGGCAAACTCAAAGGACGGCTACGCATGGGGCCTGTGGCTGAATATTAAACAGCGCCTGCTACACTCCATTAGCACAGCAACAGCGCTAACGCTCCTCCAAAAGAGCTGAGCTAAGTACAGCAGTAGCCACTCATTACCAGAATGGCCGGAATCATTAGTAAGCCATTTGCAATGTAAGAATTTCAAATTAACCTTTAAATGTTCAAAACACAACTTATTATAATACCATATAACATCACTAACTATAACATTATATAGGGCCTACTGTAACACCGAACCACATAATTACTTGCCAAACAAGATATCCAAGCTTGTACTGATTAAATAGCTATATTGTAGTACTTATATAAAACATATAAACAGTGTTCTTACGTGTGTGTATATATATATATATATATATATATATATATATATAGCAACTAAGTTGTCTTATGATTCATTTAAAAAAAGAATCTACTACAGTATACTTATTAGTGTGTGTTTGTAGTGTGCACTTGGATAATTGCCTCTCTACATGACAGCCCTACGAGGCCAAAGAAACTTAGAAGCACCTGCTCGTTTTTGGTAATTAATTTCTTTATTTGGTACTGTGTCAAACTGCAAGTTGTGGCATCACAGACAACAGTTTCTCTGGCAGCTCTTAACTAGAAAGCACAGAGTGGCATTATATAAGTCGACTGGCAGCGGTTCAGAAGAATTTAAGAGCTAATATACAAGGAGCACCAATGGCAAACTCCTTAATCCATAACTACAGACTAGCAGTGAGACATCCTTGGTAACTAAGAAGGCATGAGGTAGCCAGTGATTTTCAAATCACTCTAATATTTCCTGAATGTAATCATTTAAGGTCGTCAGGTAAAACATGAAATGATGGCTACTGCAGCTAACATCATGCCATTATGATCCATTGCAGAAAAAATGCTCAGCTCTATAGGAGAGTATGGTACAGTACAATGAAGTAAGAACAATTTATGGGTTAATGATGTATATGTCTATGAATAAAACTCTTTTGAAGGGAAAGAAAAGGCGAGTTCGAAATACATGTGCCAGATGCTCAAAAAATTACTCTTTGTACTCTTGTTGGTTTCATATGGTTTTGAAAAACATGTTTTTACCAAGAAAATGTTCATGTTGTGAAACCAAGAACAAAGTGATTTTTTTTTTCCACCTTGTGGGAATACATCTGGGAGTGCACATTTTAACTATTACTTTCTACATGGATTTTGATCGCAACATGATTCAGTAGAAAAAAGTTATTTACTACAAAAAAATGTATAAAAAATAAAAAAGAAAACATTTTTATTAAAAATATTTACCACCATTTAAAAGCTTTGGTCCATTAACATACTATTTTTAAATATATTTATTTAATAAGAAAGCAGAAAAATCATCAAAAAAAAAGATTTTAAATAAATGCAGGTGATTTGCATTGAAAAAAACGTAATATAATGCAAATAAACCAATGAAGAAATGCCTCTTCTCAGCAGCAGCCAACACAAACTGACAAACTCCTTCACTCTAACGCAATAGCTACAATGTTTTAGAACTAATTAAAACTCATTGCCTCTGCACATAAATTGTGCATTTGTGTCTCACTCATGCTGGCAGACCTATCAACATATCAACTCTTCAGTGGCATACATGTTTTAAAAATGCGGTGGGAGACGGCAGTTTGGAATGCAAACCGGGTCCCTGCTGCAGCTCAACATCAAACATCCACACAGCATCATGGGCGGAGTAAAGAGGGAATAACCCAGATACTGAGCGAGTTCAGCATAAGATCTGCTTGGAGCCTCTCCTCAAAAAGCTGAGATGGAGCCCCATAAGATGAGCTTGATGGTACTGGCTGAACCACAGGGCATACGAACAGGTGTTGACTGCTGTAGCGGAAAGCTGATCCAAATAAGTACTCTGGGACACCTGACTGAGACTGAGACATTCCAGTCCAATGAGTTGAACAGGAGACTCAATGATGGGGAACATTTCGGTGAGGTTTAGTGTTGGTCTTAAGGCTACGCCGTGGGAAAAAAAGGAGTATTCAGCTGTTTTCGCTGTTTTAAAGACTTTTATGAGCAGAATCTGCACAAAAACTGCCGTTTATTTCTTTGTATGCTGATACAGAGGGAAAAGAACTTGGATTAACCCCTTTGAGAGGGACAAAGAACACATCAAAAATGAAATTCATATATGCAAAAGCTTCCAATAGAAAGAAAGTAAGAAAGAAAGAAAAAGAAAGAAAGGAAAAAATGTTATGTGATTATTGTATGTACTGTACAAAATGAATAGCAGGGTTTTTGCATGCAGCATTTAAAAAAAAAACGCCTCTATTCACAAAATGTACTGTCAAATGCATAGATAAGGGGCAATTTTTGCTTTGTGGTATCCAGTGCTTATGCTTTAATATATGTTTTTGTGTGTTATTTATAAACTACAAAATATGTGGAAGACATAGAGATCAAGTGTCCATGAACTTAAAACCATTTGTTTCTGCTGCATAATTTACTAAATGTTATTGATATTTGCACATATAAAAGGTAATAAAATCATACTTTACATTTTAAAATTCAAAATATTAATTATTCTGTCAACCTTTCTGAAGCTTCAGGATCTGAAATTGGGAGAATTGTTTACTATCCTATTTACATTGTGTTTTCACTAGGTTAGTTAAACTGTAATTAAAGTATATGGAAAATCAAGTTGCAATAAGGAGATTAAAGAGATCTGTAGACATGACAGTGTTTGGCTACACTGCGGCACTGCAACATTTGACGCTATGGGAGTAATTCTAAGAATAAGGCTGTAATGAACACTGACAGCTGTTACAGTAAAACCACAACAACAAATTTCTAGTTTCAAATGTAATGCTCATTTCATATGTATATGCATCTTACATGCCTATCATTCTCACACAAGACATGCCTCTTCCAACAGAGTACTGACTTTATGATTGAAAATGACCATTTATAATCATTTTTTAATGAAAATTATAAGTGCATTTAAAGTTTTTTTAAAAAAATGCATTTCAAGACCATATATCTGGCACATGATTTAAACTAGTTTTTTTTTTTTTATTATTGCAGACAACATTGTACTGTATATCATTGAACCTTGAACAAAAACCTGACATCTTTGCACCAGTGAGGTGCCCTCTAGTGCTGGACTAGAGAACAACTAGAGCATGACATGCCCATTTTTTTAATCACCGCCAATGTTTCTTCCTCTATAAATATAAACGTTTCCCACAGCTTTCTCTTTGGCCTTTACAGCTCCTAATCTTTTTACACAAAGCACCCTAAACATTGCATAGTATCCAGATTATTATGTTAAAGACATTTAGCAAAGCTTAAATGATTTATTGCATATCTGACATTTTGAGAACACATCACTGCAACATATGCAAAATTATTAATGTGCATGTGATGTAAGACAACAGAGGCTGTCAGTCAAAGCAATTGAGAATCCCGAGCATGTCATTCTGCAGTCTTTGGTCGTGTGAATTTTTTGAGCCTGCATGATCATGTGTGTGTGTGTGTGTGTGTGTGTGTGTGTGTGTGAGCTCCTCGTGCTTTGAGTTAGAGTGAACATGGCACTCTGATTTAAGCTGGAGCAAATGCACCCTTCACAACAGCTGCTCTGAAATTACCCATCAAAACTATCACCAGTGAGCCCAGCTTCTTTCCAATCAGCCTGCACTCTGTCCATCCTGTAGAGCAGGCCAAATAGAAAATACACACACTTACCTATCGCAAGTTATAAGGTACAACAAGTCTTTTTTGTGTACTCATGCTTGACTTTGAATGAGTGCATTGCTTCATTAGCATATATGATTTCCCCAAAAGGAAAAGGTCTGAACTGGACACAAAGTTTAAGCTCATACACAAATAAAGCCTCAATTAGGCATAAGAATGAATTACAATGCTTGCTGAAATGGCAGGTGAGACTTCCAGAAAAAGACAAAAACGTTTTCTCTCACCCTGCTTTCTTTTGACTATAGAAGTACTAAGCGCCCTGTTTTGTCTTTATTTCATCTCATATAATTTTGGATTAGCTGTGCATTCTTTTTGAAGCATAAAACAATTTGATGCGCTGACTAAACAACTACAATTTCATCAGCAGAAGAGGCCAATGATGCCCTCCAAAGAATTACACATACATATGGATGACAAATACAGCTAAATGATTTTTCAAAGTTGTAAAAAAAAACATTTACAAGAAAAAAAATATTACTCTTTCTACTTCAAAATTTTGTTAAATTCAACATGTTATAAGCCATTTGCCTTTTTAATAGCAATCATGACTGAAACTGTTCTAAAGTAAATACTACATCAATTATTTTCAGTATACCATGTCATTTTTATGTTGTAAATAAAACAAAGATTATTTATAAGATTATTTGATTATGTTTTATTAAGGGAAACAAATGTCATTCTATATACTTCATGTCAGAATTTCATGTTCGATGTGTTACTTGCCATTTCTTTGTAATTATTTTTGCTGTTTCTGAGTGAAAACAGTTTCTAGGCCAAATGTTTTAAGGGCAGGTGACAACCTGAAATATCATAGATATACGCTCTGTTTTACGAAGGTTTAGAACCATCAATGAATTTCCCATTCAATTGCTGAAGCTTCATATGTGGGTTAGAACCAGAACAGTGCTTGCGGTCAAAGTTTAACATACAGCTCAATAGTCTGAGTCCAGCAGAGCAAGACCTACCATCAGTCTCTGTTAACAGAGCGTCAGGGGTCTGTGATCACAGCACAATAAAGTCACAAATGCCTCATAGGCTCACAAACCTGACATCTGAGATGCAGTGATGCTTTACACATTGCATATACAGTAAACTCCCTCATCCCTACAACATAAAGCCAAGTGCTTTTAAGATTTTGCTGTCTAATGCAGTTTACAAGTGAAGGTCATGTTGATGACATGAATTTCATGTCATTCAATCTTCTCTTCTTTACATTTCATTCAAAGGTGTTCCCATTTAAGTAGCTATGTCCAGATTTAGCTATCACATGCGTTTTATAAACATAGGCTACTTTAACTTAGAACTGGGAACTAAAACATAAACACAATGCAAACCAATAAACTATGCTTAATGAGTTCCTTATAGTGCATCGTGGTGATATCTTTAATAAACAAAAACGACGACTGAGTATTAATTATTACCGGTGATTCGCCTCCGGTGCTTTTGCAGAGCGGACCCCGGAAAACTCCTTTGATGCTCCGGTAGTGTCCATTGCTAAGGTGCGTGGAGCTGATCACGAGATAGTAGCACGCCATCCGGTCCAGCGTCACCCATGAGCGGGCTCCAGGGACGGCCAGGCGATCAAGTTAGTTTGGAGGTGATCTCGCAGGGGTTACACCGGGTGGAAGAGCCAGAGGACGTCTCCGCGCGCTGGTCCGGTCGCTTCTGTCAGTACTTGACCGCGTTACAAGAACGCGCCGATAAAATTGCTGTGACTGTTAATCGACAACACTGTCCCATACTTGTGCCACATCCTCTGTATGTTTTCCTCTTTAAGACGGGACAAGCAGCTGCTCTCCAGCCCAGACGTCGTTATTGGATGTGCTTTGGAGTTGCCAGGACTCTTCGGTCCCACGGGCTCGAGCGTTTAGCGTTATTGTTTATATATCCAAATACCAGAAGCACTTCAACTGAGTTCGTGTCTTTTTCAAACAATCTCCAAAAAGTCACGTCTGTAGAGTGATTTTGAAAATACACATTCCGGTGCCAGTTCAGTACTGTGGTACTTTTTTGTAACTGAGTGATGTTTCAGCTCGCTTGGTTTCAAACGAGTGCGCGCGTGTCTTCAATTGACCGGTCAACTCTCTGACGAATTTGCTGCATGTCCGATCGCAGATGCTCTTTCTCTGCACCGAAACGATCCGCGCTCTGCTCTGAGTCCAAATGAGTGTAAAGCAGAGGTTTCCTCTCTCTCTCTCTCTCTCTCTCTCTCTCTCTCTCTCTCTCTCTGCTAAGGAGGGATTTGAGGGAGAGTAATAAAGCTTTCAACGGAACGTGGGCAGTTTTTGGCGCAGCAAAGCAATCAGTGCGCTAAGAAAACCCCTTCATACACAAGTAAACATCTATCTATCTATCTATCTATCTATCTATCTATCTATCTATCTATCTATCTATCTATCTATCTATCTATCTAT
>JAUCMS010000028.1:11879674-11897087 GCA_032357445.1 Enteromius radiatus | reverse complement strand
TGGGTTAATGGAAAATGTAAATTTAAATAAGAAATACATTGCCATTTTGAACATTGCATTGCCATTTTGAATATTGCATTGCAAATTGAATTTTGCTACAAATATGCTTCCATACACGAGATGTAAGAACTAGGGAATTCTCCCGCGCTCCACTTGCAATACCTCTTCAGATCTCTAGGGGTCGCGCCACACAACTTTGAGAACCCCTGATGACTGATAGTCAGTAGCAGTTTCTTTAACGTTCGTATTTCACATAATTATAATGTTTAAAATATAAAACCTGTTCATTTCTTATAATAGGTCTAATAAGCAGAGTGTGTGTTTGGTGGGGGAAGACTTTTCACGAGGAAAAGTCTTCATTTGCTCTTTCGTTGTTGTCTAGAAAAAGTGAGATTTTTTAAATAGCTATTTTTTCTGTTAATGCTCTCTCCCTTTCTTTTATCTCTTTCTTCCACCAGATAATATACATGAGTACAATTTGTGAGTGAGTGGACTATATAAAGGAACCAGAAATCCTGAACTATCAATGCTCAATGTGTTTCATGTTGTTTTACACAGCTACAAAAATACATTTCCTAAAAAGAATTGAGGAGGGGGGCAGAATTCCCCACAAACCCATCTCTCACCGCAGTAGGGAAAGAAACACTGAAAATGTAGGAGTTCTTGGAATTCACAGTACACAGTTCAAAATCCTCCCTGATAAAGCCAAAATTGGTGTGCTTCAGATTTTACTAGGCAGATGTCATCTGTGTTCTCACAAACATTCTCTGCTCATACAAAACAAATGGGGGAATTTATGAGGTGGAATTGCTCAGCAACAGAAGCCAGGAAGAACATATTCTGACCAAAATCTGTTGTGTTCTGATGTCTGTATCTGTGAGTCAAAAAACTGTATCAGAACAGAAGAAGCAATTCCAGCTCTTCACGTCAATTATGTAAGAAGATAACAGTCAGTAAACACTTCACACAATAAACACTGTATTCTCCGGATACCTCCTTCAAAAACATGACAATATGTGCAAATGAACTCCCATGTTCATCAAGCTGTCAGAGAGTAACACACCACCATGTTTCTTCTCATTCTTCTTATGTAAATCCCATCACGTCAGTGTCAATCCCACAGTGAGTAAATATCATCCGTGTGATTACTCTTCATGCAATACTGCCGTCACACACTATTTAGCAATATTGGACTAAAATTAAAGAATGCATTTAGTTGATGTCACATTCTGTACTTAATGAACCAAATAAACCCCAGATTTCAACACAGAAGGGAGAGTGGGAAATGCTCTGGGTCTGGAAGTGCCGAAGAGGAGGAAAAGGGGAAAGGGACATGACCTCAAATATTCCAGCTTGTGAATGCCAAATACATCTGTGTTTGTGTGTGTGCAAGAGAGAGAGAAAGAGAGAGGGCATTTCTATTTTTGCTAGGGGTAAACAAAAACATGAGGAATCGTTCAAAATGCCTTTGAACAAGTGAACAGGTTTTAAAAAAAAAAAAGTTAAAAAAAATGCATTAGGACATTAGGGTGAATCAGTTAAAATGATTAATAGCATCTTAAATTGTAATCCAAGCTATTTGTTCACATAGGCTATAGTATATATCGGTAACACGTTTTAAGGTGTCCATAATACATAGTGAGCGCCTACGCTTTTTACTTTCACTTTCGATTTGGCAATCACATACTGTGCTGTGTAATGCATCTTACAAGATCTTACCAGACATTTGTCAATGAGCTCAGCATCTCTTGATGCATGTTGGTGCATGGTCTTGTTAGTCATAGGATTTCTGAAGTGGCTCTCAGTTGGCGGCCATCTTGTGCAGCGGCTCTGGGCTGCTGGCCATCTTGTACAGTGGCTCTATGTTAGTGGCCATCTTGGGCTGTTGCTCTGGGTTGGCGACCATCTTGTGCTGTTGCTGTGGCACTGGAGTGGCAGCCATCTTGTGCTGTAGCGGTGGCTGTGAGTTGGCGGCCATCTTGTACAGCGGCACTGGGTTGGCAGCTATCTTGGCCTGTGGCTCTGGATTGGCGGCCATCTTGTGCTGATGCTGTGATGCTTGGTTGGCGGCCATCTTGCACAGTGGCGCTGGGTTGACAGCCATCTTGTGCTGTTGCTGTGGCTCTGTAGTGTCTGCCATTTTAGGCGCCGATGTGATGCTAAAATCGCGTTCTTCTTCTTCTTCAGCAATCCCCACTGTGAATGAAGAGCCCATGCATGACAGGGCAAAGTCCATAATCTCCGTGAGTGATGAGGGTGCCTCATGGATCAGCTGCGATTTAAGTGGCTGACTCACACCCTCGCAGAAAAAGTCAATGAGAACACAGTCAGGCGGACGCATCCTGGCCAGGATTTCTATCCTACATCAAGAGCGTTTCAAAAACATAGGGAACCGATATCATACTGATCGGTCTGCAAACGCAAACCAAGAAAAAACCTATATCCTTATAGAAATCCTGGCCAGGACGCGTCCGGGGAAAATGGCACGTATGGTCACCCTAGCAATAATCCACTAGCAGGTGAGGTCGGTACACAGAAGAACGAAGTGATAAATAAAAGACAGGGAAAACACTTTGTAAAGGAGGCCAAACATACAACAGTGGAAGACTTTATAAAGGCGAGACAATAGGATAAACGAGGGGGCGGAGCTGATTACTCACAATGGAAACTAACAGGCTTGGTGGAGACACAACAGAGTAGGCACAGAAACAGGGAGACACGTCATAATAAAATTCCACATAACACTACACAAGGGAAACACCAACAAACAACATAACATTACCTATATATTTTTGTACAAATTAAATATTATTAACTTGAGGGGCTCAAATGTACATATAAATAGGTGCTGAAATGACTGACAATGAAATTGTTTTGCCCTTTTGCTTTCAAGAAGAAAAAAATTCTCCTACAAAACCAATTTTCGTTGGAGTATCTACCCTGTAATTTCGGCATAAAAACCATTGGCGTTCCTTATCTGTCCTTGGTTTACCAGGCATCATAACAAACATATCTTTCTTTATCTGCGGTAACTATCATTGCTGTGCCTGCCTCCACATTCCCTGTTGACATCTCGGAAATTACTGAAATTTTTGGTCAATATCATCCAAATATAATAATTGCCCATCCTTATCTGTGAGTTACTCTGGTCTCATTTCTTTTTGATACCAGATGCAAATGAGAAGATCTGTTCATGGCTGGGAGAGCTAGGAAGCTACCACCACCCATGCCCTAAAAAAAAAAGCATTTGAAGCACAATGCCAATTACCACAAAAACTCCAGATTAATTGTTAAAATTAATTATTTAAAATACACAATTAAAAAGCCATCAATGGAAGTAAACAGAGGCCATTAGTAAACAGGGTGAGCGGTTTCTGGAAGCTAATGTAGATATTTGAAATCAACAAAACAAACACACTCCTACCCCCAAAAGGTTCTCGCCCCTATTTTGATAGCTCTGCCCCACACATACGTAGCCTAAGCAACCCAGGCAATGATTAGTTCTGTGGAAAAAAAGCAGAAACAATGTTACAGCGTGACAAAATACTATAGAAGTCATTATAATCAGCGATGCTGTCTACACCGGAAGCGAGCGGCACGCGTCCAGTGTATGCAGACATAAAGCTGTCACAGTTTCTCTCTGGTGCTGGAAAGCTGATCCAAAATTTACACTGGTCCTACTTCTTCCCTTATAGTTCTGCAGACATTTTCCTCTTTTGTTTTTTATCTTCTGTTGCTCGGATCGTCTGTACACAAGCCTTATTCACCTTGACTGCAAGTGACTTTTTTTAAGATTTTTAAAGAGAAAATAAACAGTGGTCATCAGCATTATTCCATTACTATTTTAGATCCCACTGAATGTGGAATATCCATTTAAACCCACAAACATTCTGCATCATCCATACAGAAATATCTGTACATCTGTGACATGTTAAGACAGCAATCCCACACATACCTAAACCATGTGTGCTTGCTTATTTAGATCTGGGTCAAAATTTCATTCAAAACATCCTTTAAAAAACAATCTTCTGGATTCCATTTCTCATGCTTGCATAGCATAACACACACACTCCTATTCAGGAGAGACAAGTTGAGGGTGGCCCAGAGGTAGGCACATGCAGTTATAATTATAAATGACAAAGAAGTCTCTCAGCTCTCAGCCAGTAGAACAGGAGTAATGAGGAGCTACAGTATGTGATGTATTGCTAATCATGCAAGACTGGAGATATGCTGTGACTGTGTCCCTTAAGTCCTAACCCTGGTGAGGTAGTCTTAATGTGGAGACATATGAGGGGCCTGCTGATCTATTAACGTCATCATAAGTAATCTCCATGTGCTTATTGCTGTTAGATGACACATCTGTGGGTTTTGCAGATGGGTGGAGGTGTGCAGACGCATGATGTGATAACTGTATTCAATGTATCATTCAAGATTCTGGGTGTAGTATGTCACACAAAATGTTTTTTTTTTTTTTTTTATGAAGCCTGTGAAGAAAAACTGTTTGTAGAAAGTCTTCTGGATGAATTTACAAACAACAGACAAATTGTCTTTACTAATTTATAGCAGAGCATATGCTTATTTAGGAAAACAAAGATATTCCACTCTTGCGCAACTTACTTCCAGGCAGGCCTTGCCCCCAAAGCACACAGGAGGTAAATCCAAGCAAACATTGTGTGCCTTTTAACACACACACACACACACACAGAAAGAGTTACAGTTGCCCTGGAATTTCCACATTGGACTTTATCCAATACCAAAACAACCTCTCTCTTTCCAAATCTAAACCCCCGCTGAGCTGTGGGCAGGTCAAAGGCTCATAAAAAAACGCTTTTCACATGCACATGCTTATAAACAGACCCGTACAACCGGGGAACAGGCTCAGTCTCGCAAAGAAATGCCACACGATAAAAGAGAAACTGCAGAAGGAATAAAGAAGAAGAGTAAAAGCTGGTTTTGCTGATCACACCACATTGCCAAACAGCTTTTGGGGATATGACGATAGTTATTGGCACAGACCATCCAGAAATTCTGCAATAAAATCACAGTCTTAGTCAGTGGTTTCAACAGTCAGGATCTGACTCTACAAGAGATCTGTGGATTTTTCAGCGAGTGGTGCAAAAAAATCCTGGAAATATATTTCTTGTATCTTTATTAGTGAGTATTTGCTGATTCTTTCTAATGTTATTTTATTTTATTTGAAAATTGTTTAATTTAAAGATTATTTAAGTTTTTTTTTGTTTTGTTTTTTGTCTTTAGGTTATAATCTGCATATTTTGCATTATATCATCCTAAGTACTTTTAAAGTAGCAAAATAAACCATAAATTAAATGGTGCACCAAAATGTACTATGTGCAGACTATAATTAAATTTGATTACAGCATCATTGCCTGTGGTGGCCAAAAGAAAAAAACAAGCATTTAAATCACTCAAGCAGAAATATAATCATCTACCGTCACAGCACTTGTACCAAATCCGAAATTAAAAGTGTAAATGGTGATCTTTTAGTACACTTTGCGATTGCATTACTTGTGGGTTTAACTGAACTATATTTTTCTCATGGTGTATGGTGTTGTGTCTTATTTTTTCAGAAATGAATTCAGACTCGACTGCAATGACAGATCTCAGTGGAAAGATGCATAAAATGGAGACAGTGTGCATCTTTGGAACGGGTGATTTTGGACGCTCACTGGGGCTTCGTTTGCTCCAGTCGGGATACAGTGTTGTATATGGATCCCGGGCCCCTAATAACTCTCAGCTGTTGCCTAAGGGGTCAAAGGTCATGACTCATACAGAAGCAGCTTGTGATGCACATGTGGTATTCATGGCTGTGCAGAGGGAGCATTATGAATTTTTGAGCTCCATGACTTCATATCTTGAGGGTAAGGTGCTGGTAGACGTCAGCAATAATCTCAAGAGGGGTCTGTACCCAGAATCCAATGCAGAATACCTGAGCAGACTGGTTCCAGAAGCGACGGTAGTCAAAGCCTTCAACACCATCTCTGCCTGGGCACTGCAGTCTGGAGGACTAGATGCCAACAGACAGGTAAAACACACATAAACATAATTCATTCAGATGGAATAAATATACAAATCAATGTAAACAAGCAAACAACTATTTTAATGCATCCACAAAACCACAAAAAACGCATTAAAAAAAATGTAAAATTTGTGAGAGAAACGATTAAGACAGAAACTGCCATTCATCAATCTCTAAATTTTGCAAAATGTTGTCAATCCTTTAAACAACATGGGATAAAGCACAGAGAATAGTTGTTTAAAGCTGAATGAATCAAGCTGTTTAACAAACAGCCTTGAATGAAGGTGTTCGTTTGAGCTTTTGTCGTTATTGTATGAACAAAAAGACAAATTGATTCTGATTCTGATACCACTGCACTTCATATTGTACTTCATTTCTACTCTCAGGTAACTGCATGATATATATCATACAACAAAAATGTACAATGTCTGTACAAAGTACAAAAGAGCCATTAATGCGTGTATAAGCATTTCAGTTCATTGTTCTTGAAATGAGGCAAACGTCTCCCTCTTTTTGTAGGAAAGTCATATTTACATCAGCAGGTGGTGGTTGAAAAACTGGCCAGATGGAGTCTGAGCTCTGGCAAACTATTATTATCGCTATGTTAGTGCGTATGTTCTTTGACACCTGTTTGTGTGTTTCTCAATACAAATGAATAGTCACACCCGGCCAAGCAGTCTATTTGTTATTATTTCTCATTTTGATTATAATTTCTTGTTCTTTTTTCCAAAGGCCAACTGTGACAACATATTGTGTTGTTCAGGCTCACACTGCACATTGCTGTGAACTAAATTGTTCTCCCAGAGGATATTTCACTGCTGTCTGAAACTATTAAAGAAGCATTTTGTTTCAAAAGGTTGTGTAGGTCAACAGAATGGCAACTTGTTAGAATCAATCAAAAGCAATCAAACCAAATGAAAACGATTTGCTGCATGAGTAGTTTTTGTGGTAGCACTTTACAATTAGGTTCTATTTGTTAACATTACTTAATGCATTAGGTATCATGAACTAATTGTGTACTATATTAAGGTGTCCCTATTATGAATTTTTTGAAAATGCCCTTTCGTTTGAATAATGCCATTGCAACAACATTTATATTAATAGCAGATTAACACATTTTGATGTATCTTAAGATAATTATTTCTGTTTTCCATGACACTGTTTTTATTCTTCATTTGTTTAGGTACTTATCTGTGGAGATCGTGCTGACGCTAAACAGCAAGTGATGGACATTGCTCAAAGTCTTGGTTTCACTGCCCTGGACAAAGGCTCTCTCCGAGCTGCTGCTGAATTAGAAGATCTGCCCTTGCAGCTCTTTCCTCTCTGGAGACTTCCTCTCAACATTGCTATTTGTTTAACAGCTTTCATATTCTTCTACGTACTCACAAGAGATGTTATCTATGAGCGTGTTACCACTGGTAAAGACATCGCATTTCGTATTATGATCTCGCTGGCCAACAAGGTCTTTCCCATTGCCTCTCTGGTGATGCTGTCCCTCTGTTACCTACCCGGTGCATTGGCTGGATTTCTGCAACTTTATAACGGCACTAAATACCGTCGCTTCCCTGATTGGTTGGATCGCTGGATGCTGTGCAGGAAGCAGCTGGGTCTGTTAGCGCTGGCCTTTGGTTTTCTACATGTTCTCTACACTTTAGTTATACCCATCAGATATTATGTACGCTACAGGATAAATGTCTACACTATATCACTGGTAAGTTAAAACGGCTTATTCAAACATGTCTATGTGGTAATATTTGCATAATGTAACCCAAATGGTCAGGCTAAGAAAGAAGGTGTGGCTTTCCGCAGTAGTGTTGATGCAGCCATGTCAGGAGATGCTGTTTGTTTCTGTGCCAAAGCAAACGCACTTTAGATGTAGTTAAGTATCATCAAGATACTGTAACTGAACATGCAATTATTGTATGGCCTTACATTTCAACGTGTGCTCCTGGTGATGGGCCAATCACAATGTACTGTGTCAGCTCGCCAATCAGAGCAGATATAATGCTCTTTCTTCTATCAAGTGATTTTCAATCCTGACTAATATAAAGATGTATATGGAACACTCACTTCCAAAAAGTATTACTATAAATCACCCTACCAATTAGGGCTGGGGAATTTAATCGTTGATTAATGCATGCGCATCTGGTCAGTAAAGCCGGTTCTTTGATTAGCGGTAAATCTCAATCAGCTGTTTTTAAAATGCGCGGCAGTTGATCTTCAGAATCGGAAGCGATTCATTTCCGATTTTGAACGGAAAATTGCGTAGCGAGTCAGTGATCTATGGCTAATAATAATCATATAGTAAGCAATCATTTTGAACACTGGCTGGTTATGTACTTGCTCAAATATTGATTTAGGATAATTTTTAACCAAAAAAAGATTACAGACTGCAGCTTTCAGATCCTGTTTCACTAGTAAATGTCATATTACAAAAGTGAATTGAGTTGAAAATGCTGTTGATGACTTTACAACTTCTAGTTTACTACAGCCTTCATTAAAAATTGTGACACACACAAAACTTGTATGCTGACCTAAAGATAAACTATTGCATGTGTGGTGTTTTGCAGGTAAAAGAAAGTAATAATAATAAAACCTATGATTTTGACAACACGGCAGCCTGGTACATTGACTCCTACTATTCCATGGGAATTCTTGGATTTGCGCTGTTTGTCCTGCTAGGAATTACATCCCTTCCATCTGTGAGCAACTCCCTAAACTGGAGGGAGTTCCGTTTTGTACAGGTATTACATCTTCAGTGTGAAATTTGATTGTCTGTGAAGATTATTTTACAGTTAAGTTTAGAAAACATAACACAATATGGACAATGTTGGGTTAACATGTCCGGAGCTGAGAGCACTGTATCAAGAATTTTTATAAAATTAAAATGATTAATTTTTCACACATTGACAATGATGTCTGATTAAAAAAAAAAAAAACTTCCTTTCTTTTACAGTCTAAACTGGGCTACATCACCCTGCTGCTTTGTACTGCTCACACATTTCTGTATGGCTGGAACAAATTTCTGAGACCTGCATCATATAGGTGGTGGATGCCTCCAGCATACATGTTGTCTCTGGTGGTCCCCTGTGTGGTTCTGATTCTAAAGCTAATCCTGATCACTCCATGCGTGGACCGCAGTGTCACCCATATTCGACAAGGCTGGGAGAGACAGGGGAAAACGTCAGCAAATGGCAGAGACATGAAGGCAAACCTCCCACTCATAGCATAGCCATCTTTTCACTTCATGAAAACTGTGTGTTGGACTTTGACCTGAACTCTTCTGCTGAACGCGACTTTAAAATGTTGCAATGAAAAAGGAATTAATGGAGCGACTAACTTGGGACTTGACTTATACTCAAAATTAGAGGCAGGAGACATAAGGAGACATAATTCCAGAATGCCACCATTGTTTAAACAAGAGGAAGTCCATCAGGCACAAATAATACTGCTTACTTGCTTATATTTGAACTGTCCCATATATTTCTACAGGTTACAGTGTTGTAGCAGTATGTCACATTAAATCAACGATTTGTTACTCATTACTTCGTTTAGAAAACAAAAGAATGCATCGTCTTTATAAACAAGAGAAAAATAATCAATTATAAATCTCATTTACAACGTACAATTCTGATTTGATTTTGTATGGATTTAATCTTGTTGACAGAGCCTTAGACTTCACTTGGACTCATGACAGAGACTTGAGAACATATTTGCTCGATTGTAAGAAAGCCCAGATGAGAGTTACAGAGTCTGACTTCTCAGTACAACCCACTACACCAGTGAGCGGCAGTTTCAAATTACAGTTAACCAACCGTGGGAAATTCTTTGGAGTTGATCCTCCAACTCACATTGGTTATTACATACATGATCCCACATGAATTTAAAGCCTCTTTACACATGGGACATACTCACCAATGCATATGCTTTGACCATATATTCATAGTGCATCGCAACATAACCAATCCATATAATCTGTGTTCATGTTACAAATCATCTATACCCTTTAAAGAATACAAAGGCCGAAATTGTGAGGCTTCTATTAGAGCACACTTTTCTGTATTGTGTAAAGCACTTGTCTTTTTTATTACCTGCTTCCTCTTCACCATTTCCTCTAAAGAGCCTCCCAGTGGGCTTTTCCCTTTAGATATTATCGATCCAAAACTGAGCAGCAACTTACTTCTTGATCTGTTTCTGGGTCTGGGCTTTCCTGTCTGCGGGAAAGCTCATCTTTCTCTCTCTTGTGAAGTATAAAGGAGCTGTCAATCACATCGGCATTCACCTTCACTGGTGGATGGCCCTTTCTCTATAGTGCTTTTATGAAGAATTGCTAGCTGCAGAGTGTAGCTTAGACCAAAATAGCAATGCTCATTTTGTGACAAATATATCTGCAAATCTGTGGGTGCACCTTTGAAGAAATCTACTAACTTCACTTACACTGAACACAACAGCACAACTCTGTTTATCAATAAGTATTGGATATTCACTGTTTTTAATTATATTTTTGTATTACGTGTATAGAAATAAAAACCAAAATGTACAGCTTTCTGTCATTTACACTTGCATTAATTAAAAAAAAAAATTAAATAAGCATAATTTACATATGCATGCATGTACATGCCATTACAGTCAGAAAAAAAACATGCTAAAAATACATTTTAAATAAAATTTGATTGTATCTGATTAAATAAATGAATGAATACTTTTTTTTTTTTTTTTTTTTACATTGTATATGTTAGATTTAATAAAAAAATCTGAACATTACAATCAATGAATAATAGTACATAAGTAAAATATATTTTTAATGTGTGTGGGTGTACACACATATACATATTCGCATAAATGACACTGAATATCTGTATAGCCTGACATTTAAAACAGAGTCATAGTTTAATTATTCATGAAATTCTATTATCCATCTTAAATATCAGTTTAATAATTAAAGCTAAATCATTAACCACCATTAAGGACTTTATCATGTATCTTGGTTATTGACCTTGCAGGACAACCATAAATAAATAAAGCCAATGACATTTTTGGAGCTGTCTAAATACTTTTAATTATATCTACTGTATGTGGTCCACCCAAGTTACATTGTCTAGTGTTGTAACGCTGTGTTTTGCGTCATTTACATAGACACATACTTTGAGACAAAAGAGTAATTACTCGCATACATGACAGCATCACTAATGAGATAGCAGGATGGAGTTTTAATTAGAGAGATCATACTGCGATATGACATGTCATTTCTGTTTTTGACATGAATGACCTCAAAGATGAACAGGTGGAGAAAGAGAAGTCAAGCCTGTGGCAATGTCGAGATGATGTCTCCAGAGTGTGAAAAATTACACAGTTAGGTCTTCCATCTCATAGCAGCTCAGAAGGAGCTTCTGTTTTAACCAAAACTCAGTGTTCTAGTCTAGTCTGGCCTCCACAGATCAACCTCTGACCATGTTTAAACTATAAAAATATATAATTTATCATCAAGCACAGTTTGAGCTCACTTAAACTATGTGCTTTCACAGGAAACAATAGTCTTTTTGAATTATTTAGGCTTGAGGAAAAAGGCAAACGAGTGTCTCTTTGAATGAAACCGTGTGCCTTTTGGGACTGCGATCAAACAATCAGCAACACACACCAAGCACAGTTGTTGTGGCCTCACCACAGACATCTCTCAGGTGATACAAAGTATCGTCATAGAGGGGAATGATGAAAGGCTGTTTGGGTTACAACTCAAAAGTGTGCGTCAAAAATTCTGTGAGCGTCTGTGTTTGTCTCTGTAGCCTGTGTATATTTCCTCAGAAAATTCAGCTCTTCTCTTGCAGAACGGAGCTGGCCCCATTTCATAGACACTTTAAAAGCAACTACAATACAGCATCCTTCCTCCTCTTCCCTACACACACACATATTGCACACACACACACATGCCCATGTAACTCCATCACAGTGTAATCTATTCTGGATTCCGTGCAGACCTGCCTCTGTTTCAAGTGATGGGTTTTCAAAAATTCTACCTCCCAAATTCTCTACCTCTCAAGCTCTCTACAGACCTATTGCAAGTCAAAATATTGCATCTCTACATTGCTGAAAAGATGGTAGTTTGCTTTGACAATCATATTAAACCAGCTAGTAATGTAACTTTCAAAACGGTTAGATTTTCTTCTAACTCTATTTCAAAACAATAGTAAGGTGAACCAGAATCAGTATACTAGTAAAACAAACAAAATAGTTCACCTAAAAAATGTAAATTTACTGAAATGTACTCATGCTCAGGCCATTCAAGGTATAGATGAGTCTGTTTCATCATTGTAACAGATTTGGAGAAATGTAGCACTACAAGGAATCCACACAACTCCAGTCTGTCAATTAACGTCCAGTGCAGAAGAAAATCTGTGTGTTTATAACAAATAAATCTATTATTAATGTATTTTAGCTTTAACTATTGCTTCCAAAAAAATAAATGCCATAAAAATAGCATAATCCATAATTACACTTCCCCCACTGTCTTCTCACATTAACTTGCTTGATTGCTTGATTTGTGCATATTTATTCATATAACTTTCACTAGAAAAAGCAGTCTTATGGATAGAGGAGTTGTGTTTTAGCACGAGCAATGAAGCAATGGTAGCCTAAAGTTATCTTGAAGCATCATCATTTACCATGTTGTTCCCTTTCAGTCAGTCACTATGACGTTATATCTACTCTGCGCGTCTCGTTTGGTGCTCCAGAAGAAGATGAGATGTCTCTCGCTGCATCAGAGGAAGGGACTCGTTCACCGACCCTGAGCTCTCGAGGCTGGATGATTGGTATCTGGGCTCTGGGCGTGACTCCCAGCCACTCTTGGTCCCAGTGCCTTTCTTACTGGAGGTTCACTGACCGAAGCCCCCCTTGCCACAGACGCACTGGCACACCGCTGGCCCCAGGCCCTAACCTTTGTGGACCTCAGGCTCTTGTCGACAGCCCCTCCCTGGAAGATTCCCCTGAGGAAGGACCTTCTTTCCCATGGGATGGGCACTATCTGACACCCGCATCCCGATCTCTGGAACCTACACGTCTGGTTTCTGGATGGGACTTGGTAGACATCTCTGGCCTTCCCCAGGCCGTTGTGGACACCACCACTCAGGCTAGAGCCCCCTCTATGAGGCAGGCCTACGCTCTGAACTGGGGTCTGTTCACTGACTGGTGCTCCTCTCGTCGAGAGAATTCACAAAGGTGCTTTTTCAGAGTGGTGCTTTCCTTCCTTCAAGAGAAGTTGGAACGGAGGCTGTCCCCTTCCACTTTGAAAGTTTACATCGCTGCCAACGCAGCGTACCATGATGTGGTAGACGGGCTTTCTCTAGGATGAGGTGCGAGAAGGATGAACCCAGCCAGACCGCATCTAATCCTTTAGATTTGCATGCAAAATGTCTCCCAGATGGGACCCCATGACGTCAGTCGATGACGTAACGAGGGTTACATACGTAACCGAGACATTCTAAAACTTTATGACTTTCTTGCATTTGTGAAACATGTATTATTTGAGAATTGTCTCAATATTTTTTGGAAGTCACCAGAACAGTTAGGTTACCAACGTTTTTCAAGATATCTTCCATGGAAGAAAGCCGTACAGATTTGGAACAACATGGGGGTGAGTAAATTTTAACTAGTCAACAAAAGACTGATTAAAATCTTTTGGGGGACTTTTCAGCTAGGCAAGCCAGGAGCCAGACATTTTAGTTTGATCATCTTAAATTACCAGAAATCAGCTAAGACCAGCAAACTACGGTTTGTCTGCTGTATTCAGGAGAGTTATAAGAAATGTGTCTTGTAGCGATAAGAGGTGCCTGATTTTATACCTATTATTAACTATGGCTTATAATATCACAGTACGTGCTTGGGAAATGCAATGAGGCATGATTCATTGTGCATTTGTCCACTCACTTGTGTTTATTGAGTTACTGTGTTGATATAGGATGATGTAATTTTACCTTTGTGCCTGTTCCAAGTTGCAGGGTATGAATCAACCCACTAAATCAGTCTCAGATTTCTCTGTTCATCTAAGCAAACTGTGCATATAAATAAAGCAAATGTTTGCTTTAAATATAAAAAATACAATTAACAATCAATTACTAATAAATGTGTCTCATTCAGCATTATTCTCACTTCTCCTCTTAAATAAACAGGGCACATAAATTCTGCTATTAATAAGGCCCATCAAAGACAACACTTCTTTAAGCATGTAAGAAACATTTGTGTCCACTGCAGTTCTGACTAGCTTTTACATGTGCACTGTAGACTCAATCTACAGGGGCGTTACATCCTGGCATAGCAGCTGCTCTGCAGAGGGTGTTGAAGCAGCTCAAAGGATCATGGGCACACGTCTCTCAGCAATCCAGGACATCTATTCTAAATGCTGTCTCAGGAAAGCTGAATGCATTAAGGAGGACTTCAGTCAGCCAGCACCAATACTTTCCTGCTTTCTGCCTTCTGGAAAGCGAGTCAGGTCCATCAGCAGACGCTCATCAAAATAAAATAACAGCTTACATCTCAATCCCACTATGGACCCATGAAATGTTCACACTGCAATAGGACTTAATTACTGCCAATCAACTGTACTCATTTTACCTCTTGCTCCGTCGCTTTATACTTTTCCTCTTACTGTCTCGTACTATACTGCTGCAAATCAGTCTTGGCAGGTCTCTCTAGAAAAATAAGCAATCATCATCATAATGGCAAAGCAGACTTATTTGAATGTATAGCAAGGGCCAAGTGACCTCAAATACGTGACTGCATTTTGGAAATTAGCGCAAATATTTCTATGACTATAATTAATGCAAAAAAAAAAGGAAAGGCTGGATTTTCCACAGCAATTTTTCCAGTTTTCAGTGTCATATATGCTTCAGAAATCATTCTGATTTGGTTCTCAAAAAACATCATGCAGCTTGGGTGTAAAAAAAATACTGGAAAAGATTACTTGTTTTTCAGGGCAAATTTTCCAAAAATAGTAGCATTTTCTCCAGGAGCCCACTGTGCTTTCACTGTAGATTAAAAGTGCATTATGCGGATTGCCCTTTATTCTGCTTTAGATGGTTTGCTAAAAGTAGTATAATTTCACTGATCTCCGGAGTCATATATTCTTCATTATTTGAGGAACAAGCTGTTGTGTAGAATGTCAAAAAAATAAAAAAGAGGCATAAATAAATAATATACTGTAAGGTACTATATAAGAAACACTTATATTTCTCTGATTAAGTTCTAAGTTCTTACAGCCTTTAAACATAAGGCATAACATCTTGTTCCATAGCTTTGCAGAATGGTATAGTGCCAGCTTCTGCAGTAACATGTTGTATCATTATTTCATGATCTCCCGTCAGTTCTGACATTAGTCTGATTATACAAACCTGCCCTTTCCATCATTAAAAAGCTTCAGGTCAACGACTGAACATTAGTTATTTAACAGATACCACAGTTAACAACAAACAGATACTTCTGAAAGAACAGAAAGCACAGAAAACATGATTTTATTTTTAGAAAAGAAGTTCACTTAATGGGAATATCATAGATAAAGATAGCATAATCTAAACACTGGTACTAGTGGCCAAAATCCATTATTTTTTCTTCTTAACAACGTGTTTCATTGTGCTAAAAAAAAAACAGTGGAATAGGAGAAATATCTATAGCACTTCTTCAGTTCTTGATTCCTTTAAACCTCAAAAATATATCTTAATGTTTCTTTTATTACAAATCCTAGAATAAAGTTCTTCTTCTCATTATTATTATTATGTATGATGAAAAACTTGGATAAGCCTTGTTAGATAGCAGTCACTTTTCAACAATTTAATTAAATCGCCTGTTTTTAAAGAAAACAAGCTTTCATACTTTGGCATAATGTTAATGACATTGGTGTTTCATTCATTTCAAAGTAACGCTTATAAATTTGTTTTGGAGGGAAAGTTAAAAGTCACACTGAGAAAGTAATTAAAAAGACAACAAAGCTTTAATGTAGTCTACTATGTATTTAAAAAGATTGAATTATTTATTAATAGAACAAAAAGTAACCCTGGGGTGACATAAAAGAATAAATTAAGAATGACATCCAATCATCACCCAGAACAAAACATTCAAAGCTAGTTTATTAGTCATATTTGACTGACAACAGAATGAGTGGTAACATTTTAGACTACTCCATCTTTAATTAATAACTACACAGAAAAAAAAAATACTAATATAATATTAACATTCTAGTAACTACTATTAACTTAAAAGAAACTGAACAATTTTAGTACGTAATAGCACTGGTAGTTCACTCATCAATATTATTTTTCATATATAAAGAATTACTGTATACAGGTTCATAATTAATGTGAATTATGCATAATGTAGGCTATATTTATTTTCTAAAGTGAAGATTATGGTAACCCACAAGTAATGACTCAAGTATTACCAACTCCTTCTAAAGGAAATATTAATTAGGCTATAATTGTACCAGTATTCTTAAGTGAAAAGCATGACAACTCCATAATATTGGCAATTCTGCTCCCTGAAGACCAACATAGAGAGACTGAGGAGTAGCTTCTTCCTGCACGGGATACGGTCTCTTAATCAGTATACCACACAGTACTGATCCATTTTGCACATCCACACATATATATCACTAGATATATCACTCTATCACAAGCCACTTTAAATAAATCAATTTTCTAGCATTTTGCATGCACAAGACACTTTAAATATGTGGATTGCACAGCCCCTGGACATTGACATTACCATTTTTATTTATTTATCTAGTTTGTACAGCTGTTTCTATCTTCTGTATTTCTTCATATATTTCGTGTATTTTGTACTGTACTGTACAGTTATTTATTAATTTTTTATCTATTAATTTTATATTTATATTCTTTCTTAGTTAGATTTACCCTCTATTTTATTTTTCATATTTATTTCCTATTCATTATCTTTTATATTAAGGTCTGAGTAGTTGTCTAAGCATTTCACTGCATATGGTACTGTTTATGACTGTGTATGTTGACTGTGAATTTGAATACTACAAAAAACTTCAGCTAATTTACAATGGCTTTAGTAATTGGCATGATCTTCACTTAGGAATACTGATCCAAAAAATGTGTAATTCCTTTAGAAAGATAAAAAATTAGTGAACTACTACATTCGACTAAGCACTGTTATTTAGCCTACAAGAGTTTCTTGTTAGCAGCTAATAAGTGTTTCCTAATAGCAATATCCTACAACAAAGGGCTTAATTAAATTTGCCCTTTGCCCTCTGCGTCCGAAATCGCTTACTTCCCTACTATATAGTACGTGAAAGGCGAGTAGTATGTCCGAATTCATAGCATTCGAAAATCAGTAGGCGAGAAGTACCCGGATGACCTACTGCTTCCG
>JAUCMS010000028.1:11837453-11866561 GCA_032357445.1 Enteromius radiatus | reverse complement strand
CATCTCTGTCATACTCTTTTCCGGACTCACTTCATCACATTTGGTGGCAGCGGTGGGATGGCTACTCGCAAAACAGCGCCAAAAGGCAGAAAACCCAGAGCAGGGTTGCGATCACAGATGAAGAAGGCAACAGTGGAAGATCTGGATTGGACTTCTTCAGAGACTACAGAGGAGGAGGAAGTGGTGGCGGGGATTCCCGAGACCTCAAAAATGTCCAGATCACCACAAACAGAACCAGTCACTCCAGCTGGTGAGGGAATGGTTTCCCTGATGCGTCAGTTCCTGGATGCGCAACAGCAGAAAGAGGAGAGATATCTGCAAGAGCTCCGCAGTCTACGCGAGACTATCCTGCAGTCGACACGGCACGCTGAAATGTTGTCTGATGGCGAAAGTCTACGGTTGGAGCTACCGACATCAGCGGCACAGAGGGGTTCTAAACAGCGCAGATCAGTACACGCTGGCGACTCCCCAAGTGGTCTTGCGCCGAGAGAGCCGATGCAACGAACTGAACCAAAGATGCCGGTCTATCAACAGGGGGTTTGTCGAAGTTAGCAAGAGTGTTGCTGCAGTTCTTTTACTGAAACGATCAACTCACGCTTTTGTATATGGCAGATACAGCGTGTAGTTGTAAATCTACATATATATATTTTGTTTTGCTTTGTTTTGTTTTTTTGTTTTTTTTTGTATATATTCTTCACTGTGGACTGTTATTGGCACTGCAAATAAATTATCTTAGCACGAAAGTGCTTTGCGAGTAAGTCATCTCTGTCATACTCTTTTCCGGACTCACTTCATCACAAAGGCCATGGAAATGTTGTCCTGTCTTGAACCGGCCAAGGAGGCCACTGAACTGTTGTCTTGCCCTGAACCGGCCACGGAGGCCGTTGAACTTTCATTCTGCCCTGAACCAGCCGTGGAGGTCATTGAACTCTCATGCGGACCTGCCTCGGAAATGGGGACCAGCGGCTACGAAATGGAAGCAGGTATTGTCTTGACCAAAGAGGCCGTCATTAACCTCTTTCTGCTCTCTGTTGCAGATCTGCCAGTACCGTCCTGGAGGGCTTCTGTATCACCCTGGTGGGCGTTACTGGTGCCCACTCCACCCCGGGGGGCATCTCCGATGTCGGCTCTGCCCTGGAGTGCATCTCCGCCGCCTGCTCCGCCCAGGTGGGTGTCTTCGCCATCTGTTCCGCCTCGGTTGGCATCTCTGCCATCTGCTCCGCCCTGGAGGACGTCCGCTAGAGGGTACTCCTTCCACTCCGACGTATATCAGACTATCTGTTGCTCACCGGACTCCATCTCCCAGAACTCTCCTCTTCCCCACAGCTGTTGCCGATCAGTCACACCCCCTTCACTCGTTAGCTTCAGAATAAATACCAGTCTCTTTTAACAACCCAGTGCGAAGTATTGTGATTGCCATTTGCATCCATGTCTGAGCGTTTTCTCCGTGTTTACGTTTCTGTTTTGGACTTTGGACTGTTTACTGTTGTTTGTGATTCTCGCAGCCAGCCTCTTTGATTTGTGCCTGTTTCTTGACCACCCCTTTGGATTATCTTCTACCTTCCTGTTTGCTGATTATTACGATCTCTGCCTGTTATCTCTAAGCATTAATAAAAGGCTGCACTTGGATCCGCATCTACCTCAACTTAATCATGACACAGTGTTTTGAATGAATTGGTTGAATAACGATAAAAGGAAAATGAATAATTTATTGTCACCTACTAAAATTACAATGTAACCTGCACTATATATATATATATATATATATATATATATATATAAAATTAAATTATATAAATATATATAATTAAATTTTTAAAAGTTCATAAAGGTTACTTCCCTTGTAGTTCTGAAGATGCATCTTATAAGATAAATCTCAAATATAAAATAAGCACTAGTAAGTAAATCTTTTCATTTAAGACATGCGATGCGTAGCTCTTTAATTATTTCCCGGACAGTGTTATTTAAGGCTTTTTTGATGATTGACCCTCTCAGTTAAACCAGGACATCAGACTTCTTTCAGCATGAACTCAGCTCAGTCTAGTTATACAGATCCCCAAAGCACAACCCACTCGATTTCTGAAATATACATTTGCAATAGAAATAAAATATGATGCCTGTACTAAGAGACCTCTAAAATAAGATCCTTAGATGGGGCCAGACCTCTCAGCTTATCACTGTTAAACTATCATGAGTGTGATTGGCAGATACTTAACTTCACTTAACCCAGCCCACTAAATACCCTTCTGCTCTGTTTAAGATACATTCAAATGCACCTCAGTTTTACAAGAAGATTGGATTGAGTTTTAAAAGGTTGGTTTCTTCAAAAGGCATAAAACATTACACAAATCTATCTCAAAGGCTTATGGAAACTATCTCAAAGTACCTTGAGGTATGTACTGGAAGCATATGCAAATTGACCCGACTTACCACGAAGCATGTCAAAGTTCTGATGTGTGCATTAAAGATGGTAAAATGAGCTGCACCTCTCTGTGTCGTTAATGTAAATCACACCATTAACCAGATGACTACGTAGGCCGCGGAGAGCTGATGGAATGGAGCGTAAATCACCAGATAAAGGTTCAATCAGTGACTGTAACTCTCTGTTCTTCTCTTTGTGTCTCACTTTCACTCTCTCTTTCCAAAGTGCCACTTGAAAAAGGTAGTTAATGGAACTGCTCCACATTGCACCGCCTCTAAAAGTTTATCATTTCCATTCACCTCCGGTTGAGCTGCCTCATTACTGAAAAATGTTTCACTTGCCCTTTTCTATCTCTTAAATTCAATATAAAAATAACTGCCTTGTATGAGACTGAACCATTTCCCTTCTTCCCTGCTTGGCACATCTTTAAGGAGAAAAATGGCAAAATGTACCTACTTCTTTTCACTCACAAACACAGCTATCTTTACAAACCTGTATAAACAGTTTCCAGGTCTGAATTTTCTTGAGATGCCATTAAATGCTGACTGTTATCTAGTCCTTCTCTTCTGACCATACAACAACGCATCAACAATTATGTAAATTCAATATAATATTTAGTATCATTATCTTATATTCTACTAGAACATGTGAGCATGTCCCTATCCTTCAATATCAGTGCCATTCGAAAAGACTTTCCACACTATAGTACTAATCTGCACAAATTTAGTAAACTAAAAGTTTACTAAAAAGAAAGATGGGAGTGACCCAACATGGGAGATGTTTCAGTCACATGTTGACCTTTGTCAATGCCAAACACATTATAGTACTGCAATATCCTGAAAATAATCGGCCAAATTACAAAATAAATCAAACATGCAACTACCTCCAGAAACAATGTATTCTTAGTACCTCTGTCTGAATGAACAGAATACTGTATATAATTTTCTGTTTTCTTCTTGGCCATTATGTTTTTCTATCTTGACTGCTGCAGCACTCCATTATAGACACAGCTTAGCTTGATTTAGACGAAATCATCCTCTACAAAATGTTGCAAAATGTTCATTTTGTTTGCTGCTTTCATGCTATTACTGAACCCAGAATAGACCTCTATTGTGCATGTGTGTACTCTGTTCCCATTAGAGAATAATACCACTGGAGCGGTTAATGAAGGATTTGATAAATTCAATCAGTTTATATTGTTCGGTGCACAAAACCTGGAGCTTTATGGCAGAGCTTACCAATCATCAGACTAGCTAGAAATATAATTTCAATCAAAAGTAATAGGTGTATGTCTATCACCATCAAAAAAATAATGGACTTTTTTTTTCAGGCTGCATGCCTGACCACCTAAACAAGTGGGAAGTGAATTGAATTGATTAATTGATCAATATTGCCATCTACTGGTCGTCTTGAGACATTCTCTCAACCGTCTGCGATAGTTCTCTTGTTTGCTAGATTGCAAAATTCACCGCGAATTAACCAATATTAAGGGAAAAAAACAAATAGGCTATAATGGTTTGTTAATAAATAATTTCAAAATATTGTGTGTATCTGAAAGAAAACCATATGGTTATTATTATAATCTCAAACACATTATTACCTCAAACTCACATAGTTTGCTTTTTAATGAGAGTTAATTAAATAATTAAAAGATTGTATTGTTTAACTGGTGAGGTTGATATGAAATTTAGGCAGTAATTAGCAATAAACAATTTAAAACATTTTACAGATAGATACACATTGGGAAAATGTAATTAGTTAGTAATTAATTACTTTTTAGAGTAAGTTATTAAATAAACAAATAAATATAATTATTTAAACCTGTGAATTTATGTTTTTATTTGTTATTATTTGCTAAAAGTGAATGTAAGATTAATAACGTAAAATGTTTCTTTGGCTCTAACAGCCTATAATTTTATTTACTATAAGTAAATAATAGTTTTAAGCAAATTTTTACCTCAGTTTGCAGTTCATCTGCAAAGGAAACTGACCCCCTTTCAGGTTTTGTAACGCGTAGGCATACTGACCAATCACTATGCGCTGTCTAAATCACGTGTTGCCGGTTCTCTGACGCAAAATCTCCGCGACTCCTACTGATCAGTCCTCCATGTGAATGTCGTCGCTGGTGTTGTAAAAGACGATTTGACAAGGTAAGAAGGTAATATTTGCTTTACCAGTAGTGACAGCGCAGTCCTGTTCAGTTTCGCTAAAACATGTTTATTGAATTGTATCAGTCTTCCCTGGGTTGCCTAAAAATTTCGTTTATAATGATCGCGGCGCCTGCCCAAATCGGCAAGGTCAGAATAGACTTTAACCCATGACAGACTGGCAGGTAATTTAAACATTTGACAGATCTTTATACGGTGGATAGATTTAGTATATTCGGAGAGTGTTGAAGCCCAGTGCTATTTTTTGAAAGCTACAGTAGCCTACTAGAAAAATAATAACAAAAAAATGCTATTGGCTAAATTAGTATTTAAATGCAAAATCCTACCATGTAAATTATAATCAGTATCTGACTGATGTTATTTTTGTTGAGTTGGGCTCATTTTCTCACAAATGAGACTTTTCTTATATGTGTTGATTCTTAGGTCTCCAGGTGAGATGTGGGGGCAGACGCTTTGACTGGTTGTTGGAAGCAGGAAGTTCCATTTCAAAATGAACACCAGGCTGCTGTGCAGATGGGCGCGATTATTTCCTCGCTGCCCTCAGGCTGCCACAGCCTCAGCCCGACTACAGACCTCCACAGTTCACCAGACAGAGCCAGTGTGCCTGATGTCCCTATCTTGGATTCGTTCTTCTGCTAGGCACCTCTGTCAGGGCAATGAACTGGCTAGGATGGAGGAGACGGCATTACCATATGAACAAACAGAACTAGTTCGACTCCTTGAAAAGGCATCCACCCCAGAAGAAGTGCTTCAGTTGTGGGCAGAGCAAGGCGGATCAGCCAGCGACGCTGCTAGATGTCTGGTCCTGTTGAACCTGCGGGTTGTGGAGAAGGGTGGAGAAAGAATCCTGCAGGATCCACGCTGCATGAACATGCTGGAGACTGTACAGTCTCAGGTAACCAAGATTGAATTGAATGCCTACATGTCACTGATATTATAAAGTAGAAGATTATCTTGGTTGTTGTTCTCTCACAGGTGTCCTCAGTGTGGAATGGATCTCTGGTGGCTCTTCTTCGTGCTCTCAGCATGTTGGGTCTGCCTCCTGATGCCCCTCTACTCCGCTCCATCCAGAATGAAGTGCTCTGGAGGATCCGTCGCATCACATATCGTCACCTGGCCTACCTGGTGGACTGGGTAGCCTTTCAGCAAAGAAGAGGGTAGGATTCACAAGGAATTGTTACCACACAATACCTTAAAATTAAACATTTTAGGCATGACTAGTCAGTGAAATTATAAACATGTTTAGGATTGATTAGCTTATTTTTCAGATTTTTATATTAGCTGTAAGATTTTAATGTTCCTATAGCTAGACTAATGAGCAAATATTTGTTTGTGTTATGACCCCTATATTCATTGGTCTGATGGACTTTAATCTGATTAATTATACAAAATTTCCTTAGTACTGATTAAGATACCTGACTAACTGAATAATATATATTCCTTTCATATTTATTTTTTCTTCTTTTTTATGAATTAATTTATTTACATTCATCTATTTAAATTAAACAATGATTTTTGATATATTATGATATAGAAAATAGATACTTTTATGGAAATTAACACTTCAATAAACACAAAAATAAGTATTGTGGATTCGAGCTGCCCCATTTTTTCAACACACATGATATATGAAGAATCATGTTGCACTGAAGACTTCATTCTATTTTATTTTACAACATTTTATTTTAAATTGTAATAATTTTTGTGTTTTTACTGTATTTTCGATCAATCAATCCAGTGTTGCTAAGCATAAGAGACTTCTTAACAAAAAATCTTATTGACTCGAGACTTTTGAGCATTTCTATGTGTCTGCTTAGAATTAATTAATATGAATAAATATCTATGTCAGTAATTTTTCTTTAAAGGTTTTAAAAGATGAAAATGAAAAATGAACATTAGGTCATTAATTGCTCTGCCTCATGTTATTCTAAACCTAGAAGACCTTTGTTCATCTTCGCCACACAAATTAAGATATTTTTGATTAATTCTGAGAGCTCCCTGAACCATTTAGAATAATCCACATACTGTATTTTAATTTGTGTTCCGAAGATGAACGACATTAGGATGAGTAATTAATGACAGAATTTTCATTTTTGGTTGAACTATCCCTTTAAGTTCTTTTTACTGTAGTTGGTCCAGTAAGTAGCTAGTCTGTTCTCATAATATTGTTTGTGTTGTGATAGGTATAAAAATGAAGCGCTTACTGCAGCCCTGCTGAAACAACTGGAACTGCGCTGGACAGAGCTTTGTGACAGTCGTACCATCAGCATTCTCATGGGCCGCGCTTCGCTTTTCACCCCCTCTCTCATGGACAAACTGGAGGACAAAGTGAGTGCGCCCACACAAACACCTTTAGCCAGCTAGTAAAAAAAACACTTTTGAAATTGCACTATGCTGCATTAGACTTTTGTAACTTGATTTTCGAACACTGTATCTTACGCTTTTCAGGCACTGGAGTTGGCAGAGAGCTTCAGCGCAGAGGATATCCGGAGGGTGGCATTTGCACTAGCCTCTCAAAACAGACGGGCCGTCCCTTTGTTGCGTGCTCTCTCATACCACATCAACCAGAAACCCTCTTTTGAACTGAAAACACCATTGCTGCTTGATATCGCATATGCTTATGGTCAGTGAGGTTTTTATTTTTCAGTTAACCTCGTCAAACAGCTTTTTGTCTGAACTTGTAGTCTAAAAGTCTAAAAATTCAATTGTTTTCTCTAAATCAAAGGTAAGCTGAATTTTCATCAAACACAAGTGCTCCAGAGAATTGCGGCAGAGCTATTGCCTAGGTTATCAGAACTGAGTTCTCTCGATGTTACCCGCTGTGCCAAGTCTCTAGCCTTTCTCAAGTGGCTCAACTTGCCTTTATTTGAAGCTTTTGCTCAGGTTGGAATCATTTATCAAATCAGAACCACCAAGTAAATTATGCTTTCAACAGGCCACCTTGTATTTAGTTTTATTATCTTTTTTCCCCTATCTGTTGTTTTTCAGCACTATGTGAGTAATAGTAAAAACTACAGTACTCTGCAAGTGTGTAATCTCCTCCTATCTTTTGCCAAACTCAACTTCCAACTCGGCAAAGGAGAGGAGTTTTACCAGAAGGTAACCAATAACAGTGATATATAATATATATAAATATAAATATATATATATATGCATGTATGTAATGTGTTTTTTGTTTGTCTATAGGTACACAAAGCTTTGGAAGATACCTTTCAGAATTTAGAGCCTTTCCTTAAAACAGACGTGGTATGGTCGCTGTGTGTACTGAACCAGGCCAATCCTGATTACATCTCTTCTGTTACAAAGTATGACTTTCAGAAGAAACTTACAGGTGCGTGGGAATGAATGTGATAAAAATATTCAGAAAAGGCTGTACTCTCCATTTTGGGACAGCTGCTGAATTTGCATTTCTTATGTTGCACAGTGATTAATATAATTTGCTGTTCTCATCAGAAACACATGGTGGCAGTATAGGCTCACTGTCCAGTTTCTGTCTTTATTTTCATGAGAGGCAGATCTAACATACACTACCCTTCAAAAGTTTGTAGCAAGTAAGATTTTTTTAAAGCATTAACATTTACATTGTAACTTCTACATAAAAGTTTAGTTTTTTAACTTTCTATTTATAAAAAAAATATTTGCATAAAAATATTAAGCAGCACAATAATTCATTAATTAATAATTCATTAACATTAATAAGAATAATAAATGTTTCTTAATATCCAAATCATTATATTAGAGTGAGTTCTGAAGAATCGTGTGACATGATAACAAAAAAAAAAGTGGGTGACTCCCAAACTCTATAGAATTTTTCTGATGCAGTTTTCTGTCACAATTTCACGTCTGTTACAAAATCATTACCAAATATAGATCCTTTACTCTCAGACCACTAAAACGATGTGTTTTTGTCAATATAACAAAATTATTTTCTTAAACACAAGCCACAGAAAGTCTATATTTGTTTTTTATATATTGATTGATAATCCTAAAAGGGCAACATATCCCTTGAGATACAAATATTTAGAGACAGTTTACAAAAAATTTAATTATTTAACTTATACAATTTCACTACTTGTCCCCACAGCTTCTCAAATGTTTGTATCCCCAGGGATACATTGCTCCTTTTAGGGTTAAGGAATCGATCACCCTAAAATATAAATGCTGTTATTATTTATTCACCCTCATGTCGATTTAAACTTTTTTTTTTCTTTTTTTTTTTTGCACAAATGTCAGTCACTACACACTTCTTTTTGATAAAAGGACAGCTCATAGTGACCTGTGGATTATATAAGTCATACTTAAGTTTTCCTGACCTGTCCTACAGGTGGCATTGTGGAACGGACTGAGAACTATCGGCTGAAATTGCTGCATATCTCCGCCTTTGCTCAGTTGGAGCCTCTAGGAATCACTATTAAATCCCCTGCTGTGCTGCTGCCAGCTCCCCAGAGCAAAGTGGAGGTCAGCACTCCTCTGCAGAGCAGTCTACACACATCCCTCCAGAGCCTGACCAACGGCCGGACACAGGCCCTCCGCACTGCTGTCAAAACCATATACGGCTGGACAATAGGTGAGTAGCAACTGATGTGATGCAAATTTTTTCAAGGTCATAGATTTGATTCGTGTAGTCTAACAGAACCTTTTGTGAATCTGTTGATCATTTTCACCACAGACGGAGAGCTTGTGGTAGATTCAGAAAATAAACCTATTGATTTGGAGAACTTGAAAGCCCCTCATTTACCTGGAGGAGGTGGACATGTTGCCTTACCTGCAGGGGCTCGACGGTCAGTTTTAAAGTAAAAGCCTTGTCCTAAGTTTGTATACTGAGACAGTGTCTAAATGTGTCAATTCTGTCTATTATTTGCAGAATAGCGTTTGTGGCTTGGGAGTTTCCTAACTTTTGCCTCAGGAGCAAGGATCTTCTGGGCCGCTTTGCCATGCAGAAACGCCAACTACAGCTGGCGGGGTTTATAGTGGTGGAGGTGAGACAGTTAAATACAAGGATAGGAGATGCAGCTAAAAATGTATCATTATAATGTTCCATATAATTCGGTATCTGTAGTTACTGAAACTTAAAAGATTTTTTATAATCTTTTTGAAACAAAGAGCAGTAGAGAAAAAGGCTTAATTTACACTATTTATTAAAGCTAACAGAAAACAATTAAATAGTAAAAAAAAAAAAAAACTCAAATGTATATTCTTATGTTTTAAATGCAGATTAGTGTTAAGGAAACTTTTTGCTGGTCTCCTGAGGAAACAGGAGGGTGCAATGAGCAAAATAATTTATAAAAATACACATTTGTGTGTTCTGATGTCACAGCAATGTGTTTTGTCTTTATCAGTAATGGTTTTCCATCGATAAATACTGATACCATTTTATTGGCCAGGCCTAAGGAGATAAAAACATATCTTTGTTAATTTGAAGTATTCTCACCAAAAGAATAATAACTATTGTTCACACCAATAGATTAAAAATATCATCTGGCACTTAAAATGTTTAAGTTCTTTAAAGATGAATGGGTTGGTTATATGTGTTTTTAGTCTTATGTGGCTCAAACAAAACAATTCTGATTTCAGAGCTATCCTTCTTCTGCGTTATCATTTTATCTGTAGTGTTCTTACTTCACAATTCTTATAGAATGGAGGTCTGTTTACACATAAATGATAACTGTACTAGTGTCCAAGCAAATGCACATTAACGGTTTATTATAAGCTGATGTCACTTTAACGGTTCAGTCTCTTTAATGTCGGAATGGCTGGTAATGTTTTTATTGTTTATTGACTGGAAAAAAGTCTGAACGTGATTCTTTGTGTTCGTCCTTCATCTTCATCGTTAAACATTAGTTCTGGTGATGACCTCTTTATTCTGAAAGAATTAGAACAGTCATTGTAACATTATAGTTATACTTATTGCAATTTTAGTATTACAATTTTACAGTTATCTTGTAAATAATGTGAATGAAGTGCAAACCAGCAGTTTTTACTGCACAGAAGTAAGCTAATTTTGTAAGCATTATTTAATTAGGGATAAGTTGCTTGGGCATTAGGGGTTAGATAGTTAGTATCAGCTGTACATTATTTGCTCATGGTCTTCCAACTCACAATAGCACTTGTCATTTAATATGCTCTCCTTTTTATGATACCAGTGTATTTAGCCTGATTAGCTCTATTCCTATTGTCACAGCTATTACATGGCAGGCAGTCCCCCCTGGCTTTGGGTTATAAATAGCGGTGGTAAAGACAGAACTGCGGAAAAGGACTCAGCTCTGTCTGCGGCATGTAGGCCAATCCTGTTAGCCCTCTGCCTCCTGGGGTACAGTTAGATAGAGTTGGCTGGACTCGTCTTGACTTCCAACTGAGCACAGACCTGACATCTTGCCATTTGATGCGCTAGCTGACAACAGCCATTTTCATACACCAGAGTTCACAACACTCGTCTCCATTTTATGTTTTTGTGAGATTTCAATTTTGCAGGTGTGATGCAAATGTCATAGGTAAGAAGTTCGATAGTCGGTCGTGTTGTAATATAACACAGAAGTCACTTTTAAATCAAGCAGTTGGCCAATGCAACAATTCAGCAGTCAGGACCAATTTGAACTCATTGTGAAATCTTTCACCATCAGATTTCATGGATTGCTTATTAAATACGACTATAGTTGACCTCACTCCTTACATTTTCCTCTACAGGTGCCGTACTTTGAATGGCTGGAGTTGAAGACTGACTGGCATAAAGTGGCTTACTTGAAAGACAAATTGGGGAAGGCAGTGGCTGAGGACATGGCTAAATGAGCCATCAAGCCTGTCAATAGATTTAAATGCTTTTGACAGAGGCCGCTCATAGACATCAACAGCCCCTGACAATAACATGACTTACAGGTGAGAGAATGACACAGGCAGTGAGTACCGCTTATACACAAAACAAAGAGACCGTGGCAGGCAGCATCCTCAATTCCCATGATCCAGTTGAACATCAGAGTGGAAATCAAATGCGTCTGGGAGCTGTGATCAATCTCTGCAGGAACGGAAAGCAGAGCCTCCGGAAATCAGCAGATGCTTGGAAGCAGGAGTCGTGTATCCGCTGCCATCCCAAAAAAGTAACACTGTGCTAAAGCGCTAGGCAAATGTTGTGAAATGAAAGCAGGATTGATCTGAAGGGCATACGCAATGTTCACCAAAGGAAAATGACAAAATTATCAGGCCTTTGCGTTAATCGCCCATGTCCTTGCAAACAACTGGACGTCCACACTCTACTTCCACTAGTAATAAATACATGCACCTTCTGTTTTTGATGCAGTTGCCTAGACAACACATGGGGCTTTCCTTGTTGCCAAGGAGACATTTATGGCAGAAGGAACTGAGAGTTGAGTACTTAAAGATTATATTACACTTTAGAAAACACCACTCTATTGCTGTTAGAAAAAGTAATGACTTGCCTCACCTGATATCTGTATATTTGCGAATATACAAAGTATATAATAATAAAACAAGACTGTATGTACAAATACATACTGGATTTTAATAAATATTTCCTTTAAATTTTTTTTTTTTTTTTTTTTTTAGTCGTTATTGAATTCTGGTTTGTTTAGATCTAGTTGCAGACCTGTTACGTGCTGTCAGGTAAGCCTGAGTCTTTATGGAGAACAGACCCTCCTGTTGAAATCATGAGAATGGACTTTCACCTCTGTGTTTGCAATATGTGTTATCAATAAAATCGAATCTCATTATTTGTGAATGTTTGCTAATGTTGGCTGGGTGGCTGCTGTCATGCTCTGATGCTCTATATCTTAAAATATTTTGTGATGATCACAATGTACACGTCCGATGAAATGGCAAACAGCTATTTAATTATTTTTCTATCAGTTACTTTAAGACTTCATAAACACACTGAGTTATGGTTTGTTGTGGTGCTGAGCAGATGTCCTGATCATCCTCAAATAAAATGTGTTTTTAATAACGTGCTGTCTATTATCTATTAATTAAGAACACATATTTGTTTATCTGATGTTAGCTCAAATATGTAGTCTATTTTACTTTTAAATCACTAAACTTTACTTTAAATCACTCAAAAAGTCATATTTCCCTTTAAAGAGTATCCAATATTTTTGACACAAAAAAAATGCCATCATCTTTAGTGTTCAGATTGCTAACCAACACACCAGTTAAATAAGCAAAGTATGAAAACCGAGTAACATTTTAGACCCAAATTATTCCAGGTTCATTTGTCGGTTAGCTCCGCCAGAGAAAACGATCACGCAACGCGTGATGAATGTCAGCATTGACGTTTCAGAATGAATCTGTGTTTTGATTCGGTTTAATAAGTGATTCAGTGACTCTCTCATAAACATGCCACTTGTTGTCATATGTCACTATGTAACAAAGTGCCTTTTAAGGCTATTCTATAGTAATTTGGACTCGTCACCACCAAGTAGACTAACTGTTACAGTTTGTCAAAAATACGCTAAACAGTTTCAGCGCGTTGAATCTTGCTCAATCACCTTCGAGCACTTGTATAACATATAGGCCTACATAGTTCTAAAGTAGCCTAAATATTTACCAGTAGGCTATTCATGTATTGAAAGCGAATATCAAATACTCCGCAGCTCATTATTGGCGGGTGTTTCACAAGATTGTGCCCGATTGTGCTCTACGTAGGCTGCCCAGCCTAGCTCTCATCGAACAGGAACTCCAGGTAAGTTTTTTTTTACTGCTCACTGTGCCAAACTTTACCATCCCCTGCTGGAAAAAAGTCAGTTAACCACTGAATGAAGGTTACTTTAATGCCACACACTCCTAAAAAAATAACGTTTTTCTCTTGATATAACTATGGTTTCTTGAAGAATCTTTAAGATAAATTGAACCTTTCCATTGCACAAGAAGTTTCTCGTAGTGGAAAAGTGTTGTTTGTAATATTAAAATGTTTCTTTTTTTAAGAACTGTTCAATGAAAGTTTTTTTTGAGGAATCATGCCTAATGCCACCAATGTCATAGAAAAATACTCTGGCTTAAAATAATAAATAATACATTTGTTTGTTGTTTTCACTGCATGTTTGAACAGACAGGCAGTGACACAAGCGCAAGAGGAAAGAAAGGTTTGTTTTGGTCCTTCTAGTCTTCTGTACCTTGAAAGGCAGTTAGCTCAATCAGACTGAGTTATGCAGGGACTCCTCTGAAGAGCCTTGAAGAATGAAGGAGAGCTGACCGAGTAGTTATTCTTCCTTATTTGATCCACACATATCTCATTCTGTTTTTACAACCATTTATCTTTTATGATAGATGGCCCTTTCCTGTCTTATTTTATTGGGTCATCTGAATTTAGCACATATTTCAAATGTTTTATTGAGTTTGGTGTAGAAAAACTTGACCAGCCTGCATAAAAACTTTATATTGTTATAGCAGCAAAAGCAGAACCAATTCCCAATTTACACACATAACATACTTTTCATGCAGTCTCTTGGTATTCACTGATTCAGGAAAACCTACCCTTACTCTGAATTTAATCAAATTAGAGAGTCATCTTTATGTATCTGTTTCGGTTTTCATTGACTTTCACTTTTAATATATACAAACTGAAAGAAGAGAATAGTGCCTTATCACTCTGTATGACTGTTCCAGTCATATTTTCCCTACAATTCCAGAGAAAGGTCTGGATGTTTGTAACAGAAAGTTAGAAGTAGAAAAAGAAGAAAAACTCAGGAAAGTCCCTAAAACTTGCCAGTGCTGGAACCTGCTGAATATTGGATTCCCTTTCTTAAGCATCCATGAGTTCTCCCCCACAGTTGCCGTGGAAACACAGCCCTGTATGCTGTAGCTAAATTTACTGCAGTATCCCTCACTCTCACTTTCATGAAGCTCACTTACATTGATTTTTAAAGATGTTGTTTTTGTCTCATTGATTTGTAACAACATTATCATTTAAAGAGTATTTCTTCGGCCTCTCACTTCTTTGTAGTTTTTAGATACTTCAGAACTGTTTTATAAATTGCTTTATGATTTGAACACATTACATAGCAAAATATATTTTAGTTATTTCATTTTAACAACCTGTCACAACCAAACATCTCTGCATGGGACAAACGTTTTTCAAATGCATGATGCTAAACCTGCTGCAGTGCTCCCTAGGGTGTATGTGTTGTATAGAGAGAGGACATGTATGTTGCTGGTCTTAAAGGGTTAGTTCAGTATATTATAGTCAGCAGAAGTGAGAAAATAGGGTTTATTTAGTTTGAAACATGGATATTTATCTTACAAAACGCATGGATTCGTTACAGGAAGCCTTTATTCACATACCGGAGCCATGTGGGGGACATTTTATTATGGATGCGCATAATTTATTTCATGTCTTCTGAACTGTTGACAGCAAACACCCGCTTACTCCAGTTGAAAGGCTTGGAGGGACCTGGACAAGTTTTAATATAACTCTGATTGGATTGATTGGAAAAAAGAAAGTCACATACACCTAGGATGCTTTGAAGGTGAGTAAAAGACTAATTTTCATTTTTGGGTGAACTAACCCTTTAAAGTTGTCTGTGTCCATTTAGGAATTGGCTGGATCGTTGTCATTTGCTAACTGCTGTAAATGTAAAAAAATAAATAATGCATAAATAAATGTAAAAAAAATATTACTTTTAAAAAATGATATTTACTGCACTAATATTTAAGACACCATGAAATCAAACTGACATTTCTTATTTTTTGTATGGAATGATGTAGTGTTTATTAGTATTTGCCCATGCACATTACGAAATATTTTAATGATCATTAACATTTGTGATGATGAGTAAAACGACTTACTCCACCCTCCTTACTACGTTTCTTTGATTGTGGTAGTACCCTTGCTGTCCATGGGAGGGTCAGAAAGCTTAGTTATTAAATTAGCAATATAATGATATTCAATTATTCACATATTACATAACAGTTTATAATTTGGAAGGAATTACATTAAATTCGTTTTATTAAGCACTATATAATAACCCAATATATTTTACATTTAAATTATTTGTAAGTACTCAATATTAACGGATATCTGATGGAGAGCCAATTTCAGGAGGACCCAAACTGTCCCTAAACACCAGCTTTAACAGGTCTCCCAATCTGTTTTGATGGGGTTTTTTTATGGTTTTTTGACACTAACGCCAGCTTAGCCAGTCTGTGAGTCCATCTTAAACCAGCAGGCTTAGGCTGGTTTAAAAAAAGATTTTAGCTTGCCTCTCAGGTTAGATTTAATTTTTTCAGTGCACAGCATCTCTGCCTTTTTGCCTGCTGTGTTTTGTATTACTATCCCCCAGCCTCCAAGAGATACAGAAATCTGCTGACATCATTGTCCAAGACCCACTTGCCGAAGGGAGAGCAGGAGGGAAGGAGAGAGCGAGAGAGAAGGAGGGGGAGAGCGAGGTTATGAGGCAGCACAGCAGTGAGGAAGGGAGGGGTAATGAGAGCGACAGAGAGTCCTATTGGGGCGGGCTCTCTCGTAATCAGAGAGAATACTGCAGCTCACGCTCAGATTTCCCATGCTGTTACCGGCGTGGCTCTGCAGCTCCTCTCTCTCTCTCTCTCTCTCTCTCTCTCTCTCTCTCACATGCATGCTGACATAAATGCATACGCAGTGAACACGGATCTGTATCTCTGCGCTGAGGACGCAACATCCTATACTGGTTTTCTCTGTCCTCAATTTACTGGCTCCTGGTTTTTAGGCAGTGCGTCAGAGGCTGTGCAACACAGATATGCCTGGTGAGACTGCACATCGGAGCGGCCCCACGCAGGGCCTTCTGGACTCCGGAGATCCACAATCAGAGCTGCCAGGACAAGGTAAGCAAACACACACCTCACAGCATGCTATCTGAGAGGCATAAGCAGACGTACTAACAAAGGATGCTTAGCTCAAAGCATGCGTCTAATATAATTATCTGCTAAGACAGTAAGCCAGAAATCAGGAACACATCCAGCCGCACCCAGAAACATCATCCAGCAGTGTCCTAAAAGAGCACTGTGTGCGCTAAGTGGTTGTAGTACACACACACACACACACACACATGCACACACACACACACACACACACACACTCCTCCTTCCTGCCTGCAATTACAAGAGCATGACACAGCATCACTCTCAGGACCCAGCATCAGTTGGAATCAAGGCTGTTTAGGACAAGTGCATAGGTGTCCATAACATGCCTGCATGAAATGACTTTGATCTGATTTAAGATGTTACTTTAGAAAAAGATATAGATACCCATATGACACCCATATGTTATGTACGACAAAATAATACATAACATTATCACAAATGGCAAAGTATCCATTTATATCTGAACTCAGCTTGATTAGTGGCTTTAACACAAATTGTTTTTGTCTTGTGCTAATAGTAGGTACATTCTGGGCACATGGTTTGTAAGAGTTGATTGTCTTGATGCAGTAAATTCTTATCACACTGTCTGCTGGGACGTTTGGGACTCTTAGTGTGCTCAGACAGAGGCTTATCACCTTTAAATTTGATTCATTAGCAAAAATCAGCAAAAAAGGCATGGAATTTTCCATCAAGCATACAGGCGTGCGTGTGTATGTGTGTGTGTTTGAAAGAGCGGAAAGATTGCCCTAAAAAAGAGAACCCTCATGTGTGACAGTTTGTCGGCACTATCTTTAGATAGTGAACTAATAAGAAAAGAGACCTGGGACCTAGTGCTCGTAAAATTTGTAGTCAACTCTGCCTCTAAATAAGTGTTGAATTGGGCGTCACACAACATAATGACATGATGGGGAAAATAATGTTTGTGTTTAGTGGTGATAAGGGTGTGGTATTGAATAGCATTCTGGAATATGATGGCAATTTTTGCAGGACCACCTGGCGATGATGCAGTTTTGTCAGCATTAAAATATACTTGATATATACTTTTGTCTGCTCAGAAAGGAAGTGCATCATCTAGAATACAATCCACACCCATTTGCCATAAAAACAAAAATCTTTCCATTTCTAATTGATCTCTTTATTCCCGTTTCATTGTTATTGAACATCTATTGAATATTTAAAGGCGTTGTGAAAGTACCAGAGATGTTCTTTAATTGAATAATGTGTTGGCATAGTATGAGAGCTAGATAAGCTGAGTGGATGCTGATCTGGTTTGCATGGCCTGCTTCTATTCAGTCCTTCTCAATTACATCACACACACACACACACACACACACACATACCAATGAATCAGATAGGTCAGACATTAGAAGATCAGACAATAGGGGCTAATTTGTCTGTGTTGAAGGCTACTCTATAAAGCATGTGTATTAACAAGGCCAGTTCCATACATAACCCATTGTAACTTTCTTAGAATAAAATCTATGAAACAAAGTTTTTAGCTATGAAAGTATTATCAAAGCTTTATTTGTTGACAAGTATCATATTGCAGCTGACACAAGAGACCCACCATTGGGGAATGTATTGGTAAGATGACAGGGATGTTTCATCATTTAGATTCACTTGTCTCTAAGGACAAGGCATTGTTCAGTCAGCCACTGCTTCAAAATGTCTCATTAGCATTTGTTTTAAATCTAAACAATAAATATCTTTCCTCACCTTAATAATTGTTACATCAATTACCAGAATTTGATGTCTGCTGATGTCAATGGAAGACGAAAGATTTTTGTAGAATGCCCCTCTTGCATTCTTCTGGACTTGCTGTATTACGCAAATCTGTAAGCATATGGCATTTGAAATGGCATTTGTAATGTCAGCTCGCTTCTATTATTCCAGATCAGTGATTTTAGTTTTTGAAGAGGTGAACTGTAGCACCACCTGCTTATTCTACCTGGCAAACAGCAATCAAGAAAGAGGTCAGACCCTCACACACAAACATAAGTCCATCTGCTGTTTTATTTGAGGAGGTGCCTCGAGCAGGCGTAACTTGGAGAATAACGAAGTGCACAAAACTTGCACTCAGAAACAAAAACCCACTTCTGCCTTCCCCTGTAGTGATTTTGCACTGCAAATGACGTTTTGAGCCAACAAAGGCCCCTCTCACTTGTCAACACTCTCTCTCACACACACACACAGCGATCACTTTGCATACAGCTCCAAAACAGTGCTGCCTTGTGCAGAAAACAGAAGGTGTGACGTTATCTTTTTGAATCATGACTAAGCAGAACAATTAGCCTATAGTCTCTATCTCTCTCTCTCACTCTCAGACACACACACGCACAATTTAGCTCGAATGGATTGAGTGATGTGTACAAACAATTATATACTATTATGGCACAGTAAGATGGATCTGCCCTCTAGTGACGTTTTTAGGACACAGAAGGAGACAAGTGGGTGGGAATAAGATTGTGATACAGAGAGGGAAATTTTGAGAGAGTGATACATAGGATGAGAAGGGCAAAGAAGACAATGGGCAAATTAGAAAGGAAAAACACAGAGAGGCAAACAACAGTTTAAAGGAATGTATATAAAGGCAAGAAGCGTGTGTGTGTGTGTGTGTGAGTACACAAGCAAGCCAACATTACTTCAGGTTATTTAGATCTGCAACTTTGCCTTTTAGTGTTTCTGATGCTCAGGTTAATCTGCTTGCATGCCAAGTCTTTGAGGTTTCAAGGACAAACGTAGAACATCTTTCTGTTCCAGCCACACATCAGTGGCGTATTTTCAAAAAACACATTTTTCAAAATCATTATGTGTGCAGTGTTGTATGTGGAACACGTTGTTAAGCAAAAAAGCTAAAGAGACAACATGTCAGTGGTGATGTAGCAGTGTGAAATTGAGTCATCGATAAGAGATTGTGATGATAATCCACATCAGGACTATTGGAGATTGATGTGAGAAAAAGGAAATAATCTAATAACTCCACTTTGACTAACCTGTCAGATAATGAGTGTAGTGGGTGAAGAGCTGAAAGGAACTGCTCTGTGCTAATCATGTTAGAAAAATTCAACACATTTAAATGCAGTGAATGTCATGTGAATGTCATCTGTAATGAGGTACATGGCTGGTACTGCCTGTATCATAACTGTTATGACAGTTGACATTTCCATGCTCTTGAACAATGATTCATTTTTAAAATAAACAGCTTACATAATTCATCTGAGTACATGTACCGAAACAAACAAACTGTGTAAGATTTACATCTTTTTCATGTAAATAAATTGTGTGTGCATGTGGTATTAGAAATTCAGAGAGGAAAAGATATTTCTGCTGACACTGCTGCTTATTTTGCTCTCTTTAAAATCCATGCTGTCACTCTGAGTTTGCCATGCAGGCAAAAAAAGAGCCCTGTTTCTCAAAGATGTCCAATTACTCTATGGGCATTAAAATGTTCCCCACGGGGCTGACCGTTCAGGCCTTAACACACCCCCACCAAAACCCCTCACTCTTCCTGAATAAAAGAGCAATAGTTCAGTTGTAATATTTGATCTGGATGTTTGATCAGGACTTTATGGAACACCTGTAGAAGTTTATATAGAAAGATTCTTACCAAAGGGCTGTGGTATCACAACTTGCATAAGCATGTTTTGACATGTAATGTTATCCCACCCTAGATTACACTATTTTTGGATGGTAATATCCTGTGAAATTGAAATTCATTTGTTTTGCAAGATTTATTGAATACAGTTCATTTTAAAACGCTTCAAATGGATCTGCAGTTCAGATGACCTTTTGCAATGCTGTATTGAATATTTCATACAGTGACATTTGAGTGGCAGTACTATTCATGTTTGGGGCAACAAGAGATCAGCTGGCTGATTGAAGTATGATGTCATTTCAGAATTCATTTTCAAAAATATTTTTTATAATATATTATAAAAAAACAGTATAAAGATTTTCTTTGTCAAAGAAATTGTCATGCCGAAATGTGTAACCTCAGTACTAAGTCTATATATATATATTTTTTAATATATGAGACAATATGTAATCATTCTTTTTCTTTTAATCTTTTAGATGTGTCTGGTCAAACATCCAGCTCTTCAGCTTCAACTCCAACAGACAGTGCCTCCAGTCCTTCTCCCAGCAGCCCTCCAAAACTCTCCCCACTATGTACTCCTTTTGGACCCCGCTTGATAATGGCCAAACCAACCACTTCTCCTCGTCCACAGCCTGAGGGTGCAAGTTTTGAATTAGAAGGGCATTCTGGAAATATCGGCCGACCAACAGGCCGCTTTGGTAGAGCAGCCTGTAGACGAGGTCCTATGAAAATGGAACGAATCAAAGTCCTAACTGGATCAGAAATAGAAAGTGACTTTCAAGAGCCAGAGACCATGGACTCAAGGGTGGTAATGGGGCAAGAGGCACTGCTGAGAAACATGGAGACACAAAGTGGAGTGCCGCTGGGAAAGCAGATAGGTCAAGAAACACCTAGTTCAGGACACCAGCCCTCAGAGCCTTCCACGAAATGTCATACCGGGCTAGATGAAAATGCAAAACTAGACACTGGTCAGGTGAGTTCTACTGTAGATCAGGCTAAGAGTTTGACTTCAGTTCCAGAACAAGAGAAATGTGTAAGTCAGATACTTGAATGTCAAGTTCTAGAGTCCAAAGTGAGAGAAGCCGAATTGACAGACAGCAGTACTCTTTTCCCAGAAAATGAGGGAGAGCCACTGTCTTTATCTCAGGGTGAAGTGCCTTCCTTGTCATTTTCTGAACCTCCCTATGTTGTTGACCCACAACGCATTGGTGTCCTTCCAGGACTGGATCCTGATCGCTACTATACAGCCCCTTCCACCCCCATTAAGATGGCTTACTGCTCACATCTCAAGCAACAATGGCGTCCCGGGAGCCCAAGCCAAAGTCCAGGATCCCCAACTGATGAGTCTGATCTGTGCTCCCCTCCTACCTCTCCCTCTGGCTCCTACATGACTGCTGAGGGAGGCAGCTGGACTTCATACACCTCCAGCACCTCCCACTCATGCTCTCCAAACTTAACAGCTGAGGCCGAGTTGCAAGAAGCTCCTGCTTGCTATGTGGAATCCCTCTCAGAAATTGGCGACGAACTTGGAGATGATCGAACTGGTAACGAGAGGGATGCTTGTCTGGGTAAACATGATTTGCCAGAGTTGCTGGAAGATGTGGCCTCTGAAGTGGATATGCTAACAAGGGACACCAGTAGTCCTCATTGGGTGACAGACCACGATTCCACGCAAGAACGAAGCAGGAGAAGAAGAGACTGCCAGGAGGACACAGGGGGGTCTGAGGGCTCTCTGAAGCCTAGCAATTTCCAGAGAGCCCCTGATGCAACTCAAGCTTTTAGTGATTCACATCAAAGTCTTGAAATGGATTTCAATACCTGTTTCTCTGAGCCAACTGTGAGCCTGGATCGCTCCTTAACACCAGACAATAATGCAGCTGCAGTACCAGATACAGAGAGCAAAACCCCTGTCTCCCACTCTCCAGAGACTGTAGGCATAGAAAGTAATAGCAGCAATAGTTTATTTCTCGAGATAGGTTCCTCTGCTCCTCTGTTCCATGGCTGTTCTAGAGAGGATGGGCTTGGGAGTGATGCAATGATTCCAGCTTCTATGTTGCCATTCCATGGAAGCCTGATATTCCAGGCAGATTCCATGGATATAACCCTGTTCCCCACTGATGATGAGCAGGGGAATGATGTGGACGCATATGCTGCTGGAGAAGAGGAAGCCGATGTAGATGAGTATGACGATGAGGATGATGAAGATGATTGTGATGAAGAAGATGTGGAAAAAGATGAAGGAGAGAAACAAGAGGCAGCTTGGAGGGTTGGAAGGGAAGTGGAAGACCCAAATGAGGATGACACCTCTGCATCTTTCCTAAATTCCCTTTCGGAGAACTCAATAAACGAGGGTGTAGATGAGTCCTTTGCTTATCAGGATGACACTGAGGATTCAATTGATTCCACGTCTTATAATGGGGAAGAAGATGACCGTCTGTACTGCACAGAGAAGCATGCCGAACTCTCCCAACAGTTTCCTGGACCAGATGAACCTGTGCAGTCAGTGAGCCATGCTAAACCCGAATCATCTGGCAGTGAGAGTGAAATGGAGATATCCTCTGGATCATCTGAGCTTCCACGTGTAGAACTGCAAGGGAATCTGGCAGACTGCAGTGTTCATGGTGAAAATGTAATTGCACAACAGATTTTAGAAACAGAGTTGCTGAAAGTTGAGTCTTCAAAAGAATCAACTGCAGAGATCAAAACAACTGATGAGGAATGCAAACAGTATCCCTCAACAGTCACGGCAACTTCAGAGGAAGGACAGCAGATTGCCACAGATGATCCAACATTATCTATTGATCAAGACAAAGAAGAACAATATAACAGTAGTGTTGATTCCTGTGTGGCAGGTGCTACAGCTGCTGACGTTTGCTTCGAGACTAACGTAGATGATAGCCAGGAACTGGATCAGAAAAATGGAAATAGTATGGAGTTGGACACATCTTTGCAGTTAGCAGAAACCGCAACCAATGACCTAAATAAAGGAGTCCCCCAACTAACATACCTGGATGACTGCAGCCCCACAAACATTCCAGTTTGTGCCTATCCTGAACTGTGTGAGATGCCAGAAAACTTAACATCAACTGATGTTTTACCATTTGAACGTTCCATGAATCAAGATAATCTGACAGAGAATCAACCTGGGAATGATGATGTAAAAAATTGCACTCAAAATATGTCCTGCTCCACATACAGCAGACTTGTCATTTCACCAAAGAAAGAGAACTCAGAAAGCAGTATGACAGAAAGGGAACTTTACCCTGACAGTTGGACACCAAGAGATCCCTTGTCTTTAGGTGAATGCTGTGACTTTGAGGCTGAAAATCTGCTCATGTGTGAGATAGCTAGATCAGTGCAAAGTAAAGGTTTGCCGGTCGCTCATAACATTGCCACTGGCGAAGACATCATGGGTGATGATGAGGACAACAACCGATATTGTGATCTCCAAGAGAAAATGGCAGACATTGATGCTGGTGTGGTTGAGTCAAACATTGCCAGCTGGAGATCGATTCAGGATCTTTCAGAGGCAGGAGGGGGTGAGGATGATGCAAATAACCTTCAAAATCCAGAGAGCAATCCGATTATACATTGCAGTTCTGATAAGAGTCTGGTGCCATCATGGAATGATCCAGAAAAAACTTGCACGTGTGCTCCATCAGACCTTACATTGAATATGCTTTCAGATGATGGGAAAGATGGGAAAGATCAAACTCCAAATACAGACTTCAACATTCCAGAGAATTTATCTTCAGACACATTAAGGAAGGAAAGTGATGAAAGAACTTCTGAACAGTCTCAGGATCTGGAATCTTGTCAAGAACATGATAATGTCACATTAACAGAAACCATCTCCCCAGAACACACTGATCTTTGTGGATCTTCCACAAAAACTAACCAAGCAGATAATCTTGGTCCAGTTTTAAATCAGGGTCATTCAAATTCTCAACCGTTTACCTTAACAAACACTGACTCTGTTTTAGAAAACAAGCTTACATTCAACTTGCAAGGAGGATCGTTTGGCACCTTCACATTCAGAAAGAAACCAACTGATATAAAGATGGTTGACTCCGGAGAATTAACAATTATTCAACAGATTTCCGTCTCACAAAAAGAGACAAATTCCTGTGATGGGTCTTCAAATGAGGTTGTGGGGAAGAAAGTTACTCAGTTAAGAGCACACATCAAAAATGAAACTCGAACTGATGAAGCTAAAACCACTGAAAGACAACTTATTGAACAAGAGACTACAACTGATGCTCAGGATCAGGAGATAGATAAACCAGACTCCCATGACAAGGACAATGAGGGACTGAAATCACGTCAAAAGAGAGAAGATTTTATAGAGAATGTTTCGTTTCTGGTGCAGAAAAAAAGTCTTGATGATGATTCTCATAAATCAGGTCTTTGCCAAGCTGACAGTGATGAGGCAACACCAAAAACAGAACAGATTGCTAATTCAGCTCATGCCACAAAACCAAAGGTATTTGATGCCCTTAAAACTGGCATGGCAGATTTAGCCTCAATGGACAGTGAAAAGATCCAGTGCCAAGGAAAGGAAATGGAGACTACAGATAATCAAGTACCAAGTTTTGATAGATTGTCAACTGGAAAGGAATTTGGTGAAACCCAGCAGAAAGGGGATGTCTCTGTAACAGAGGAAACTGAACAATCAATTTTTAACTCCCCTGACCTTAGCTATATTGATCCAAAAGAATCTGTTCATACAGAGCCAGTGGTTGTAACAGACCTTACAAAGCCAGATGGGCAGAAAGAACCTCCAGACAGTTCTTTGAGCAGAGTAAGTTTGACAGAAAGCAGAAGAGACATAAATGACAATCACATCGGGGGCAGTTCATCCCTCATGGTGGACAGCTCAGAACAAGACAGGATTTCTCCAACCTGTCCAGCCACAGTAGTCCAGGAGGAAGATCTCTCTACCCCTGTTCAGGAGTCACAGCCCATTCATGACATCTCCCAAACATCTGCTGCCTTCTCACAAAGAGCTCCAGACAACAAACCCAGCCAACGGGACTATCAAAGTCCCTTTCGGACTCCTGGAATAACTAGTTTGGAATCAGCAGCATGGGAAACAGAGGAACAAACACCAAATTTGGTTCCTATTCAAGACACATGCGATCATGAAAATGAGAGAACAGTCATGACAGCAAAACCATGCAGACATGAGAATCCTCCAGGTAAACTTTTGCTTGTTTCCTTAGTTGTTGTGTTTGTGTCATTCTAGGAATCATTAGTATTTAACTGGAAACATGTTATGTGTTTTTCTTGAGTAGTATGCAAGGGACACCAAACAGAACAATCCCAGTCTACAACATCCACCGGACAAAGAGCCCTGAAGAACATCCATGCCCAAAGAACACTGAATCAGTCAGATAAAAGAGAGATGCTCCCCTGCATCAGTCCAAGACCAGACTCCTTCATAAAAACAAAGCAAGCTGAGCGACAGAGCATAGAGCGTGACGTGTGCCCAATTAGCTACAGATCAAAAGAGGATTTGGATCTCCCCTTCAAAAACAATAGTATGTCCATCACCTGTTTTAGCCATAAGGCAAAAGCATCTTTCTCAAGTGCATTCTTTATGGTCTCTAGCAAAGCTATTTTAGTGTTTATTTGTCTTTCTTTTAGTAGGTTCAGGTAATGAAACAGACAGTGATGGCTCAGTACCTGAGCTAGAAGAACCCAGTGGCACATTGCGGAGACCCTCAAATCCACAGGTAGGCTTGGTCCTTGAGTGATACTAATGTTTCTGCTAATGATATGCTATACTAATGTTTCTTTGTTTATAAAAGTAACTTTAATCTCTGTTGTGTAAAATGCTGATAAAACACATCATGCTTTTCGAGTGAAGCAAATTGCACACATTGCACACATCATCTTAATTAAAAAAAATAACACTTAAGTGGAACTGGATAGCTAGTATAAATGTTCAAATTAAATAAATTGAACAAGCAGCAATTAATTATTTGATTGCAGCAGAGCATTAGTTCTAGATATACTTGCATTCATAATTGCAAAAAAAAAAAAAAAGTTAGGTCCTACTATGCTCTCTTTAACCTTCATATCTTCTTTTTTCATAGCTCTCACACTCTCCAGCTGATGAGTCAGTGAGCAGAGCCAAACAGAGTCGAAGTGAGAAAAAAGCACGAAAGGTGGGACTTCAAATGCTGTTGTTTTATGTTTTAAGTTTTAAGACTCGCCGTCTATGTCCCTGACATAGTCTCTCTTCCTCTATGTGGTTGTTATCATTACAAGGCGATGTCAAAGCTTGGGCTGAAACAGATCCATGGAGTAACACGCATCACCATTCGGAAGTCCAAGAATATTCTCTTTGTCATTACACGTCCAGATGTGTTCAAAAGCCCTGCCTCAGATATATACATAGTCTTTGGAGAGGCCAAGGTTGGTATTTTTTTTCTTTTTGCATATGCACGGACATACACCAAAAATATGGCTATAGATAACCAAGTGCAAGATGAATATTTAAATACGTATATCTGTTCATTGATCTTAATCTCTGCTTTCTATCTGTCTCTTCTTCTCAGATTGAAGACCTATCACAACAGGTACACAAGGCAGCGGCAGAGAAATTTAAGGTTCCTCTTGACCCCTCACCTCTGCCGTCAGACATCACACCAAGCCTGACCATAAAAGAAGAGAGCGAGGAAGAAGAGGAGGTATAAATCTTTCATTTTCTCCATTAAAAATAAACATTCTGTCATCATTTACTCAGCTTCATCTCATTCCAAACCTTTTTGTCTTATGCATTTCTTTTTTCTGTGATAAAATAATGTCAATAAATAATGCACCATTTTTGGATGGCCTTTTCCTATTAAATATATACTTGAATAAATGAAGCAGCTCAATTAAGATGAACCATATCCTCTTTTTCCGTTTGTAAGTTGGATGAGGGTGGGCTGGAGCAGAGAGATATCGAGTTGGTGATGGCACAGGCCAACGTGTCTCGAGCTAAAGCAGTCCGTGCACTGCGCCACAACAAAAATGACATTGTCAATGCCATTATGGTGAGTGATTGCTATTCAGCCTTTGTATATTCAGTGTAATGCCTAATTTTACAGTAGATTATTCAAATAAGGTTACTATATTTGTGAGGGCATCTTTAGTCATTTAGGTCCTGTAAATACAGCAATGGTCCTCAGATATAAGCAAACACTTTGATTGCTATTGATATTTCATCTTTTGTATCTATTTATAGGAGCTGACCATGTAAAAGAGGAAAAGACTTCTACCCCGCCCCTTGCGTGTTTTCTTCCCCAAGTAATGCTGCTATATTGCGCCGCCCAAACTCCTGCTGAAATAAATCTGTTACAACCAGAGCTGTTCGTTTCCCAACATTATCTACAAATCATATAAATGCACCTTAAAAACTAAAATGTATCGTTATACATTTTGAACAAATTTTAATATTGCCTTAATGGCTCAGATGTTAGATCAGAGGATTGTAGAAATAAATGCTCATGTCCTCAAAGCTGATGGCTTGAATCTGACCTGAAGTTGTTGTTTTTTTTTTTTGTTGTTGTTGTTGTTGTTTTACTTTCCCTTGGAGTATATGTATATATATCTTATCTTCCAAGCATAAATAGTGCACCTGGCACTAAAATTCCACTTTATTACAAAAGCATGTTGTAGCGTGTTTTAAAGTTGTAATTGCTTGAGCAAATTACATGGATTGTGCACAATTGTGCAACTATAAATCAAAGTAAATATTTGTAATCAATTTTAAATGCAAACATGACATCATATAGACTATTTAAACACTGTCAATTTTAATCCATATCAATATGCAAGGATACAAAGATGAACAAAATAATAATGATGAATGATCAGTCTATGATATAGAGGGATGAACATTACCAAAACTCATTTCTGCATCTTATGTATTTAAATGTCACGTGGGGTCACACACTTATCACATTCAGCATGAAAACTGCATCCCAAGTAATTATTCACATTATATTTTAATGCAATGGAGGTATGCGATTATATCCGTGTTTGCTTCATTCTTAAAAATGATTTTTAATACTGTTTTGTTGGCATCACCCATGCACAAAGAGGCACACAGATTCGCCTTACCACAATGAAAGTTTAGTTAAATGCAGAATATAACTAGCATTAGCTTCTACGTTTAGTTTACTGTAAGCCTCTTTATATTCAAGATAATAAAAGCACAAAAATGTAAAGACAGAAGCTCTTCATTTCAAGTAAGATTTGTGTATTAAGGCCAACCATCGCTGTGCTTGGACCTCCAGGTAAAAGTCTCTCCGATTTCTGCTGTTCCCCATCCTGTTTCAGTTCCCCTCCCTACCTTCGTTCTCATTGTGTCCAGCTACATTTGGATCAGCTTTTAGGGGGCAGGACATTGGCCTGGAAGTGGCCCTGATTGGTAATGTTGCCGGCAGGGAAATAACGTGCCACTACAAAGGTAGAACCATCTGAGGCCACTGCTTTACCAACGCCGAGTTTCTTCGAGCTTTTCCACACCATTGCAGTGAAGTGACCTAGAAGCAAAATGATGATTTGTTTTCATTAATTGGTGTGTATTGCAGTGTGGTTGTCACAAAGTGTTTATGCTTGTTTGGCTCACATAAACCATGCTTGTGTTAGTGCTCAGTTAAATATTTAGATGCTGAGAGACAGAGTGGAAACATTTCAGAGGAATAAGAGACTCAAGTACATTTTATGAATTCTGCAAGTGCTTATCCAAAGCTAATTACTGGTGATTTCATCACTTTTGGTGTTTACCCCCTGGGAATTAAACCCAGAGTTTTGATGTTGACAGCAACATATGCTACCAAACACCCATTACCACATATTTAAAGGTTTAGAGTCAGTATAGATGTTATGCACAATCTATAGTCACTTCAAAAGATTTTAAATCAGCTGCTGTAGAATAGTGACTATCAAAAGCATTGTGCCCCCTCTGCACGTCCTGATTTTGTTGAGTTAGGCGTGTTCCTGGGTTAACATATTTTGTTGACCCTGGAACAACATTTTATTCCAAAATTTTATTTTTGACCATATCTCTACACCTAAACCTAACCCT
>JAUCMS010000028.1:11797836-11829999 GCA_032357445.1 Enteromius radiatus | reverse complement strand
CAAGCTCTTACGGTTGATCTTCTATCATTGACGGTGTACGGGACGATATGACGGCTTACGGATATGTAAATAAACTATGAGGATCACCAGTTGGAGAGTCAATCTTTTTTATTGAACCAGGGAGCTACAATGTGACCTTCTTAAATGCAAGTATGCAAGTAAATAGATATATCTCTTCAGGAGAATCCAAAAACATCTCATTAAATCAGTCTACACAGCCTATTCTAAATTTACTTTAGTTATTAAATAAAGGATACATACTTGTTTTAAAAAGTGATACTGAATTGATTGCAGGGTAAAATAAACTTGTAAACATTATGTAAATAATTAAAACAGGAATAAAAGCATTACAAAGTAAATCCTACTACATTCCCTCTATTAAACTAGTCCCCAAAATGTGGAATGATTCAAGGGTACCCAAACTTTATCAAATCATTGCAGTGGATTGTTGGTTTCTTTGTGCTTTGGAAACATTACAAGGGCCTCCATGCCTTTGCTCTTGTGAGCTGAGTGAGCTAAACAGGGAGGAATTCAGTGGGAGCAATGCAAAACTGATAAATGCCTTTCTCTTTGCATCAAAAGCCAGCATTAATGTAGAACATGTCAGAGGGCAGAATCTTTTTTAGCATCAGTGCTTTATTAATGCAGTATCAACAAAAAACATTCTCAGAATAGTAAACAAACAGAATATATACTGTATATATATATATTTCCCTTACATATCTTTCATACATACGTGATTACACTGCTCATTTGATCACTTTTAATACCTAAAAATATACTGGCTGTAGGTAATGAATACTCTACGCCACATTTACTTTAATGCCTGATGAGGTCAAACTCACACTTCACAAACTCTTCTGTGATAAGTTTTGGCTGAGCTCCCTCACAAAGCCTGAGACTCTCAGCCAGAATTCCCTTTCTGAAAGGGAAAATTTCTCCATGTGGAACATGAAATGCCACTCCGAGGTTATCCCACATGTAGTCTTTTCTAGCTCTTTTAAGTATCCGAATAGCTGTCATGTTATGAGACAGCTTGAAACAGTGTGTTTTACTCATTGCTTGCGGACGCCAGATAATGGTGTTTTCATGGAACTCGCAAACTGCATCCTGGGTATCCTCGAGCAGGGGATACTCAGAGAACAGGTCATGTGCACGAGGTGCATGAATCACAATAGAATGCATCACTTCCTGCTTATAAACCACTGTCTCAAAAATGCGAATGTTGGGCTCCTTTCCTGCACAGAAATGCTCTTTGTAACTTCTCAACAAATCATGGATTGGCATGCTGAAACGAAAGTTCCCCATGCGAGAGGATGACAAAAAAGCAGGTGAAGTGGTGAACTTGTGCAGGAAAGGTTTTTCTGCGTCAGCGTGCTGGTCATCCAGGTATCGCCTCTCAGCTTGACTAATATCACCTTTGGAAATATCTGGGCTCCACCATACCAGATCATCTTGTGGTGAGTTTTGGTGATCATGTTGGCGTCTCAGCTTTTTAAATCCCTCAGAATCCCAGATGCCAAGGAATCCTTTGAGGTTAGTGTTATGCCGAAGGTATGACACGTGAAATTCCACATCCTCAGGGTAATATGGGATTTTTCTATAGAGGTAGTTATTTTGTATCTTCAACCTTTTGAGGTCTTCAAGCTTCAGGTGTCGCTTATCATAGCATAGTTCCTTATGTCCTCTGTCATTGATACGTAACATGCTTTCAGGTTGAGAATCACTTCTGAAATGGGAGTGTGATGACTTCTTGAACTGTAAGAATATAAATGTGGTATATTTGACCATGTTAGAATTCTCTAATTGATACGTAATATTTTAACAAATACTTTAAGCAACTCTTGTATGTCAAGCAAAAAAAATGGAATTTGGATTAGTCTTGTGGGGTAGCTCCGTATCATATGTGCGCAAAAACTGCGTGCGTATCATACATCAAAGTCCATTTTTGCGTATCAATACCACGAGTTTTAGTTTTTATTTGGTGTAGGCTAATATTTATATGAAGTAAGTTCTCCCTGGAAATGGCTATTTTCACCAACATTTTCCTGATGTCTGTAAAGTAGCTTTTGTTACAATGTTCTCGAAATGGTCAAGGTATATTTTAATTTACATGCTGACAAATCTGCAGTCCTACAGTCACTTTGGCCTATTTGTTATTTATCTTCACTGGACTTCTGCGGTTTTTACAAGTCATATCGCTCACCTGCACCAAAAGGAAAAAAAGCTGCTTAAATGTGCTTTTAAAGGCTGGAAATTAATCGTAAATTAGGCTCCCAGCTCACAGGGAACGTTCCCAGAACATTCACTAATGTTCTTTAAAGGTGGTGTAAATATTAGTACAAAATGTTATTAAAATAATATTTTATAACGTTTTTATAACATTTCTTGTAACATTGATAGAAAACGTTCTTAGAACATCTTTGTATTTGATTAATGTTCTTCCATGTGTTTAGGATGTTATTTGAACTTGTTGGATGTTCTTATAATGTTGATAGAAATCGTTCTCAGGACAGCTGGGCTAACATTATGACTTTTTATATTGTATGCCTTTCTTAAATTATGTGTTGGGGAAAATTCATGAGAGTGATTTTTGCATGATTACGTAATAGACTTTTGTGTAATGTATGGGGAAAACAACAGGTGGTAAGAGTGATGAGCAGACTCCTCTATAAAGGGACCTCTGTATCGTGTAGGGAGTGACTGAGGGATGAGGACTCCACGGCGCCATAGGTTGACTTTGGGGTCAGAGGAGGCCTAAAATATAGGCAAAGGATATGGGAACACCAGCTGTCTTTAGTTTGTAACCTTAAGTGTGCAAAGCGGAGAAGATAACTCCCTCCTTTGTCACACTCAGCAGGGCGCTGTATCTGTTTGACTGTGAACCTTTCTTATAAGAAATAAACCTTTAAAAGCAATTGCTCAATTTGTCTTTATTGACGGAGAGCCTCTAGTAGATTTTTTTTTTTGCCACAACAGATGCTTCTTTTCTTTTTTTGTTTTGTTTTGTCTGTTTTCCAAGCTGTTTTTCCAAGAATAAATTAAGCAATTCTAATTAACTCAGTCCAAGACTCAAAAATAGAGAAAACAAAAAATACGATCACGAGGAGAGTTACAGTACAGTTAACCGAATTATAGCTAATTGCCACCATTTAGAATTAAACTTTTATTTGTACGATGTGCTGACGGCAAAAAGGCAATTGTAAATGTGTGTACGTTTGTAGAGTAAAGTACCTGCAGTTCGAGCATTATTATAATATCTAATTTGTAAAAAATACGTTCTCAAAATCATTCTTGTTAATTACGGCCGCTGTTGTTACAAAAAAAAAATTACCACGCAAGCGCCAATATGGAAGCGCGCGCACTTTTTCCTTCTGAAGTTATTTAACAGCCTATTCAGATATTAATTATGAGGGCTTAATTTATCTGTCAAGGCATCTCCACAGTTTCGATTTCCACAGAAAACAAATAGCCTACTTATTAGCCTATTTTTATAACGTATAATTACTTAATTCCACAGTTTCGATTTCCACAGAAACACACTACTTAGCCCATTTCTTATAACTTAACATTGCTTAGGCTACTCTGTGGAGATGCACACATACAAAAAGAATAACAATACGTTCAAACTCACGTTCCAGGAATTTTTAGACAACCTTTTTCTAATCCACGTTTATTTAATAATGTAATAATAATAAATCTTGCTTTTAATAACAATTCAGAAATTTTGTAATTAAGCATACAAGGTGAACTAAATATTTATGAGAGAATCGGCCGTGTAGAATGGGCTGGTAGTAGCATGTGTTTTCTGTGGAAATCGAAACTTTATGTGGCATAGCCTAACGTTAGGCTACTTGACGTGAAAAATGGTGAACAGGCTAACATGCCCAAAGTAAGGAAAAAGGTAACAAAAGTTTCACAAAATAACTTATAATAATATATAATAAAATAAATCTTTCTCCTAATAACAATTTAGAAATTCTGTATAAGGTATAGGCTACAACGTGAACTACATGTAGGCTATTTATGACAGAATCAGCAATGTAGCATTTTTCTTTTTAAAATAGGCTAAGTCAAGTTTCGATAATATCCCAATTAGTACTAGATCTGCCATATTTAATTAACTGTTATGTAAGAGAATATTTGTCCTGTGTAGTAAACATTTATAGAAATAAGCTATTTAAAAAAATAAAACATTTTCACTTACCAACTTGCTGTTATCCTGTCTCTCTCTTGTACAATTGGATTCAAAGCAAACTAGTCATGTGGTAGAAAAGGGGTTCTTCCACTGATCTATAGCCTATATGAGTGGATCGCTCATTGCGCTCTTAACTGTCGATAGGCAGTCCCCTGTTATAGATCAGTGGTTTCTTCAAGAGCCGTTATAAAGTAACTTCAAAATAAAATCCATATGCATTGCATTAAAAATGAAATTAGTGGCTAACTGGTTGGTTGTCGTTTTTAGTAAAAGTATTTTATTCTATAACAATATTTATTTATTAAGTAGCTAAATAATGTTCTGGTTCCTGTGTTAACCCATCTCAAGAGTTTGATATTTATGAAGAGTAATTTCAGCTGCAAGTGCTGAATTCACTTCCATTTTATATACATTTTCAATGCTATGTGGGCATTTTTCTCATTTTGTCTTCTTAATATTAATATTAATATTATTAATTAAAAATTAATATTAAAAGACTACATACTATATATGTATGTCTTATAATCTCCATCTTACACTTTTGGGAAACATTAATAGTGGTAAATAGAGTGATTGCTGGTAGAAGGTTTAAAACTGATGTAAGATCTCCAGACTCTGATTTATAAATAGCCTATTGTTTAGAACATAGGAAAGATCACTGATTCACATATTTTAAATTAATATTCAGTCTGCTTTGATATGAGGTCAAATGGGGCCAGTAAATGATCTGCACACACACACATAGAGAGAGAGAGAGAAGTGATCTGGATATTATGAGAGGCAGAAACATTTTGAAGGCTGCATGGCTTTTGCGACTGTGTATAAAAGTGAGATTCACACAGGAAGGTCTGAGAGCCAAATGTTGCAAGCTATCATTTCTAAAACTTTTCTGTTGAACAGTCCTGGGGAATAACTTTTCTTTTTTTTTAAAAAAAACTGACTGACATGACTGACATGATCAGAAATTATAATTATCAGAAAATCAGAGATCTATAAAAATACAAATATGAGATTTTTTGCTCTAATAATATATAATATAGGGTAAATATAGAGTCATGATAAATTGTAGGCCTGAGAAACATGTTAATCATCACAAGCAATCAGCTGTTCATAAAAATGATGAAGGTCTTTACCCTTCAAACAAAACAGACACAAAACTCAAAACTGGTTGCTACCAAGCAAACATTATGTTTGATAGTGTACACAAAAGAGACTCAACAGAAAGACACACCCTTCACAGAAACACTCACTGTCAGTACCTTTCATATGATAATCAGGACAAAACCAAAACAGGTGAGGCTCCATAGCTCAGTGGTTAGAGCACTGGTCTTGTAAACCAGGGGTCGCGAGTTCAATCCTCGCTGGGGCCTAATTAGTACTTGATGGACCCTTTTGATCAACTATAAAAAGTGTTTAGAGTTGTAAATAACTGTTAGAACATAACCACTCAAATAGATCTGATAATAGTTCAACATTACGAAAGACACCAAGGTCTTCACAATATACATCAGGTGTAGGCAATGTCAGTCTTGGAGTGCCGATATCCTGTATATTTAGCTCCAACCCTAATCAAACACACTTGAACAAACTCATCAAGGTCTTCAGAATTACTAGAGCTACAGGCAGGTGAGGTTTTTTAAGAGTTGGAGCTAAACAACGGTTCCTACCCCTGCCCTACATGGAGTTTAAGATCAGATCAGAAAGTTGCAGCACTGGTTTACTCTTTTTGCACTTTCTCATCTGATCTTTACAGAATGTAAAGCTGAAAAACCACAAAATATAAGCAACAATGATTTGAATGCATTTTGCTTTCATTTTGTTTCATTACATTTATTTACACTGGTGTTTCTGTGTGCGTTTTCGCTTAGGAATCTAATATATGGTCAATTACTTGAAACTGTTATTTAATTTAAGCATATAAAACATTTAAGTATATAAAAAATAGGCATATAGGAAAAAATGAAAATATTGATGTGGGGAAAAAAGCCACATCTGTTGTCTTTTAATCTGTATAGAACAATTATAATGTACTAAGATTGGATGAACAATGAAGTTATGTAGACAGAAGGATGCCATTTGTGAAACATGAATCACGTGTTTGTCATCCGTCTTAAAGCTACAGGGAAATGCTGGACACACCCTTTGAAGTGTACCTTTCATATGTTAATTAATACAACACCAAAACAGGTGAGGCTCCATAGCTCAGTGGTTAGAGCACTGGTTTTGTAAACCAGGGGTCGCGAGTTCAATTCTCGCTGGGGCCTAAAACACATTTTTGAGCGATTATATATATAACGAAAAAAAGAAAGAAAGCTAAGAAACGTTACAGATCTTCAACGAAAAGACGTAAAACAAAATATTAAGCAGCACAACTGTCTTCAACATTAATAATAAGAAGAAATGTTTCTTGAGCACCAAATCAGCAATTTAGAATAAATAGTCAGTTTGTAATCTTTCATCAAAATATCATAACTTGCTCCTCTTGTGATATGATTGACTTAATATCTGTGATGGAAAATTCATGAGAGTAATTTCCTACATGCTTGTGTGATTTACCTTTTGGGCATTTCTTGTATAACGAACAGACTTCTTCCTCCCGGAAGGGATCCCACGAGCGTCATAAGAATGACCTAGGGGTCAGGGGAGGCCTAAAATATAGGTCTAGGATGGGTCTAGAAAATATGATCTATAGAAGTGTTTTTCTGCCTTCCCTTATATGGGAACATCAGCTGTCTTTAGTTTGTAACCTTGAGTGTGCAAAGAGATATAAAGTGGAGGTGATGTCTCCCTCCTTTGTCACATTCAGCAGGGTACTATATCTGTTTGACTGTGAACCTTTCTTCCAAGAAAAAAAACCTTTAAAAAGCAATTGCTCAATTTGTCTTTCTTGACCTAGAGCCTACTAGCAGATTTTTGCCACAACATAGGATTGCATGACTGTCTTGCAAAGGTGCTCACATGACTAGTGTTCACTTCTGGTATGACAGACACACCCCTTACAGATGCAGGAAGATTGTCAATACCTTTAATATGGTAATGAGCACAACACAAGAACAGGTGAGGCTCCATAGCTCAGTGGTTAGAGCACTGGTCTTGTAAACCAGGGGTCGCGAGTTCGATCCTCGCTGGGGCCTGTGAATTAATTTTCAACAAGTATCAAAAAAGATTTACACCCATACATTACTTCCAAGAGAACCACGTATACAGAACTAACAAGAGGAGGAACACTTACGAGCCATCACTTGCGTGCTCTGAAGAAGTTCAAAAAACTTGAGGTAAACAATATAGAATCGAATTAACTCAGGAAAGGCATCATAAAAACCAAGAGAAGAATTTAATTTTTAAATATCAAAAGATTTATACATCACATACTGAACTGTCCTGGTAAAGAAAGTAAAAAAATCCTGCACAAACAACACTTTTATACAAAAGCAATACAAAAATCTGAAGGCTGCCATGGCATGAAACAAAAACACTGTTAAGACAACAGAAAGCAGAGAAACTAGATGAGAAATCGTTTGTCAACCAGAGTTTTGCTTGCTAGGTTCCTGCGGCCCATTCCGTTTCGTATCAATCTGAAGACCTGAAGGAGAGCACAATAAAACTTCATCTTAAACATCGACTGTGGTGTTGAATTAAACCAGTCCATTTACATATTCGCATATACTAACCAGCTGCTGGAGGTATGTTAACACAGCTGCGAGAATGAAGTTCTGGCTGCCCAGATCCACCACACAGAAAAAGAGGGTGTCGAAGATCAACAGCACAGCCTCATTACCATAAAAGAGGACATCAGCGAATGAGTGAGAATCATCTGAGAGAAGATAAACAAACAAAAAACACTATCACTCAATCACTCAAAACCAATGATTTGAAAAGATTTGCAGTGTTTTTATGTTTTTTTTTTTTTTTTACCATTATAGAAGATGCTTTTATCCAGTGGCTCTATAAACTCCATACCGATAAGTCTCTCAAATAGCAGTTTATCTTTCACTATGTAATCCATCTCACGATGTGCCTGGGAAAACAGCATTCAGAACAAATTAAAACACAAACAAACCATAGTAAAAAAAAAAAAAAAAATTCACAAACATCAGTGAAATCCTCACATGATCAATGAAAGAGCCCAGGAATCGGTTCATCGTATGGTAAGCTTTTGTGCTCTGCTCACATGGATTGGCTGAAGCATCCACCAACCTTGAGGGCCCACGTCTCTGTGGGGGTAGAGACATTATTAACCACCTTTACCAAGAGTGATTTGTGTGGGAGATGTGGACAAAAACATGGATAACGGCAAAAGATAAAAATGATTCATTAAAACAAGTAAATTGTTTTTCTAAAATTTTTAAAAAGTTTTCTTGTATGTAATAACATTTCTTCAAAAATTAATTTTTTTTTAATCTTTATGATGTTTACGAACAAATTTTGGGAGTATGCGCAGGTAATTATCAGCCTGCTCATCGCTAATCGCTAATCAATTCATTATCTTATCACCCTATCGTACTCCACCTCCTATAAATAGCCAGAGCCCTTTCCTCTTAGTATCTCAATCTAAGCATCCCTCCTCCTCCCCCTCACTCCTCCATGCTCTAGCTCGTTTTCTGGAGGAGCGCACATGGTTCAGACCGGCCGTCAGCCTCTCAGCCTGCTAGGGTTGATAACCCTTCTCCTTGGACAGCAAGCCAAACTCGCTACACTTATTATCAGCAAGTACGAACTCGTGAAATTTGCTTTGTTAAAAACAATGAAAGCCTATGGTATATCCTCTCTTTTAGATAAGTGAATAAAAGTGTTTATACCCTGTTGATTGGCTCGATTATCCGGTCATATTGTGCTCGGAGGCGGTTGGTTATGGAAATCTGAAATGTCTGAGTGTCTGAGTTCGGCAAAAGTCCCCTTTGGCCACACAGATTCTCCTAAAAATGCATAAAAATAAAATTAGTCCTCCATTCAAACTTCTATTATTAAATATAAGACTAAAATTCATCCTACCGCCTCCCTCTTCAGGTTTGTATTCATCTCATCCATGTTAGTGTCAGCATGACCATGAACAGAACGTCCATGAATGTAGTAGCCAAAACATCGATGAGACAGCAGCAGCACTGAGATCTACCAGACACACACACATACATATGTCGTGGGAATTTAAAACAACTCTCACCATGAGAAACTAAGTCAATTGCATCTTTTATTCTTGCAAGAAGGTCAGACAGTCATATAGAAACCTCAGTTTGCTGCAGAGTGTGACAAAGAGGGAGGGCAGTTCTTGACCTTATATCTTTATCTCACCCCCCAAGGCTACTAACTCTAAACAGCTATTATAGCTAAAAGTATAATACTTTTCCACAAATGGACAGTAACTTGAAAACACTTCACTACATAATTTCTTCTGAAGCCTCCCAGTTGATTTCTTTTAAGCTGAGGTATGGTTCATAGGGCCTCCTGTTCCCCATACATCTTCTAGGCCTCTCAACCCATACACTATTCTGACTACTAAGCAATTCCAAGAAAAACAATACTATGGAAAATAAGTAGAAATTATTTCTTACTATGGTCTAAAAATGTACACTTATTGTCTATGAGTTATAGTGTGTTTGCAAAGAACATTTATGGCCTAATACTTACATTGCTGATTGAACACAGATCCACAAACTGGCGAATCTTGTCTTCAATAAAGCGTTCATGGAATACTGTGAAGAATATCACCTAAGCCAAAATGACACAGAAAGGAACACGTGAAACAGGACAAGTGACACAAACAATGAGACAGGCTGCTTGTTTTTAAGTATACGTGTTCTCACCTGCATTAAGCCAATGCAGAGCCACATTGCAGAAGCCAAACCGTAACGGAGTATGAGGCTATATGGCGGTGTGTATGCCTCTGGAGACCGACGCAGGTTGGATGAAGGGTCTCTTAAAGCCAAATTTGAGAAGCCAACCACCTGCAAGCACAACATTTGGAATTGGTTAACAAAGACCTATTATGCACCCTTTTAGAATATCAACATACATCTCAAGAGTCTACAAAATGTGGCTGTGAAGTTTCAGCTCTAAATACCCCATAGAACATTTATTATAGAAAATGCCTATTTTGAGTTGAATCAACAATATCAACGCCAAAGCCCTCACATGCTCCTGAACTCATAATTACAACTCAGAACGTTCTGAGAGTTACGACTTGGACCAGTGATAGATGTTCCACTTGACTGCTGTCAGGTTCATTTTGGCGCTACCTCTTAGTCCAACAACATGGAAAGCTATGAGTAAAATGTCACATGTTGTCATCTTATTTATGATACAGATAATTATGATATGATGTGAATGCAGCATAAGACTGTGCTGACTGTCACATGGCTTGTAAACTGTTCTGAAAAGTTCTCTCTAATATCTTTTGGCATTTAAACTACTAAATACACACAAGTTTATGTTGAAAACACACACACAAGTTACAAAATAATTCAGTTATGTCTGTGAAGGTAAACAGCTAGGAAATGTCATCAGTGCAGCCAAAGAAAGTTACTGGTATATTGTTGTTGCTTGTGAAAACACAATGGTGGCGCTGTGGGTGGAAACCGGCTCGTTTTTTTTCACAAGCTTGCAGAGAAAGGCTTGCAAAAAAAAACTACTTTAGTTATTTTTAATTAATTCTTAAATTTACTTTTAAACAGGAAAAGTCAGATCACATTTAATACAGTCCTTAACAAGATAGTATGCTCTTTTTAAGTGGGCAGTTTTGGAAATAGGTTTAGGGGCAAACTTTTGAAGTTTTGGGACAGAGCTGGAGTGTGTTGCTGGCCTCACCTCCAAGAAGAAAAGCACAGCAATGACTTGAAATGTGGGGTTGATCTTGCGAATGGTCTGAATCTCATTCCACTCATTGGCCACAAAATATGTTCTCCAAATACTGACAGGAGATGCTTGACTTTTTGCTCCACCAGAACCTACATTAGTAGTAGAGTACATTATAACATAATTATAGAATATGTATTATTTAAAAAAATAAATAAATAAAAGTGCAGTGAGTTTGTATCCATATAATGCAACATGCATTTGAGAAGCACTTGTAATTACCCTCCACATGTTTACTGGCTTTACCACGAGGTCTTTCCCAATCTATGAAGAAAATATCTATAGACAGCTGAACAAAGAGCTTATGAAGAAATTGTACAGTCTGTAACAAAAAAAGGTTGGGTTAACCTGGGCAGAAAGGGAAAAGACAGACATATACCTACATTAGCAACCTGTAGTGTGTAATGTTCATATTTGTACTCACCTTCAAAGCAAAGGCACAGCCAACATATACAACAAAGCGTTCCTCCTGAGCTGTTAATGGCAGCAATACAGACACAAATAGCTGGGCCTAGAGATACACAAAAAGCCTTTTTATAGTCTTCATTTTTTTTAAGGCGTGTTCACAATGGCGAATGAATAAGATAAATGCTTTTGTTCACATGACCACAGCTACAGCTGTTACATAAAACTATGAATTGATGGCACACACAAACAGAGTATGTTAAGAGAAAACAGGTAAATACAGCTGACTTCCTTTCTGTGACAAGCGGGTGTCAGAAACGCAATGTTGCCAAGCACTTTTCTTGATGTAAACAGGTCTAAAAACTAATATAAGTCTGTATAGACTGCACATCCCTGCACAAAAAAAATCTCATTTAACAGGACAGTGGAAGAAATTCACAGAAACATAGATACTAAACTGATGTCTGATAAGTGGGTGAGACAAACATTTAAGAACAGAAAAAGTGATAGACTTGCCTCCACTGTCTGGAAAATATTGAAGGAAAAAGGAAAAGAAGGAAAAAGGAAAAAAAGATTCACATGAGGCTTGATCATATTCATAATAGACTAGACTAGACTGACAGATGATGAATGCAAACCTTAAAGAATATGAGCCAGTAGAGGCCTGTTCCAACTGTGATGATGAAGAAAACATTTGCCAGGTCACCAGCATAGAACACCAGAAACGTCATAATAGTCTGAAACAGAAATCACATTATTATGCATCTGGGCTGTGAATATTTTATAATCATCTCAGAATGGGAGCCTGTACCTGCAGGTCAATGAGAGGAGATGCGATTCTTCTTTTCCAGCTTGCTGTCTTCAATAAAGAGTGGATAACAGCCACCCCACCAAGCACACCAAGAGCAATCTGGATATGAATCCACATAGAATATAAGAATATAAGCTCACCAACATAAAACTGGTAAAATTGGTTTTCATTGTCTAAACTCACATCAGTTTTGACCCGAGCTTCTTCTTGGTCCATTGTATACTCAATAGAGAATGACACCTGTAGATATGTAAATAAAAACAAGAAATAACCTGTTTTGCTGATCACAAAAATACTTTAAAAGTACTAAATATTTAGCATTTATGACACTGCATCATGTATCTTCTCTGTCCAAAAAAAAAAAAAAAAAAGATTTTTTGATTAATTAAATGACCATTTAGACCATACCATACTGGAGACTTACTATAACGGTCTGTGTGGTGGGGTCAGTGACAGGTATATCGGAGTAAGTCACAGTCATCAGAGGGGGGTACACCTGTCCCTTCTGTGTATTTGGCACCAACTGAAACCTGTCCAGTGCAGCACATCAAGCTTAGTGATCTCCCACTATGTGTGTTTTATGTATTTGCGAGTACTTACATTATCTTAATGTTAGAGGCCACACGTATGACCCCAGGTGAAGAACTTAAAGAGTTCTGCCTTCCACTCAACGTGTCCACAAGCATAAGCCTCCGGGTCAGTAACCAGTTATTCATGTTAGATCCTGACACAAGGGAAGTCAGCATGGTGATAAAGCTGCAAGGCCATGATATGAAAGTGTTTGATCAAAAAATGTGTTTGTATGTTGTACCCTCATTAGTGAACTGGCCATTAAACTGCTGGTTGATATTTAGGAGAGGCACTGCAAGAAGACGCTTGTCTTCCTGTGGCTTCTGAGTGACCAGGAACACGTCATAGAAAACAGGCTCTGGATAAACATTCAGAAGCTCTGACACAGAGAGAACACACTAAGAGAGAGAGAAAAAAAACGTTAACATACAGCCACATATTACATAAAATTATTGGAGAAACTTGATAAATGGAACAGTTAGACTCACACTCTGCTTGTAGGCTGTCCCAAATATGAAAGCAGACTGTTGTCTGATAGGGGTATCTGGACAGAGCTATAGAGAATTTAATTAAGCCTACATGTCTTTTATAATGCTTTTCAATTACAATCATTGTATAATAGGTTAATGCCAAAGAGTTGCTAATCAGCTCAATGAAAAACACCTCAAATAAACAAGTGTATGAACTGACTTGATGGTATTTTATTAACGTCGTATAGTATATATTTTGTCTTGTATATTTTTAATAGTTTTAAAGAACACAAAATATTCCCAAGTTTATTTTGAAGTTAGAAAATAAAAATGAGAATAATTTTATTCTTAAGAAGTATTTATATACGTGCCAAATAGGCAGTGTGCTGACATATAACGCTAGTGCCTTGCAGGCATCCCGAATTCGAATCCCGGCTTGAAGACCATTCCTGAACCCATGCCCTTTTCTCTTTCCCACTTTGCTTCCCATCTAATCTACATTATAATATCTTAATAAAAGGTAAAACAGCAAAAATAAATATTTAAAAAAAATAATATATATATATATATATATATATATATATATATTATTAGTTAATTTGACCCCAGATTATAAATTGATCATGGCTGCCTACCTGGAGGTTTCCTCCACCGACGCTTTCCCATCTCAGAAACTCCCCACGTACTGAGTAAACAGCAGCCCGCAGCTCAATATTAGTGTTCTGAAAGTGAGAGTAAGGTTTGTAAAAAAGATTACATGTATGCTTATGCTTATAGTATGTTTAGTATGTCAAAAGTGTTTACCCTTTGTGCCCCTTTAAAGCTGAATCCAACAGGAAGCGGCTCATTCTGTAGAATCCGTGATGCCAACCCAAGCTGGTCTCCATAGTAGAGCCAAGGCAAGTTTGCCCTCCTAGAGTCACAAATGAGAGTGAGGCTCTGTGAGTGTCACAAATACAAGTAAACTGGATTCTTCCGCCAATTAGCTGTGAATTTAAATACTTTACAGATAGAAAGAAACACTTCATAATAACATCAGATCAAACCAGGTCTGCCCAAAGCACAATCAGCTGCCCACCATGAAAAATAGACTTTAGATATGCACTTATAGTGGTTTTCTATATTATCACAAGAAAGATGTATCACGAGAAAGATGTATTTTCAGAGCTGTGGTTAATGGATGTCATGAGACAGGAGTTGCCTGCAGGGCATGTGCTTTTTTAATAAGTGTATAGTCATACAATGGTTCCATAGAGTCATATGTTAACTTAAATATATGTGTTAAAATAAGAATCATGTGGGTAATGTATAGAGTCTTAATATATGAAATACAAAGAGAGAAAAAACATGATTAATTAATTAATTAATATTAATTATATGCATGTTACCAGTAGGAGACATCCTGGCTGCTGCCCTGAGCAGCTGTTGCTCTGTAGATTGTGTTGTAGAGGCCACAGGCATCATTGTTGATGGTGCTAAAGGAGTGCATGTTCATCACACACATGTTGCCCAGAGATTGGCATGCTGTCTGGTTGGAGAACAACTACAGAGCAAAACGAGCAAAACTTTAATATGTTGCAAAGTAAAGCCTGACATATAAACATTTAAACAGACTTGTTGTGCATGTGTGTACCAAACAGGCAGCTGCTGAAGAATACATGAAGTTTGAAAACCATGCTGATAGGATAGAGTTGCCCTGTGTAACACAAAAACGTCACACTTTAAAGCAACAAACCTTAGAATGCTAACAGAAGCATACAAACTCTCAAAAGGTTAACTTTGAATTCTTACCAGTTGGCTAAAGATGACATTTGGGAGAACTGAGGTAGGTAGACTGTTTGAAGGGAAGCACATCCCACCTGCCTGTAAACAGAGCAATGCAATCATCACTATCAGTGCATCAAATAAATATACACATACACTACTGGTCAAAGGTTTGGAATAAACATTTGCCCTCCAATGTAAATGGGTAATGTCTGAGATTCTCACCTGTATGTTTGAAGTACCACAAACACAAGACTGAGATGAGTTGATGAAGGAGTCATCACATCTTACACACCTAAGAATACACATGTCCAACTTTATATGACATGAAGTTCAACATGAAAATCCAGTTGCACTGATAGAAATAGTTACCTGTTGCCTGTTGTATCTGGGGCAGAAAATGCAGGCTTTGTTGCTTTACATGCTTCACATCGCGATTCATTTAAAGGATTCCCATTCCCATCTCTCTCCACTGACCAATACAGACATGCCATGAAATCATAAGTGCATTTAAGTGTTTGTTAAACAGTCTATATTTGAATCATGCTTATGTGCAACTAAAATGAAAAGCTCTTACCCAAAACACTTCCCTCAGGGCACTGGCACTTGCCATTCTCGCCTACACCTCCAGGACAACGAATGCACCCATACCCATCCTGGGTGACCCCCTATGAATGAGTAATCATATGAATGTATTAAAGTGTTAGTATTCTTAATATTATTATTAATACAAGATCAAGTCATTTAAATTTAATACAAAACCTGATTAGCATCAGGACACTGCTGGCAAGTGATGGACGCCCCATTGCTGACCAGCACCCTGAAACCAGTCTGACATTTACATGCCAGTCCTATACAACAGAAATACACATAAACATATAAGCGAGTTTACAATTAAGCGTATTATACGTTCTGTGTTTATACTTACATTCATTACATAAACATTTATTTGTTTACAATGGCGCTATGTGAAGATGCGAAAGCATCTTTTATTAGTGCGCATGCAGTTGATTCACTCTCAAGATACTTACTATAGGTTAAATTAACAAAACAAATATGACAATATATCAGAAAATGTCTTCTGTTTAGTGTACAGCGTCTATAATCTGCTGGTTAAATTGGTCAAAACAAAGCAAAGTAACGTTAATCTGCGCTTCGCGTACCTGATTTGCTGCTGACTTGATTTGGCCCGCATTTCACACAAGACAAGCTCGAAATATCAAAATAGCTGCCCACACCACAACCCGAAGGCTGTTGAAAAGATATAGAGAACTGCTGGCAGAGAAACCCGTTTAGTTTTAACAGGAATATGATGGAGAAACTGCACACAAATGCTCTTAGCGTCTCCGTCGCCATGGTACAGAAAACGCGTGATGACGTATCGGTTCCTGTTCACGCTCAGAGGGCGTGCAGCGTGCGCGCTCTTAAAACGTCTCTGAGACTGCGAAAGGAAGTTGAGTGTGTTTCCCGCCGGACGCGTGAGCTGTGCTGTTTGCAGGTTTACCGCGTGGTTTTTCTATCAAAAAAAAAGTTGTGTGGAGAGAAGCGTTTAGATTGAGAAAATCGAACGGTAAGTAAGGTTCTGAGGACGCATTGTAATCAATTGTTTAACTAACTTACAAGTGGATTTCCTTAAGTGATTTTTGTCTACTTTGAAAGTTTTAAACAAAGAGGAGAAAAACACATTTTCTACAGTGTTTTTTTTTTTAACAATTCTAATTAGATTTTAGAACTTTTAAAAACAGTTTTTCTTTTTGCTTTTTTGACAGAGCCCATTAGTTTGTAAGAAGAATCTGACCATGACAATAGTGGTTCTGCGTTTGCAAGGTTTAAACACAAAGGCAGGATCTGAAGACATAAGAAGATTTTTCCATGGCTTGCACATACCCGAGGGTGGTGTTCATATCATCGGTGGCAAGATGGGTGAAGCTTTCATTATTTTTAATTCAGAGAGAGAAGGCCAACTAGCCATGCGCTACTCTGGAAAACAACTCAGAGGCTCTTGTATTTCATTACATATTAGCAGTCTGGCTGAAATCAAGAAAAAAATGGAGTCGAGATTAAAGAAACCAAAGTCCACAACAGTGGAGAGTAAAATAGTGCCATCATCGCCACCTGACACCAACAGAGCTCTTTTGCTTAGTCTAATGACTGCCATTCAAGGACTGCATTCAAATGAAAAAGTGGATGAATGCCAAGTGCCTGTAAATTCCAACCAAAACATTCCAGGAACCGATAAATGGTCCTCAACTGACAACCAAAGAATTATGGATGGTCAGCATAGTCTAACTCATGACATGGCATCTAAGGAGCAGAAAAGCAGAGGAGAAAACCTCAATTCCTGTAAGCCAGGCTACCTTCGGCTCTATGGATTTCCTGACTCTGTTCCCAAAGAAGAGATTTACCAGTTCCTACTGGGACTGCCTGTGTTGGAGGTCATCACAAAAGTTCGACTGCAACTGGGTTGGTGTTGTCTGGTGAAGTTGACCAGTTTCACAGATGCTGAGGAGGGGCTGAAATACAGCCACAGAAAATTCAAAGAATTCAATGTTGAGGTCAGACTTGCCCATGAGAAGATGTGGACTGATGCTGTGGAGCAGTCCAAAAATTCCATGCAAAACGTCAAACCTCACTCTTTCTCAGAGCAAAGAGACGTTAACACAGAAAGAAATGCAATTAGAGGTTCCTCAACCAAAAGAAGTGCAGAGTTGCCACCCTCACCTGCATCTCCAAAAAAATACTGCAGAAATGTTCCATCCCCTAAAACAGAACTTTGTGTTATTGTCAACAATCTTTCAAAGAACATAACAAAGACGGAGATCAAGGAGATTTTTGGCTGTCATGCAATCCCAAACTACAGAATAAAGCATTTATTGAATAAGTGGGCAGAGAGGACAAGCACTGCGTTTATTACCTTTGAGCATGCAGAAGACTATACCTCAGCTCTGAATATGAATGGCACAACTGTTGGCTTAAAGAACATTGAAGTGTCACCCATTACTAAAGAAGAAATGCTTGCTATACTCAGCAAAAACAGATGTGCTAAAGTCTGGAGGCCGCCACCTTATGGAAATCCACATTTAGCCATGTCATGTGTATACGCACGTAATTTTCGTGCCGATGTCCGGAAAGAAGAAGTGAGAGACTTTTTCATGCGCTTTAACCTCTGTGAAGATGCAATCGTATTGCTTGTGGACAGCCAGGGCAATGGTGTTGGGGAAGCCATCGTGCAGTTTGAATGTGAGGGAATTGCCAAACAGGCCCAGAGTCTCCATGGGAAGTTTTTCATGGGGGCAAAAATTCTACTCACTTGTATCACGCGTCAACAGAGGGAAAAAATACTTGGTGCATGTTGAACAACTTGAGAAGTGAGACGTTTTCAGCAGTAGCATAAACTCCTGGTGGAAATGTAGAGGACAACTACATCATTTGAAGATCCAGTCTAAGCTTTATAATTAGCTCTGTGAGCTATATTTCAGAAAAAAAAAAAATGAGAAAAAGCTTTCAAGAACTTGCCCAAGTGAAATAAGTACAACAATTGATGCCCAGGAAGGATTTTGAGTACCACATGGAAGGAGTTTTTTTTTTGTACAGTCCAATGGTTGCAGTCCAAAGAACAGTCAACATTTGACAAACATGGATCAAAATGATCAAAGTTGTCCCAAGACCAGAATTGGTATTTTGTTTTTACAAAATGTTTTCAACCACTTCAAATGTTGACTAGTGTATTAAGGACTGTAACAAATAGAACAAAAATATCCATTTACTTTCGCATTTAAAACGCAAGCTAAATGACATTATTTTGCACTTTTTCCTTAATTTAGCTGCGGAACATGCAGCATACTAGCTTCAATTAAAAACAGATATTACATATTGTCTTGCATATTAATATTTAGTTAATTGTATATATTTTAAGTTTAAAAGAACAAATGTTACAAGACTTTCCACCTAGTCTTTGTTTGGTTGTCTAATAGATTCAGTATTTTGATTTGGCATCTGCATGTATTCCTTTTTGTAAAAAAATCTAAAACAAACATTGAGTTGTTTGATGTCTTAATGACCAGATACATTTCTTTTTGATTTGACTTGTATATTTATTGTTATAATTAAACCTAACAGACATGTGACTCAATTCAATTTCCTGTAATTTCAAGATGCATATCAAGAACGGCTTATAAAAACTGTATAAATCAACAGTAGCACCCCATTCTTTGTAATGAATAAAGCTATACTGAGTGAAGACTGATAATCCTGCAATACTGTTACTGGTCATTTGCGCAGATGGTACTGTAATGCATCATGTGGACAAGGTGTTGAGAGTGGCCTACATGAGTACTCAGGTAGAACCCCAAATTAAATAAATAACACACCTGCTTCTTTGGATCAATATCAGTATCAGACAGTGCCTACCTCATCTCCAAGTGTAAGCAATCTACAGATGTAAGAAGGTTTTTTGAACGCCAACGAAGAGCATAAATTCTACTGGAGAGCAGTGAACTTTATAAGACAATGCTAAAACTGATGGAGATACTGTATTCAAACTATGGAACAACCTGATTAAAACAAAGGACGCAAAGGATATAGAAACTTTACATACAAATCATACAAAAGAAACAAGGTTCTCTAAGGAACAATGAATTTATTTTACGTATGGGAACAGACTTTTAGAAACAAGCAGTCACATTTGAGGATCTTACGGACTTCACTTAAAGACGGTTTAATCACTCACTAAAACAGTGTTGCTACAAACCTGTTTCTTTCATCAAAAGAATTAAACAAAAATTAAACATTTAAAATAATTCTACTGATGTATTCACTGTAAAAACAAAGCAGTCTAAAAGTCAAGAAAAAAAATGTTTGGTCATTAACAAAGTTAAAAAAAAAAGCCAGCAAAGCAGGTTGCATCCAAGTCTTGGCCTCATCCATGAGATCAGTGTTCAGTTGTAGAATCTTGATGGACCTGTCAAGGTAGAGCAGTCTGTGTTAAAATTAACTTTAAGCATTATGCCAAAGTTTAAATGATAAAATTATATTCATTTAGCATATTTCTGCTCATTTGATAGCAGCCTCTATTCTTATCTCTATAAAAAGAACTGTACCCCAGCAAAGGAGTAATTTTTGTCATACTGCGAGTTAGAATCTTACAATGGTTTCAGTTCTGTTTCCACAGTGCAGAAGCCAAGTCAAAATTAATCAATCATATTCTTATTTGCATTTATGTTTTGGACAGTGTAAGCATTAAAAAAATCTTGCCCACAGATAGAGGCGATACCAAATGTTCCAAATGGCAGTTAGATATGCTAAGATTTAAAACCAGGGGTGGGCGGCATAACCAAACTATGAGGATGCGAGTCATTTTATATATTAGTAATAGTCAGGATATTGGAAATTCCACACAAAAATCGCTTTATATTTAAGTGTTCCAGCAAAGCAAATACTTTACACTTTGGTGTCATGATTGTGAGCGGTTCTGGGATAGTTTGGGCTGGACTTTTATTCCACGCCTCTACCTCACGATCTCTACTGCACAGACTGGCTCCAAATTATGTCATTTTCACAAGATGTCAGTGGCGATACTGAGAACGTTTTGGCTTCACTTTCTGTAGTTTAAGGAAGTGGAGTCACGTCATCCTTTTTTTTTTCCCTATGGTGTGCAATACCTGGCATGTTGCTGGAGAATCTGTCATTTGAGTTGTGTGGAAGACATGAGGATGAGTAATTCATGGAGGGCAGAGGCTTCACACTGGGCACCTAAAAGACAAACTCAAAATTAAACATGGCTGTTTAAAAATAAAAAATCATAATAAAATACAATTCTTTCAATAATTTGGCTACAACCTTATTTTTTAGATGTAACCAAGTGAAATTAGTTTGAGATCACTGACATTTTCAATGAAAACCTCATCATTCTTTAAAAAGGCAATCAAGCATACAAAGCAGTAACCACATCCTGTGTTAGACATGTATGCAGAAAACAAATCTGCAACCAGCTTCCTTGACTTCTTATTGTTTTCATCACAAATGTACTTCAGAAAATCACCCGACCTCTATAATAATTTCTTTGTTTGCTCAAATTTTTCTAAATGTAAAAATTTGAATCTTACACATAACTACAGGTTAGTCATCTGTTCTTAATTACACATCTTTCTGACACAACTGATATTCTGCAGTCACTTGTTTTCATATAATGACCAAGATTGTATTTAAGTGTTTGATCTGAGCTAATAGAAAATGATTAAGTAACAACAATAACAAATGTAGAGCATAAAGAAGAGCCTTCACCGATGAAATACTTCTGAGGCGATACTCCATCAGAACATCTGTGAGCTTCTGTGTGACCTTCAAGACAATCTGAGCATCGTCCTCGTTTTCAATACGGAAAGAGTCCTAATAATAAACCAGAAACAAACACATTTTAATAACTCCAAACAGCTGATAATGTAAACATATCAAGTGCTTCAACCAGCTTATTGTATATCCAAAAGAGAATAATACCAGATATTTCAGCAGCGTTGCAGGAAGGCTATTGTTCTCCGGACCTTTAGGACCATGTCCCATCAATCTGTCGCCGCTGCTGTTCATGGACATGTCATTAGGGAAAGGTCTGCCCCTGCCCTCATTACGCTGAACAGGCCCAAAGCCATCTGGGCCCATGCGCATGGGTCCATCATCAGGGAAATGCATGTCGTCTGTTTCCATCATCCCCCTGTCTGGTCCAGTCATGCTGTTACCATAGCGACCCGGGCTAGTGAAGTCACCCATGTCAGAATAACCTCTCCTCATGGGGGGTTCATCCATACCCCCACGCATGCCAGGGGCAAAATCAGGCATCATGCCACCACGGGGTGGGAAATCCCCCATGTACATGGGACCTCCATATGAACCACCTGAGGATGTGGAGGAGAAAAAAAAAAAAAAAAATAATAAAAAAAAAGATTCAGCAACTATATTTTACACCAAATCACAGTTAAATAATTCACTTTTATTAAAGGGATAGTTCACCCAAAATTTAACATTTTGTCATTATTTACGTAGCATAAAACATAGCAAGGACTAAGGTAATGCATATGACATCAGGGGTTCAACCAGAACTTTGAAGCTACAAGAATACTTTTTCTTTCTTTCTTTCGTGCGTGCACAAAAAGACTTTAATCAACAATTTGTGTCACCCTGGCATAATTTTGATTTGATTTTGATACACTGTAGAAAATATATCCTTGTATCACAGCTGACACAGAACAGCATAAGCCGTATATGACACCGGGGAAGAGAGATGAATTTAAAAAAAAAAGTTTTTCTTTTCCCCTTTTGCGCTCAAAGTATTCTTGCAGCTTCACAAAATTATGTTTGAACCCCTGATGTCACATAGCTTATATTGCTGATCTCTTTGCTATGTTTCTGGACCACGATTGTATAAGAATCCTTGCCAACTATGGAGGGTCAGCGAGCTCACAGATTCAATCAAAAATATCTTAACTTGTCTTCTGAAGATGGTCTTGCAGATTTGGAATGACATGAGGGCGAGTAATTAACAATATTGCTTCACACAAACTCATTGGTTAGACACTAACCTGATTTTAACCCTCTTGGAGGAGGCCCAAGAAGACCAGTGGCTCCTGCAAATGCTGGATTGGGTTGTGCAGACTCTTTATAAAAAAAAAAACAAAAAAAAAAACAACACAACACATCAGATAAGATTAATTACTACAACTTAAATTCCTCATTTGAATGCTGATTGCTGCTTTACCGTAAGTCCTCGATGGACACCAACACTTAAAAGATGTTTTAATAATTCACGTTTTTTCCAAGACATTTCGTTTATGTTTATGATTAAGCCACTGAGAACAGGTTTTATCAAAATTTCTGATATATGCAGCAGGTGGTCTTAGTCAAAAGCAGGAACTTCAAGGTCAGGGTCACTAAACAGCTGTGGAATGCAGATGGGAGGAATGGGAACAGATAACAGCTGGCGCCAGTTCACTTTTACTTTTGTAAACTAGCAGAGAATCTGCAGGTTTTTAAGTATATTTAAGACTTACACAAAAGTAATACCATACAAGCGTAATGTTTATAGTAGGATATTAAACTGTAAAAAGCATAATTTACAGTTCAGATGCATGTGTTGCCTCAGAAATCCACTTGACTCATTTGAACCGATTCATTGTACCGAACAAGAAGTGATTTACTCTATCCATATGGTGACCTCCGAACTCTGTATACGTTTTTAACTGTGTGCTGATGTAATATATGGGTTATGACCAACTGTTTAAATGTCACAGCAGGGGCCCTCGCATAACAGCGGCAGGTACAGAAACACCCTCTGTGTTTCTGCTGATGGGAGAGAAAAACAAGGGCCTAAAGATGTAAACTGCTGAAGTGTATTTTCTATGTTCTGTCCCTTTTAAGGATATGTTATTTATCTTAGTCTGTAGCCTTGGGCGTTCCCAGAGGTATAAAGCAGAGTGAGAATCCTTCCTCTGGGGTGTCCCACTTTGGCAGAGAGTCAACCTTTCTGTTTAAACTGTGGACCTTTCTTGCAAGAAATAAATCTTTTTAATTCAAGCAATTGCTCAATTTGTTCATTCTTGACCGAGAAGTCTTTGATAGAATTTCTGTCACAACATACGTTTTAACAAAAACAAAAATGTTATATAAAATTATAAACTTTATATTTCAGCCTTTAAACCATTTTTGACAAAGTCCAAAAGTATAAATTATATTATAAAATTGTTTAGATTTTTATAATTAAATTTTTTTTAGATAATTTTATAGATCTACCAGTTTACATTCACAACTGATGAAGAAAAACATGGGTTGATTTTCACATCTGTTTGAGCAAAAATAGCAGACAGCTGATGCAAATTCAAGTTTTCGCGGCTTAAAATTAGCAAGAAGTCTTCCTTTGACATTTACTGTACACGTGTGTAATAAGTAAAAGTAAGGGCCAGTCAATAACGAAGTTATACCAGAATAGGGTTTTAGCAACCAGCTTTGCTTCCATAAGATAGGGTCTTTTCCAGGTGAAACTGAATATTTATTGAGATGACAAGATGGCACATTGTTCATTGGGAGTAGACTGGATGGACTATGACAGAAGATAAGTGACTTACTCATGGCCTGAAACACCATAATCTCAAATGGCTCCTTGAGCACAGTCTGACAGAAAAAAAAAAGACAAGAACGTATTATTAAAAAGTAAAAGTAATAGCATGAGATCTTTACAGCACTTTAGCATTTAGTCTTACCTTAATTTGACCTCTTCCCTCAGCTTTCTCCACTTCGGCAGCAGCAGCTTTAATGGCTTTCCTGATATTTGGATCTTTAAGTGCTGCCTCTTCCTCATGGGGAACCTTGTCTTTGTGGTTCTGCTTCTGTATTTAAAAACAAAACACAACATAAGGTAATCTGGAGATAATCTGTATTATTAAAATAAATAAATAAATAAGTTCATACCATGTATCTAAAGCCGTGTTTCCAGCCGGTGATGTGAGCAGCCATTTCATTCTGCAGCCGCTGAACTTTACACAGTTTACACTGGTAATGGGGAGGGACCGACTTAGATGGGCTTCGATACTCCCATATGTACTGCAGGCCTATGAACACAAAGCACATGTATTCAAACATGGGATCATTCCCTCAGTTTAAAGTTTAAAATTAAATCCAACCGCATATAAATATATAGTTAGACACGAGTTGCTAACAAACATCAGTCAAGTAGGTTGAAGCTATTCGAAAGCACAAAACAATAATAAATCATACAATATAAAACATTACAAAAACTAATATTATGTGGGATGCCTTTTTGAACGTCTGATGATTTCCTCAAATATAACTTTAAAATGGAATAACATATAGCGATCAATAATATTTATCTAAACATTCATTTTGGATGTTTGTGAACACTGCTGACCGAAGAATGACTAAATTATTTAAAGGGATAGTTCACCCCAAAATGAAAATCTGATGTTTATCTGCTTACCCCCAGGGCATTCAAGATGTAGGCGACTTTGTTTCTTCAGTAGAACACAAAGATTTTTAACTCAAACCGTTACAGTTTGTCAGTCATATAATGGAAGTCAATGGGCACCAAACATTCCAAAGCTTTGAGTGTCAAAAAAAAAAAAAAAAAACTAACCCTAAGAAGAACATGCACAAACAAAACCAAATTAAACCCTGAGGCTCGTGGAGACACATTGAGGTGACACAAAATGATCGGTCTGTGCAAAAAGCTGGACAGCACCAATATAATTTTTTACCTCTTATCGCCAACTGTCAGCTCATTGACAGTCACTTCTGCTTTCACTATAAATATTCCCTGCCTCACGAATAAACTTTTGAGTTTGGTTTGAACTACACTCTTTGTTTGTGCGTGTCATTCTTGGCTCCCGGGTACCGGACTCCTCTACTCCACAGCCCGAACTTGAAACACATCTCTAACTCAGATCTCGAAGACCACTCTGATACAATTCATTCTAACAGCTCTCAAGAGCTTTGGAGCATTTGGTACCCACTGACTTGCATTATATGACTAACAGACCGTAATGTTACAAATCTTCTTGTGTGTTCTACTGAAGAAACAAACTCACCTACATCTTGGATGCCCTGGGGGTAAACAGATAAACATAAAAATTTCATTTTTGGGTGAACTATCCCTTTAATCAGCGAACGGGTCACGATAAAAGCCTACTGGACATAGTTTATATAATTGCGGATTAAACTATTCATCAGATTAATTACTTACCAATAACAGCATCGGTGACTGACTTGAGCCGTTTGTTCAGACAGGGTATAGTCTGGAGGGATCCATTCTTGGAAGTGAAGACTGATGAAACACACATGAATCAGTAAAATCAAAAAGGACACGGACAGGCATTGTGAACCTGGACTTAAAGCACAGAAGACAGTGTTCCCACTCTACTGAAACAGTACCAAGTGGTTACTGTATCCCAAACAAAAAAACTAGAGTGCTTAAAGCACCCATTCATTACTCTCAGGCCTACATATAGGCAACAGTCACACTTGATGGAAAATTGTGGTCAGACAAGTGAGCCACAACTCTCTGCGCTTAAACGCTGAACAACATATACAAACTCAACAGATTGGAACAAACTTTTCAAAAGCTGCCGTGGCGCCTGCTGTTTTTCTGTCCACAACCACAGTATGACAACAAAAACATACAGGATAAGACGTCAGCTGAACACATGGCAGCAGTGTAACTGTTCTAATTGAGTTCGAGCCTAAAGGCACCTGAAATACATTGTTTTTCCATGTTAACATTCCTTAGGTGGCTTATTGCATGCCCTGCGCAAGGCGCCACAATCAAAACAGATAGGAGGCCCTAAGCAGGCATACAAGACTAATAAGGTGGGATACCCCACCTCCGAGTGTACGTGGATCTTGACCTGACATTAAAGCCCATGGCTAGAGCAGGTCTTGATTCTAACTTTGCTCGAAGGAGCTCAATGTTGATGTTTCTAATGTTGTTCAGCACATCGCAGTTTAAATAGTGCAAAGCATTGGTCTGAAAAAGGTGCTAGTTTGAGAGCTGTGCTTTTGTATTGTGTTCAGGGTTAAAGCGTCAAAGCTCTGAAACACCCAGAAGTGGCACATGGCAATAACATTACCAAGGCCAGGCACAGCTGAAGGGCAGAACTGAAGGGTTCTGAGGGAGGCACTTACCTATGTCACCACCGAAGAGCTGCTGCTTTTTCTGTCACAGACGACAAATAAAATCGTTGGTGGGGGAGAGAAAGAGAGGAATTAGAGAGATACAACAGCACTGGAGGTGAAGAGCAGAGTCCGCTCTCCTCCTCCGTGCTTAAATTCTCCTCTCCACTTTAAAAGTAGAGGGTGAAAGTCATTGGACGGGAGGACACAAAGTGTCTCTTCGTCAGACACTCTCATGCTAACAATTGTGCTTTCTCCCCAAGAATGGAGTTCTATCAGGTAGACAAGAAAACATACAGGATGATAGAGTAACATGTTCTGCAAGTTCCAGGGGGGCGGATGCTATAAATAAAGAGTACCTTTCAAATGTTTGGGGTCGGTAAATTGTATGTTTCTGAGGGTCTCTTATGCTCAATGCTTTTGGAACAAACAGTAATACTGTGAAGCATTATCTTAATTAAAAATAATTTTCTATTTTAATATAGTGGAAAACTTATGAAAATGTTGATTTGGTCAAAAAAAAAAAATAAAGTTCTAAAGAACAGATTTATTCAAAACTAAAATCTTTATAAATATCTTTACTGCTGCTTTTGATTAACTTCATGCATCCTTGCTGAATAAAACCGTTCATTTCTTTTCATTAATAAGTAAATAAAAAATCTTCCTGACCCCAAACTTTTGAATGTTAGTGTAAACTTTAGCCTCTTTAGTAACATTTCTATACAAGGTCTGCACTGAATAGGTGATGACCACTTAACTATTCCTCTTAAGTATCACTTTCATTGTAATAATTTTGGTTTCAGATAGCATGTGATACTCTTAAACTTCAAAAACATCTGGCCAGAGATTAATACCATTTTAGCATTAATCTTCTGTAATATTTGATAAATGTCATACATTCATCAAAATGCATACGCACTATGCCAACTACAGCTGGTCACAGTGGGGTCGCCGCTTTATTGGCTCATTTTGCTAGAAGATATATTATTCTAACAGATGACTGATGAATATGACTACAATATGCAAAAAATGGGGGACTCCTTTGAATAAAATTGAAGCCTGTCAAACAGACAGTTCACAGCACTCTGTGAAACTGACCTCTGTAGCATAGAGTTATGGGGTGATAAAGGTGGGTGGGTGAAATCATTCAACCACTAAAGTTAAAATAATTACAATTGGTTTCACACAGAGTACAATGAACAAAAATCATTATACCCTCAATCTAGTTTTAGTGACCTAAATGAGTGGACTAGTGGAACCAAACACTTACATATGCTGACGTAAAAATGTCAGTGGTGGTACTGAAGTGAGACAAAGTGATTAAAAATAAAGTTGCAGTGAAACAGAATTTGCAACAGATATTTTTTTTTTTTTTTACATGTTGTGTGACATATTTTTGAGTATTATGATCATCAAAAAAAGAAATAAAGTTAAAGACTTGATTCTATGTTTTGACTAATATTTTTTTTTAAACGTTAAACATTTTATTTTGTTAAACGAAAGTATTCGAGTATTAATATAAAAACTATTCATTTTAAATAAAATTTACAGATAACATGCATTAACAAATGTGATATCAATTTTCAAAATTTGCTCGTTTCTAAACAACGCCAATCAACTAACGTTAACGTTAACTGACACGGACCAGCAGCGGTTTGAGTAACCACTGTTTGAGAACTAACGTTATTTGCAAGTCTGCAAATGGTATACATCCTCATGGTAGGGTGGGGAAAATGTTGAAAAGCAGCTGTGATATGATGTGCTGATGTTAGGGCTCACCTTCCCACCGGCCCTGCCCTTCTTATTAGGATTTGGCTGAGCTTCCATGCTGCAAAAGACAACACATATTACATTATTTTAATTAATGCTAGAATAATATACATATATATTCTAATGAATAACAGGACAAACTTGTTTGTAAATAATATGCACAGTTTCGGCTGTAAGAGAAAGTAAATGGTGAAGACTCTGGCTCATAACAAGGATCACGCGCTTTCTTCACGCAGCAACATTAAACTCAAACATTTAAACATGAAGCCCAATTTCTCCATTCACCGCAACGCAGCTATTTAAAGCTTTGTTCAATTGTTTATCTATTAGCTTCGTTTTACTAACCTTGATTGAACAAAGGCTTGTTTGGTGTTGAAAATCGAAACGCAACAAGAATCTGGACCGAGATAATAAAGGAAAGACCCTAGTCCGCTTCCGCCGGTTTTCAAAATAAACGTCATGAGTATAATTATGAACGTATATTAATTCATTAATTTTAATAATTTGATCATGATGTACATGGTATGCAACCATTACTGTCGTTGATATCGTCTACTATTACATTTTATTAAAACTGCTGGGACACATAAGTGAAAAGAAGTGTTCTGGATCCACAACCAAAACCTTTATTCTGAAGCGAACTTTATTCGACTCCCGATAAAAGACTGCCGTGCAATCTTGATTTGTCACTGTAATTTGTAGTATCTATATAGATATTCAAATTTAAATACAATATTTAATAAGTGCTTCTATATCTGTATTTGTTTAGCAGACACTGTAATAAAAAAACTGTTGTGTTAAATTTAATCAGGCATCTGTTTAGCCGGACTATTTGCTCAACAGAGGTTGATGGACCCCTAATGGCTCAACAGCAGCACGAGTGATTTATCTCTGGTCAGTGAAATGAACTTATCTTAAGTCTTAGTTTTATTGTGTTTTTTGTATTTAAGCTGAGTAAATGATTTTGTGCAATATGGTTAATTATGGCTGCGTACAGACGCTTATGCATAATGACAAACATCAACTCAAACGTGCAAATGTGATTACAGCGTGTAATATATAACGTTGTATGCTTACATAAAACATATCTGCTGCTGTAAATCATTAAATGACCTGATTTTAAAGCGATACTTATTTTAAATGTTACTCTTGTGAAGTTCTGTTTAAATGTACAATTGAAGAAGCTGGAGTAACGTTAACCTGAGGATGAAACGTTGCATATTTAGTTTGGTTTTTTCACATTTCCCTGATTTTATTTATTATTTAAATAATAAATATGTTTATTTTTGTTATAAGCTTTACTAAAGAATTATAAAGATAATGATGTTTATTATTTACTCTAAAATGCAATATGAAACGTGAAATCCATATTAATGTTGCTTTTTTTTTCTTCCAGCTCTTTTTATTTTCATGAACGACTGAAGAATGAAAGCGAAAAAGCAAAAAAGACAAGGCGACTTTCAGAAAATTCAGCTAAAGATTGGCAAAAAGAAGCCAAAAGCAGATAATGCAACAAACGTCAACTTCAGATCAAAAGCTATCCATTTGCCAGAGCAGCTAAAGCATGCGGATTCAGGGCCAACTGCGCAAAGGCAGCTTGACATAAAGGTACATAAAGCACACAATATCACACTTTCCACTGACTATTATCTTTATGTGGTATAATATAGGGGTGCAAAAACACTTAAATGTTAATCAAATTGGTTAACATTTTGATGTATCAATGCAACATAATATTGTTAAGATGCACCTTTTTGACACAGCTTCACCAAAAGTTGCACAACTGGAGTAACTTTTTTCCCTGACTCTTTCAGGATCTGTTGTCCAAGCTACATCACATAAACAGTAATATAAAGCAGGGAGCTCTGGTGGGTTTGCGGGAGTTGCTGTCAGCTCAGCCTACTCTGATCGAGCTGCATGCATCTGCAGTGCTCTCTGAGGTGGCGGCACTCTTCACCGACAAAGATGGCTCCGTGCGAGCAGCTGCAGTACGCTTGCTGCGCTTCATTGCTCAGTGCATCTCCGCTGAACGTGTGGCTCCGTTCTTCCCCCTGCTCAGCGCCCACCTCACCTGTGCCATGACTCACATCTCAGAAGCAATCCAGGAAGATTCTCTCCGGGTCCTGGATGTGCTGCTGGAGCACTATCCTGGACTTCTTTCTCAGAGGCATACTGTTCTTCTGACAAATTTTCTAGAGCTCATTTCCCAAAAGCGAAAATCTGGAACAGGGCAGGATAAACCCGGGAAAGGGAGCTTTGCTCTGACTATCAGCACAAATCGCTCTGTAACAGCACAGCAATGGAGACTCACTGTGCTTCTCAGGTATTGCATTCTAGTTTTTTTAAAATAATATTCAGTCCTTTTTTTCTCCTCTTTCTCTCTGTGTACTTTGCTATTTTATGGTTTATTATTCATTTGTGTATTCGTTCAGGTTGGGGAGTTTTCTGCAGGCAGTTGTTGAGGAAAGACCTCTAGAGGAAGGTGTGACCAGTATGATTGGCCTTGGAATGTGGGCTGGAGAGAAAGGCTCAGTGACAGCTGTAGATGTGAGTTGGGAGGAGCATGTCTTTGGCAAGGGCAAGATCCAAATGTTTGAAAATTCTGGTGCCGTACCCACCCCACACTCCACTTATCGGCTAAGGTATGTTTAACTGTTACAGTAAGGGATTGCAGACTCATTTCTCTTTCCATTATCAATATGTCTTCCATATAGACAGACTGAATATTACATGAAAGTTAATTGCCCCAAATTAGGGACAGATGACATATGATTTGGCTTGTCGTGCAGTATATCCTAAAAAAACCCTTCATTTATTAATTTCTAATTTAACTATTATCTTGTATTTTCTTATTTTAGCATTGTAAATATAGAGAATATATCAATTAATATTATTAATACAATTTTTTTTTATTCTACGTAAACATACAATAATGGCAAGATTTAGGACGTGGCACACAGACAAGCATTACGTTTGTTAAGAATTAGTTTGACAAAGTCAATATAGTTTATGCATCTTCACTGAAATGTAAGGCTTGTTGTACAGTAAAATGGCATATTGCAAAGTATTTTTAATATTATATATAAATAATAAATGAAAGAAACCAGAATCTTTTAATAAAATTTCTTATAGTTAAAATTTTTGATGTAATGCAACTTTATTTTTTGGTCCCTCTGGCTATAGCTAGCTATATGTTTGTGTATATGTAACAGGACTGATAGGAATACCAAAAACCTGTAATCAGTACAATTCCAGCATCTGGTAATTATTATATGAATAATATGGCAACAAGAAAGCAATCTCATGTGACTACAGAAATGAAACTAGAGGGGGGAGGAGATTCAACAATCTCATCATATTTTTGTACTAATATTAGTGTAATAAACAGTTCCCAATTCATTTAATATCACATAACAAAAAATATTTCAAAGAGAACTGGTGAATCCATTACATTTTGTAATAGTTGTTGAAAAGGTTTATTTTGCGACAGTTATTTGTTACGTCTGCAGTAATTACCAGCAATAACCATTAATTTTTTTGCCAATCCATCTGAATTTTTATTACAAATTGCAGAATAAAACACAGGGCTCCAGACTAACTTTTTGTGCTGGTTGCACTTGTGCGCCTAACTTTTTTTTTTAGGTGCACAAGCACAAAAT
>JAUCMS010000028.1:11780219-11790400 GCA_032357445.1 Enteromius radiatus | reverse complement strand
ATACACTGGTATTACAGAGGTGCACCAACTCCACCCACTTTACATATCACTAAACCTACCCAACTACACCCCCTGATCACCCCCTGTTTCAGTTACTCTTATACATACTGCCGTTACAAAATGTAGCTATGTAATTCCTGCAAAACTGAATTTCCAAGAGACATTAATCCAGACTTGACTTTTCAGAAATCATTCTAAATGATGATCTGCTGCCCAGGAAATACTACTATTTGTTGTAATAATTAAAACAGTGATGATTTTTCAAAAAGGTTTTTGTTTAACAAAGCAACAAACTGCTTTTATTTAAAATACAAATCTTTTGTAACAACAATGTCAGCACTTTTACTGGCTCTTTTTGGTCAATTTAATGCATCCGTCAGAATAAAAGTTTGTTTGTTTGTTTTTTATAAAAAAATGCTGAGTATAAATGAGTGGGGTTTTTTTTTTTTGTGAAAAGTATGTACGACTGGGTTAAGGTGTAGTTTGATTCTAGGTGGAGTTTTAAGTAGTTAAAGGTGGAGTTATTGCGCAGAAAATCCCTCTGGGGATTAATGGAATGTCTTAAAACCTTCTTAAGGAATAGTAAGTGTTGTCTGTCATATTGTAAGGATGACCTCAGCATTTACTTAATACCGTGAGTGTTCTCATTCACTGAAGGTGAGCGTGTTTTGTGGCGGGAGGTTGATTTCAAAGGAAATGAAGGAGCTCAGATGGCCAGTATTTTTAGACTGACATTCTCACCACACGCACACACTCAAGTACAGTGTGAGATGTGTAACGGGAGAGCGGATCAGTGCCGGACCACTGCACAGTAATGCATGTGTGCTTCCCCGCAGGTCTCCTTTGAGTGGCTGGTCGAGCAGTTCACAGGATGTGCCAGTGAAGGATGTAGATTACCTCAGTTTCTTTTTCACTACACTAACAGGTGTGCACACACACATCACGTTCAATGATATGAGTACTGACAGCATCCCTGATATTGATAAAGCGGTATTCCCATGATCCTGTGCTTCAGGTTTCTCCTCTGAGATGCTGCGGGCCCTGCAGGACACGGATGAAGATGGCCTGTTGCCCTCCTCCACACTCTCGCCCCTAAGTGTATTCGCTACCTCCTTGGAGCAGTTTCTTCACCATTGGGACGTAGTGGAGGTGATTTTTCTCTCTCTCTTATCTGCCAGTCTCTTTCTCCACCTTCAGTCACTCCAACAGAGTGTGTTATGTCAGTTGTTCTGCTGTCAATCTCCGGCATATGTTTCTAATCCTGTTGTCATCCACTCTGTCCCCCGTGAGCATCTCTGTCCTCTTGCATCTGCTCTGTCAGTTAATGTGGCTTATGGCAATCATTTGGTTGCTCTATAGGCAGTCCACTCGTCTGCCTGCTGTTGGTATTTGCATTGCATTGCATTTTGACCCAGCGTAAAAATGAAAAACAGAATGAAGAAATATAATTCAAAGGCATCACGTTATTGCAAAAGACAAAGGGCCAGATTGACTAAACAGGGCAAATTAGCAAAAGGGTGCAATTCCAAATTGGTGCCGATGGGCGCTTTATTGATGACTCACACAGGCGCAACATCTCGTTTACATGATGATCAGCATATTAAACCAGGCGCAGCGCAAATTATGTAGTCACAAGTAAGCAGAGCTTACAAATCTGTATTCAATAGAATTATATGCAAAATAACTGTCTATGCCTTTCCAGCACTAATTCTTTACTGCGTGTCTTAGTAAATCCTGACAGTGATATTTTAATGCACTGGTGCAAGCTGTTCGTAACTATGGAACAAAATCATTGAAAGAAAACATCATTGAAAAGTCATTAAAAGTACTTTTGTTTTATTTTGCATTATTATTATTATTATTATTGTGCTTAGTGTGCTTTTTTTTTTTTTAAGAGGCTGTCAAAATTTAATTACATTTTCTAAATGAATCAACTTTGAACATGTTTCCCAAAACCATTGTATTTGTTATTCTATTTGTATTTGTTATACTATTCTCTTGCAAAAACCATGGAACTTCAAGCTTAAAGCCAAGAACATTTTTAGGCAGATGGTAAATTGCATTAATATTAGTGTTTATTTTTATGATTAAAACACTAAATTAATATGTTAAAATGACTACCCATAATAGCATAGACACTTTAAAGTGACATTACAGGAGAAAAACTCTTGTGCGCTATTTTGCATTTCATGTGAAAACTAGAAAAACGTTAAAGGGATAGTTCACCTAAAAAATGATTAATTACTGTCCGTTCAAACACACAAGATCTTTGTTCATCTTCGGAACACTTTTGATAAAATCCGAGAGCTGTCTGACATGTTCAAGGCCCATTAAAGTAGTAAGGACATTTTTTAAATAGTCCATATGTCATCAGTGGTTTAACTGTAATTTTATGAAACAAAGAATAACAATGATGCAGTGTTCATCTGTGATCACAAGATTTTTTTCCCTCTACAAACTAAGAAAGTTCTTGCATATGCACTTTGTGTGAAATAATTTTTTATTTTTTTTTACTCGCCTTAATCGCGCCCATTTTGTTTCATTGTGTGCAATTTTTACCTTTTACCAAGAAGCAGGTGTTCACTTGATTCAGTGCAGGACCACTCAGGTTGTTATTCAACGCACAAGTGAGTTTTAGTTTCCCCCCGGAGATGGCCAGTTCGTTGAGCAGGGGAAGGTTTATCACATCGCACCGGTGTAGGTGTCTCCATATTTCAATAAGGGCTGGTTATCAGAGCGCTCCTGGCTAAAGCAAATGCTAATGCCAGCCAGCGGACACCATCACCGCCTGACATTTTACATGGAAATTAAAACCCAACAAAACCACACCCTCAGGCCAGGGGCTGACTCTCATTGCCCCCCTCCCTTTACTGCACACGCACAGCTAATTCCTCTGTGCAATTTTCTCTGGACTTTCATTTTTGGTGTCCAAGTCAATCAGACAGTAAAGGTGTAGAGGGATGGCTGGCATCACCGGTGATACGGTAATGAGGAGTGACGGGGGAAATGATGCCAGCAGGTGAGGCTGATGGAGAATAATGGGCCTTAATGAGGAAAAGAGCCTATTTCCCTCCTCGAATTCATATGCACAAGAAACACTTTCTCTCAACTTAATCACTTAACTTGTGCTTAATTAGAAATTACATTTAACAAAAAAAAAGAAATTGCTGTACAAAAACACATTAAGCTCTTTGGCTAAATTAAACTTTTGGTACAAGTTAATTACACTTTCAAGATATTAAATAATATTGGAAAATAATAAATAAATTGAAAAATAATCGAGATATAAAATTGTGTGTGTGTGTGTGTGTGTATATATATATATATATGTGTGTGTGTGTGTGTGTATGTGACCCTGGACCACAAAACCAGTCTTAAGTCGCTGGGGTATAATTTTTAGCAATAGCCAAAAACACATTGTATGGGTCAAAATTATTGATTTTTCTTTTATGCCAAAAATCATTAGTAAATTAAGTAAAGATCATGTTCCATGAAGATTTTTTGTAAAATTCCTACTGTAAACATATGTCGGTATTAAAATGTCGTTTTTGATTAGTAGTATGCATTAAGAAAACTTAATTTGCATATATCTCAGTTTTGTCAAATTTAACTGTTTTTTTATTATTTATGACTGGTTTTGTGGTCCAGGGTCCTATATATATATATATATATATATATATGTATGTATGCATGTATGTGTGTAATATATATATATATATATATATATATATACACGCATACAAACAAATCCAAGTTAATTGCATTAATATTTATGTATGTATATTTCTTTTTATTACATCTTTTTACATTGCTGGGATATGGAACATGTTACTAAGTAAATAAGAACAATTGATTTAAACAAAAAAAAAAATATTGTTAAAGTAATTGCTGGCACGTTTTTTTTTGTTTTGTTTTTTTTTTACAGCTCTGCTAAGAAATCCTAATGTGCTAAAACATAAAAATGTGCTAAAAAGTGCCCTCCTAATTCTGTTGGGATTTCACATCACACTTCTCACTTCTCACTTACTGTTTCTCAGATATATAGCTTGCCAATTAGCATCAAATTAAGTTTGAGTGGTGTGTGTGTGTGTGTGTGTGTGTGTGTGCGTGCGTATCAGAGAGAGAGCAAGAACGAGAGAGCATGGCTGCTGGGGGTCCATTCCTTTATTGCCAATCAGGCGTCTCTAATCTAAAGCATGCGTAATGTGTTCTTAACACTGTTAGCCTGATTAATGTCTGATAATAACCTGCTCTGAATGACATTCCACTCCGCCTTCATCTGTTTAATCTAATCTGCTCTAATGCTATTAGCACTATTAGATTTTTCGAACACACACATACGCTCACACACTTATTTATTGTTTGTGCTCATAAAATATCAATTCAGAGAGTGGCAGGGCATTGCTAATCTGTCCAGTGTCAACTTCCATTACGACAGGCGGCCGTACTGGCCAGGTCCAGCCCTTTGAGCCTGTCACTGTATACGAGGGTGTGTGTGGTGCTATAGGATTCTTTGTTCTCTGCAGACGTCTCTTTTGTCTGGGACCAGGGATTTATTTTTGACTCACCTAAAACGTGTGTGTGTGTGTGTGTGTGTCAGATGTTAAGATGTTGTGATGTATAATTCAAAGGTTCTTTGTAGAATGAGATAGAGAGATGTGACTTTTTCCTATCTGCTTTCAGTGTGTAAAATGACTCTTCTCTGAAGATGACTTATGTTTCTAAAATATGTTTAGTCCTTTTATTTTGCTTTTATTTTTAATAAAATGTGTACTCTAACTTAATATTTGTATTATCTATTTATCTATCAATTTATATATATATACTGTGAGTGTGTGTTTATATATATATATACTTTTTTTATTATTATTTGTTGACTTAGAATTGTAATAAAATATATAAATTGTATACATAAAAATACATTTTAAAATATATAGGCAAAAGACAAAGCATAAAGTCACCATTAAATAATTTTTTATTTATTTTTTTACATTGCGGTCATTATCATAAATTATTTATCCATGCACATGATCATTTTCCAAAAAAAACATGTACCTAATTTGTTTGTAACCCCCACTTTCTATGATCTCCTTATGGCCAAAAAATGTCCTGCCTATTTTTTTTTCACTTCCATCAAAATATTGAAGGAACATTGATCACAATTTCTGTTTCATATTATATAAATGTTCCATTGATGCTTCATTTCATGTACATCAAACCAAAGCAGCATCAGAGCCGCCTCTGGGCTGTACTACATTTATGAAAACCTGCACATTTGGAGGCATTAACTCATAACCTCATAATCATTTCTGCACTGTGTTTGTAGGAGGTGTGCCACTGTCTGGACACTCTAGGATCTCGCTCGCAGTGTTTTGATGTGATACAGAACGCCATCATTAAGAATCTGGTGAGTGAATGTGTTTTTCTACCGAATGTTTTGCATATAGAGTGGGCAGTGGAGCCAGACAGTGTTTGCGGTGACACTCTGTTCAACTCTTTGCAGTGTGGACTCGTCGTGGTGCCAGACTGTGTTTGTGCAGCGATTTTAAGGTGTGTTCCCCGGTTACTGGATGTCAACTTCCTGCCCAGCGACACACTCCTCCACTTCCTGTCTGACTGTTGCTTGAGCATGCTCAGTCTGCTGCTACAGTTGGAGCAGAGCGCCCGCAAAAGGTGTGCTCACAAACACGCACACCTACACACTCACAAATATTTGCATAGAGTAACATTTATACACCACAAAGCGTACACAAAGAAACTCTGCTTGATAATACAGCAAAGAGCAGTTAGAAACAAGACTAGGGAAAGTCCAAAAAAAGCCTTTCTCATGAAGAAGGCAAATAAAGAATTTCATCTAAAATCCTAACAAATAACTTTTGTCAGGAAACTATTCATTCGAAATTTCGTTTTTCAAAACTCCTCACACAATTTTCTTTACTGACTTTGTTTGCTGCAGCAGTAAATTTTTACATCTAAAATGCACAAAAACTACCAAAACGTTTCACACAGGATTCAAATGAAGTAACTCTTCCATGATGCTAGCAAAGGTTGTTTGCAACCAACAAATGCACTACCAGACATCACTGACATAAAAACAATAACATGCAGTGCTTTTTTTCTGTCAAATTTCCGTACAAACTAGCATGACATCTTTACTGTTTAGAATTTACAGATGCCTGTAAACGTGAATGAATTTTTTTTTATGACTGATGAGTTTTTGAGGCAATGTGTAAACATTACTGACACAATGTAAAGTTGTATTTATTTTGTAATGTGCGATAAATTGAGACTCTATATGCAATGAGCTTAACACATGTAGTTGTTCAGTTAACTCTTAACTGTTCTAACTGGAAAGTATTTAATTATATTTTATTATTAAATATTCCAATATGGAATTGCTGTATAAACCTTTTTTTTTTTTTCAGTTTTATGTTTGAACTTATGTCTCACAGTTAGTAAAAAGAAAAGAGAATTTATAGGGGTTTGTCAGGGTTGTGCATGTCGAATTTGAAAGATGTAGTCAATCGATGTATTCAGTGCAAAAGCAAAGGAAAATGATCTAGTTTTGCTCACTTTGTGAAGTTTTGAAAAAGAAATGGTAAAAAGTCTCTTTTTTTGTTTGTTTGTTTCTATAATATATGAGAAGTTTGTTAATTTTAAATATTTGTAATTAAAAATCATTTTAATGTTATTCATTAATATATTAACAAGTTATATTAATTACATTTTGCCACCTTATTTCACATAGCATAACACAAACTGGGGCTTATAGTTAAAGAAACAGGTGATCTATGAACTAGAGCTGTCCAAACAGAATATGTAGTTTGTCAAAACTTACATTTGTCTGTCTCACCGTCAGGGATGCCGTGTGGGAGGCATGTTTTGCAGCATTGAGCACAGTACCGAGGCTGCTGCGACTGGTCTTGCAGTCTTTTCGTGTGTGTGACCTTTGTGAGGAGGAGCTCCCCGTGCTGGCACAGATCTTGTCGTTACTTCTTCAGCATACTCAATTACGCAACCACATGATGGCCAACGCCAGTCTACTGCAACATATCATACAGGACCTAACGGTACTAACACACACATGGCTCTTAAAGAACATTGTCACTTATATATATTTAGCTTATTATTAGCTCCCGATACTGTCTTGACTGTTGTGTTTGCGTTTTTACAGCATTTCTATGGTGGAGAGACTCGAGAGCAGTGGCTGACTGACTTGCTGTACTGCTACAGCGTGACGCTGTCTGGTCACCGGGCCAACATGGGCATGAGGGACATCTATTAATCACTGACCATTACAGTGCTCATTGCTACAATTTTTTTTGTTTTTTTTTTTCTGATTCCAGCTATTTTGTACAAAAGTCAAGAAAATAAACCTTGTGATAATAGTTGATTAGGCTCTTTCAGTGTTCACTTTTTACATTTTTTTTTTTTTTTACAAAAACATTTAATACAGCTCTGGAGAGAGTTTTTTTTTTTTTTTTTTTTATAATATTTTGGTCTGGTAATCAATCGAAATGTAGGTGGTGTGAAATGTGGCATTTACTCAAAGCAACTGGAACAGACATGCTGTTTTAAAGCTTTTGAAAAAAGTTTGTTACAGGTCTTTTAAAAAACAATTTTAACACTACTGTATAAAAGTTTGATTCTTTTAATGAAATTAATACTTTAATTCAGCAAGGATGCAGTAATTTGATCAAGAGTGAAAGTAAAGACATTTGTAATTATACAAAAAGATATATTTCAAGTAAATTGTTCTTTCTATATATCAAAGAATCCCAAAAATATGTATTAGTAAAAAATGTTTCTTGAACACCAGATCTGCACATTAAAATGATTTATGAAGCTCTCATAGCACTGAATAATTTAACTGCGATTAAAGGAACATTTACATTTTAAAGTGCATTCAAATATAATACTTTTTCACAACATTACTGTTTTTACTGTATTTTTGTTCAAATGCAGCACTTGTTTCAAAAACAAATTCTATCGTACCAACCCCAGTCTTTTGAATGTTAGCGTATGCAAAATCTTTGCTTTTTAACACACAAACAGGTTTATCTTCACTTTTACAAAATAATACATTAATAATAAAAAGTGTACAATGATTTATAGCGATAGATAAAACATTAATAATCCAACCCACTCAATAAACAGGGGTGTGGCAATGGAGTATAAGAATACTACGTCAAGATCTGTGACAATATCAGAAATTGGCCAAAAATCGCCTTGTGACTGTAGCGTATTGACACAGTGGTCTCCCATGCAGGTGGTCTTGTTATATACTTCCCTTATGACAGGTATATGACCTGTTGTTGACAGAACGAAAGGTTATCTAATACATTTGTTGTGTTTGTGGTTTTAACCTCTAACCTCTGCAATAATCAAGGTGATACTGCAGATTCAATACGTAAACAATGATACGGACCAAGTGAGTTTACTATACATTAAGCAATAGTTTAAATAAAGGTCAAATGAGTTTAAGTGCATCATCCCCAAAGATTTAATTCCTAGAAATCCAAGCCATCTCAGTTCTTAGTTCTGTTTTGACTGCTTTGACTGCCGCCACTGGACGGCCGTAGATGGTAAGAATACTGCTTGGCCTGACTTAAAGAATCCACCAGGCTCACACACTCGACGGCGCTCACTACGGATAAAAACACACACACTTATAAGATGTGACAACAACAAAAGAACACAAGCAGTGATAATGAACTCAAGTACTTACACTGTTTGTTTGTTTTAAGGGACAGATCCAGCAGCGCTTGACTTTGGCTCTGCGGTTTAAGCACTCCGGCCCTCAAAGACTGCCCTCTTTTGGAAGGGGCACCACCTAGACCGTTTATTAGTTTGGACACAGTCACATGTACATTTTTTTTACTTGAATGGATCAATATCTCTTTTAACGTCAAGGCTGATACTAGAGTTGTTAAAATAACAAGATTCAGACAGTTTGGTATCAGGCGTGCAGGTGTGTGTGAGCGCGTGTCCATCTGGCAGGGTCGGACAGGGCGAGGGGAGGGAGGTCGGTGTGTGTGAGCGAGAGGAGACAGCCCGACATTCCATCTGACAGCAATGAACTTTTCAAACCGTCGGGACTGTCAGGGAGGAGCGGGGAGGGGAACAAGTGTCCGTGTGTGTGTGTGTACGTGTACGTGTGCGTTTGAGAACGAGAGCATCTCTGGCCCGCTCTGCCATCATCACCTGTTCATGTCCGCTGAAGGTCAGTTGCGTTAACTGGGTCGAAACTCCACCTTATCAAGTGATATGAAAGAGGGAGGGGTGACGGTGTATGTCTGTGATGGAACGTCACATAAAAACATAACACCCCTCTGTAATAATCTTATTAGGGGTGCTTGTCCTACTTTGTATCTGGCTGCTTATGCTACTGACATGAGTCAAAAACATCTCCTATAACTTATGTAAGCAATCAGACATATGATTTGATTATAACAAATTCATATTTTTGCTAAAAATATTTGGAGAAATATATAAAATATAAAATTTTGTTTAAAAAGTTTGGGATTGGTAAAATTAGATTATTGGAAGTCTATTATGTGTAACAAGGCGTCATTCAATTGATTAAAGATAGCATAAAACAAAGACAAAAAAGTAGTATTTTGAACAATTTCATTAAAATAACCATTTTAATTTTATCAGTTCTGCTTTATATTTTTTTGGAAAATTTCTTTTAACACTATAAATGCATTTCCTGCCGTGTTTGAACCATTTTACACATCCTGTTTAAATGAAGGTACTGCTGAAACAATTTTACAAAATTGTATATATATATATATATATATATATATATATTAGGGCTGCACGATTAATCATATCGCAATCGCGATGTCAGCCTACGCGATTACATTACAGCAAATTTTGCGATTATATTAAATAAACAAATGCATTTGTGGACATTCATTCTTGCGTTCAAACCAGACGCGAATGATTTACATGTTAAGTCAATGCAAAGAAGCAATTAGACATTCTTCTGCAGCGCGATTCACGCGAATTAAGCGGTGCGTTAAACACGCCGGCTTTACTGCACGCATAAAAAGCGCGGAAGCGGCGCGTACGCAGAGCAGGAGAGCGCGCGCCAATTGGGCTCTCATACTGGCAGCTTGTACTGCAGCCGGGTATAGACAAGCATCTTTCTGTCGTATTTTCCAGCGTTCTTCTCC